>CM076584.1:276465776-276537626 GCA_034641835.2 Pinus albicaulis | reverse complement strand
GTAGAAGTCGAATAGTTAGATTCGATCCATCTGTCATGTTTCAGTTAGTTGAATTATTGTAATTAGGCTTTTGATTTTCTAAACGGTCCTCACAGAGGAACCGAAGAGACACATTGTAATGTATATAAATTGTATCCCTCGGATGCATTGAGAGAGGAGAGGAGATTTCTGCAATAAAAGATTGTGTGTTAAGCAATTGCTTCCGGTTGAATAAATTTCAGTTCCCGTTGATTTTCAATTTGTCTCGAATTGATACTTGTGAGGAAATTTGTTTAACTATGAGGCGATTGAACTCTCTGTGTACATAATTTTTGAATTGAACTGTTGCACAGTTTCTGCATCTCTCTGTCTATTGCTTCTCTCAAAATTGTTCGAACAGGCTCTGTCGAATAAATTTCCACTCATAGAAGAAGTCTGCGTAAAATTATGGTCGACTAAATCTATCCTAATGGTAGTGAAAATCTCGTCGGAAGAGAATTACATTTGTTTATTGTTAATTGGAAACCCTACCGAGGATAGACCTGAGTTAACTGAATAAGAAGGATTGCGCAACCCCGAATTAACTTTGGTTAGTCACTATTCCAAACCCGGGAGTGGATTTCGAAACCAGATTGCCCATATCGCACCGCTTTTGAGGAGTAAGCAGTATTTTCAAATTCAGAGCGATTCCATTGAGTGGAAAACTGCATTAGCGAGCGGAACCCACGAAACCGCTCTCATTGCACACCATCGCCGTTAACGTTTGACTAGGAGGGCAGCGATAGCTCCGTTGAACGTCGTCGATACGGAGAAGCTCATCGGACGGTGGTCATATTTGGAAGATGCACGAGGGGAATACTTCAAGATACAGTGAAATTTGATTGGGCCAATGACCATGCACGTAGGGCCGGAGGCGAAAGGTCCATTTCAAGTCATTTATTCAAAAAGTATTGGGCAATTAATATAAAGTCGGAGATATAATAGGGTTGTGGAAGTATAAAGGGTTTTGTCGGTTTCTTCGAAATATCTAAATAAAATTCCGAAAAGAGAAGGAAGACCATGTGGAGGAAAACTAAGTTAATTGAGGGAATTATTTGTAAGTCAAGCTAGGAAACAGCTCTCCTCAGGGGCGACTTTCAGTTTTGTTGCCATCATTTGTGGTATCAGAGCTGTTGTTTTAAGTTGTTTTTGCAAAGAACTGACATGGCTATTCGAGTTGGTAGAGGTGCTGGCAGAAGGAGACATGTTTCCAACACAGAGGTGTTGGGGATGTTGCAGAGGGTCAAGGCCAGAATGGATGCCATGAAGCAAAGACAGCCCAGAGATCCTGAAGTCATCAGTGAACCTGAAATAGAAGAAGCGAAAGAAAATGTTGAAATTCCTCCTAACATGAGGCTCCTCAGAACTGTTCTGGGGTCTGCAGTTAAGCCCAGGATTGAAGTATCAAATTTTGTAGGAGAATTGAATCCAGAGGAGCTGGTGGATTGGATAAATGAAATGAACAAGTGCTTCGACTATGAAGAAATAAGCGAAGATAAAAAGGTCAAGTTTGTAGTGACAAAGCTGAAAGAACATGCTGCACTTTGGTGGGATGGAGTGCAGGAGGAAAGGAGGAGAGTTGGCAAGAAACCTATCAAAAGTTGGACCAGAATGATGGCTAAATTCAAAGGTAAATTCTTGCCTAGTGATTATCAGCTGACATTGTATAGGAAAATGCAGAACCTGAGACAGAGGTTGTTGACAGTAAAAGAATACATAGAGGAATTCTATAGAGTAAGCATAAGAGCTGGGAAATTTCAGGACACACCAGAGAAGACTGCCAGATATGTGAATGGCCTCAATATGGAGATCCAAGCTGAGATTGGTCTCCTGTCTCCTAAGACAGTGGAAGAGGCCTACCAGATGGCCTTGAAAGTAGAGGAGAAACTCCTAAGGAAACAATCTTCCAAGAAGAGAGGTACTTTCCGTGGAAAGGGAAATCAAGGTGGTAGAGGAAAGCCTACTACACCCAGGGATGGAACTAACGGTAGCTCACCTCAGAATGCATCTACAGAGGATGATGCAAGGGGCAGAAGGGGTTCTTACAGAGGAAAAGGAAGAGGAGGCAGAGACAGAGGCAGAGGTAGAGAGTTGAGGTGCTATAGATGTCAGCAAGTGGGACATAAGCACTATGAGTGTCCAGAGAATGTGGGTGCTGGTCCAAGAAATGCTGTTGTTGCCCAGGCTGGAGAAGAGGTAGAAATTGAAGAAGAAATTCTTCCAGAGAGGGGAGAGTCCTTGGTGGTAAATAAGGTCCTGTTGAAGCAAGCCAAAGAGGTCACTGAGCCTGCACAAAGGAAGACTTTGTTTAGGAGCATATGCAAAGTCCAAGGGAAATGCTGCCAACTAGTCATTGATAGTGGCAGCACAGACAATCTGGTTTCCACTGAGGTGATAGAAAAGTTGAAGTTGAAGACAAGGGAGCATCCAACTCCCTACAGGGTGTCCTGGCTGCATAAAGGGCACCAGCTGGTTGTAAAAGAACAGTGTGAGATAGAGCTGCAAATGGGAAAATACAAAGATAAGGTCTTGTGTGATGTAATGCCCATGGATGTGTGTCATATACTGCTGGGTAGACCTTGGCAGTTTGACAGAGCAGCAGTGCATGATGGCAAGAATAACACTTACAAGTTCTTCAAGGATGGGGTACATCATACATTGATACCCATGGAAGAAGGAGAGCCATCAAGCAGAGTGGTTGATCCAAAGACCTTGTTGCTGAGCGGGAAGGAATATCTGCAGCAGATAGAAGAAGAAGAGGTAATTTTTTCTTTAGTTTGCAAACCTAAGGTAGTTCTTACTTCTACAAAGATTTCTGATTTGTCAATAGAAATCCAAGAGATGTTAGACAATCATTGTGACATTGTTGTGGATGATTTACCTGATGAGCTGCCACCTGTGAGAAAGATCAGCCATCAGATAGATTTTATCCCTGGTTCAAATCTACCAAATAAGGCAGCCTACAGAATGACTCCCACAGAAAATGAGGAAATCAGGAGACAAGTACAGGAATTGGTGGACAAGGGACTGATCAGAGAAAGTTTGAGTCCAGGTGCAGTACCAGCAGTATTGAGCCCAAATAAAGATGGAGGCTAGAGGATGTGTACTGATTCCAGAGCAATCAATAAGATCACAATCAGGTACAGATTCCCTTTGCCCAGAGTTGAGGATTTAATGGACTGTTTGAGTGGTGCTAAATATTTTTCAAAGATAGATTTGAAAAGTGGATACCATCAGATTAGAATAAGAGAGGGTGATGAGTGGAAAACCGCCTTTAAAACAAATGAAGGATTATATGAATGGATGGTAATGCCTTTTGGGTTGTCAAATGCACCTAGAAATTTTATGAGACTTATGAATGAAGTATTGAAAGAATTCATTGGTAAATTTGTGATAGTATATTTGGATGATATATTAGTTTTCAGCAGAACTAAAGAAGAACATTTAAGGCATCTTAATCATGTCTTGAAAAAGCTGCACCAAGAGAAACTGCTGATAAACTTAAAGAAATGCTCATTCATGAAAGAAGAGTTGGTGTATTTGGGCTTTGTTGTTTCTGCAGAAGGATTGAAGATGGACCCAGAAAAGGTTAAGGCAATTTTGGAGTGGCCTTCACCGAGGAATGTTTTTGAGGCAAGAAGTTTCCATGGACTTGCTAGTTTTTATAGAAAGTTTATAAGAAACTTCAGTAAGATCAATGCACCCATAATTGAGACAATAAAGAAGAGCAAACAACCATTTAAGTGGACTGCTGAAGCAGAAAGAAACTTTAAACTTTTGAAGCAAAAGATAACTGAGAAGCCTGTTTTGATTCTGCCTGATTTTACTAAACCATTTCAAGTAAAGTGTGATGCTAGTGGAGAGGCCATTGGAGCTGTGTTGAGTCAGGATGATAGGCCTGTAGCCTATTACAGTGAAAAGCTAAATGACACCAGAAGAAAGTATTCCTCTTATGAGAAGGAATTCTATGCAATTGTTCAGGCACTGAAGAAGTGGAGACATTATTTGATGTCCAGGGAATTTGTATTATATTCTGACAATCATGCTTTGCAATATATTGTACAGCAGCCCAAGTTGAAACATAAGCATGCTAAATGGGTTGAGTATCTCCAAGGTTTTAATTTTGTTTTGAAACATATAAGTGGCCAAGCCAATAAAGTAGCTGATGCTTTGAGTAGGAGGCACATGTTTGTTCAAGAAACAAATTTTGAAGTTGTAGGATTTGATTTTCTCAAAGAATTGTATAAAACAGATCCAGATTTTAAAGAAGCATTTGAGGCATGTAGTAACCCTGTTTTAACAGATAGAAGCCAATGGCTGGATTATTTCCTGCAGGAGGACTTGTTATTCAGAAGAAGCCAACTGTGTGTACCAAAATGTTCCATGAGAGAAAATTTGATCAAAGAGAAGCATAGTGGTGGACTTGCTGGACACTTTGGTACTGACAAAACTTATGAGCAGCTGAGTCACTTCTATTATTGGCCCAAGATGAGAGCAGAAGTGGAAAAGTTTGTGAAAAATTGCAAAATCTGTCAATATGCCAAAGGAAGGAGCCAGAATGCAGGATTGTACACTCCCTTGCCTATTCCAGACAGGCCTTGGGACATGGTGAGTATGGATTTTGTTCTAGGATTTCCCAAGACTCGGAGAGGGAATGATGCAGTCTTTGTTGTAGTGGACAGATTCTCCAAAATGGCACATTTTATTCCATGTTATAAAACTAGTGATGCCACCCATGTTGCTAACTTGTTTTTCAAAGAAGTTGTTAGGTTGCATGGGTTGCCCAAGAGTATTGTTTCAGACAGAGAAACTAGATTTGTGGGCCATTTTGGGAGGAAATTGTGGAAAAAACTTGGTACCAAACTGAGTTTCAGCTCAGCTTATCATCCTCGGAGTGATGGACAGACTGAGGTAGTGAATAAGAGTCTGGGAAATTTGTTGAGAAGTCTTGCAGGAGAGCATCCCAAGCAGTGGGAACATATTTTTCCCCAGGCAGAGTATGCATATAATGACTCACCAAAAAGGAGCATAGGGTAAAGTCCATTCCATATTGTTTATGGAATGCACCCCAGAGTAATATCAGAGTTAAGAAATCTGGGAAGGGCAGAGCTAAGGAGTGCAGATGGTGACGAATTTGCTTCAGAAATATAAGCCATACATGAACAAGTGAAACAGCAACTACAAGGCAGCAACATCGAATACAAAAGCAGAGCAGACTTGAGCAGAAAGGAATTCCATTTTGAACTAGGAGATCTGGTTTTGGCACACTTGAGAAAGGAGAGATTCCCAAAGAAGCAGTATAACAAATTGAAGTTCAAAAAGATTGGGCCATGCAAGATACTTAGAAAGTTTTCTGCAAATGCTTATGAGATTGAATTTCCACCTGATGTTGGAATACCTCCCATTTTTAATGTTGCAGATTTGTACAAGTATGAAGATGATGGTGAAGAAGAAAGATCAACAGACAAGGGACATATTGAGTGGAAAGAGCAGCTACCTCCAGCGCAACCATTGCAATCAGAGAAGATATTGGACAAAAGAGTGTTCAGGAAGACCAGAGGACAAGAGTACTTTCAGTAATTAATCAAATGGAAGGACAAGCCAGAGGAAGATGCCACTTGGATGACTGAAGGAATGTTGCAGAAGATAGGCAGATCAGTGGAAGAGCTCATGGACAGGAGCCCATGAAGAAAATTGCCCTCGGGAGTCTGATGCAGGGGCATTAGACACTAGCCAACAATGTAGGAGGTTTTGTCCACATGTTGTGGCTAGGAGGGTTCGAAAAAATTTGAATTGTAACAGCTAGGTGTCAGTACCTCAGCTGTCTGTTTCATTTAGATTAGTTAGATTTGTAGAAGTCGAATAGTTAGATTCGATCCATCTGTCATGTTTCAGTTAGTTGAATTATTGTAATTAGGCCTTTGATTTTCTAAATGGTCCTCACCGAGGAACCGAAGAGACACATTGTAATGTATATAAATTGTATCCCTCGGATGTATTGAGGGGAGAGAAGAGATTTCTGCAGTAAAAATATGTGTATCAAACAATTGCTTCCAGTTGAATGAATTTCAGTTCCCGTTGATTTTCAATTTGTCTTGAATTGATACTTGTGAGGAAATTTGTTTAACTGTGAGGCGATTGAACTCTCTGCGTACATAATTTCTGAATTGAACTGTTGCACAGTTTCTCCATCTCTCTGTGCATTGTTTCTCTCAAAATTGTTCTAACAGGCTCTGTTGAATAAATCTCCACTCATAGAAGAAGTTTGCGTAAAATTGTGGTCGACTAACTCTATCCTAATGGTAGTGAAAATCTCGTCGGAAGAGAATTACATTTGTTTGTTGTTAATTGGAAACCCTATCGAGGATAGACCTGAGTTAACTGAATAAGAAGGATCGCGCAACCTCGAATTAACTTTGGTTAGTCACTATTCCAAAACTGGGAGTGGATTGCGAAACCAGATTGCCCATATCGCATCGCTTTTGCGGAGTAACTGGTATTTTCAAATTTGGAGCGATTCCATTGAGTGCTCGACACATGGCAAAGGCGGGACCCCTGAAACCACTCTCACTGTGCACCATCGCACGTTAACGTTCGACCAGGGAGGCCGCGCGATATCGTTGAACGCCGTCGATCTGCTGACACGTAGCACACGATGGGACTGCAAAAACCGCTCCCATTGCGCACCATCGCACATTAACGTTTGACTAGGGAGGCCGCGCGATATCGTTGAACACCGTCGATCTGGAGGGAAGCCATTGGACGGTGGTCATATTCGGAAGATGCACGAAGGATAACCAAGATACGGCACGAGAATTTGATTGGACTATTGATCAAAAATGTGGGGCCCGAAGCCAAAGGTCTATTACAAAGTCATTTATTCAAAAAGTATTGGGCTATTAATATAAAGTTCGGAGATATAATTTAATTTCCAAGGTTGCAGAGTATTTGTTTATTTGTCAATTTCCTCGAAATTGATAAATAAATTCCCAAGAAAAGAAAGAAGACCACGTGGAGGAAAACTAAAAGACAAGTTAATTGAGGGAATTGCTGACAGCCACTACAGAGACCAACTCTCCTTAAAGGGGCTGAATTTCAGTTTTGTTGCCATCAATGAACCTTACCTCAAAGCACCTTGCAAAGAAAACATCAAGAAAATATTTCCTTTTGTTCAGATGTTTAACAGGTTTGCTCCCATGAAGAAGATCATCATGAAATATTTCACATGTGAGGGAAAATTCTCCAGACTGTAAAACTAGGGTGAAATTTCTCAACCTTCCCTACTATTTCTACATGAGAATTGATAAGATGGCCTACATAGTGAAAAACAGAGAGTATGAGATTCAAATGAAAAACCTCTTCCATAATTCACTCATTAAAATCAATTTCCTTCATCACCTTAAACAACTTAACATTGCATGGGAGACTTTCATTGAGGCAAATATCTTCATTACACCACCAAATCAACCTGCTAGACCTACTCCACCATTAACACCAGTTTGTCACAAGAAAACTAGGTTATCTAGGAGGTATACAGTGAAGAAAACTAAAGAGGACAAATAGTTCAAAACCTACTCGAGAGGACATAGGAAAATGTTTTCTCCACAGATTGTGGAAGGGATCCATCGGCAAAAAGGGATATCAAAAGCAGTAGGAGGCAATTGTTCAAGAGAAAGAAACCTTTCACCATGAGGAAGAAAAGGAGTTTGACCTGGTGGAATTGGATGTCCAAGATTATCACAAAACCTTGAACCTAGTCATCAAAGAGAAAGATGCCAAAATCATAGATCTTCAAGATAATTTGGCAAGGGCACAAATTGTCATTTCCTTCCTTGAGCAAGAAAACAATCAGTTGAGTGACAAACAAGTACTCTTGGAAATGGAGTTGTTGAAGGCCAAGAGGAAATATGTAAAAGGAAAAGCTGTGATGGCACATGATGAGCCTGATGAGGATGAGGCCCAAACCACCAAGAAGAGACCAAAAACAAGAGGTCTTAAGAGAGCATTGGAGCAGGAAAAACATGACGCAGAAGAACTCACCTTTGAGGAAACAATTGCAAGAGAAATCAATGATGACAGAGTGAAAATACACCTAGAGAAGCTCTTTCATAAGGCTAAAAAGGACAATCATATGTTGAGGCACATGGCTAGCCACTACAACACCAGAAATAAGATTTGCAATATCAAGATTAAACAGTTGAAGGACAAGCTCAAGGAAACCTTAATCAATCAAAAGGAAAAGGGAAAACTTGAGTTGCTTGCTGATGCCTCCTTGGTAGCTTGACACACTTCATAAAAAATTCATCCAAAATTTTTGAAAATTTTTGGGCAATTTTTGTGTTTTTTGGGCATTTTGGTAAAATTTAACAGACTTTTTGCATAGTCAGCCTACAAAAAGCGTAGCGTGGGCCACGTTGCGCTTTTTGTGGAGGCCTATAAATGCTAAAAAATCTTCATGAATGGATATAGAATGGTCTCTACATCAATTTTTTACTACTGACACTCCAAAAACTAAGCTTTTGACAGGTAGAAAAGGCCAAAAACCTCGTAAAAAAAACCTTTCTGCCACCTTTTTAAGCCTAGTGTTATGATTTTTGACCGGTATTTTGAGATTGCATTTTTTAGGAGCTTAACACCATCACTTTTAGAGCGTGAGGAATTTTTTGACAAATATACTAGAAGAGCTTTCCAATGAGCCATATTGGGCTCAATTTGGACTTCAAGAAGGTACTCAAAAGTTAATTTTAAGGCCCACACTGCACTTTTTACCAGGGATGCTACGCTTTTTATAGTCTGCTGATTTCTTAAGAATTTTCACTTTTTTCTTAGTTGATTGATTGCTTCCAAGGATATTTACTGATTTAAATGTAAAAATTTAATGTAATTATGTCTTGTATAGTTACTAGAGGTAGCTACATCAAGTAAATATGTAATTTTGGGTCAAGTGAATCAGTTTCATCAAAGATAGGGAAGACTTCGTTGACCTCCCTAGTCATTAAGATTCTAGTTGAGAAATTTGGGGAACAACTCCACAAGTTGTAGATTCAACTACTGAGAGTGGGAGAAGAATTTTTTGGTCTATATATTTCATTTCCTTTGTCATTGCAAGGGTTTGATGTTGTGTAATTGATCTTTGAACACTAGTGTAATCAAACATTTTTGGCAGGAACTAATAGAAAGAGTTGGAGATATTTTGGTGGGGTTCCTATGGTAATGTGTTTTAGAATTTTTATCTCTTATTTTTAAATATGTTTGAATGTATTATGCTTTCCATATTCATTCCATCCTTCAATGTGATTAATTCCTAAGTTAGATAAGCAGAATTCATTAGTTGATGCTCTGTTTTGGAGGATTTATCATAATTGTGTTTCATTTTCTTCTTATTCAAAAGAATTCATGATTTCCATGCTCTTTTCTAGAACCATAGCAGTCTAATCCACTTCATCAAGATACCTAAATGTGTTAAAGCATATGCCTACCTTGCCCCATCATATCTCTGCAATTCTGATCCTATGTGCCTTGACCTAGTTCTTCCTTGACCTAAAACACCATCCAGCGCCCAAAATCAATCAATAAAAACCCTAGTGCTACTATACCTAGCCTGAAATCCTCATTATCCAATCATATTTTTTTTATCTCTTGGAGGGAGCCCTCTCCTACCTAGTAGGGCTAGATACTTTGCAAAATATTGGTTCGTGGTCACCTTTTTCGGTCTCCTTCTCAGCCTTCGGAGATCCGGTGGAGTGATAACATATTGGTGACCATATTGGGGAATAAAGTGATAGATCCTCCCTCGTTGTACCATAATTTCATTGAATTCTTGGCCTGTGGGTGATAGGTCTAAGATTTCGTGAAGCCTGATCTGAAAGTTGCAAAGAACCAAGTTGTTGAACAATGGACATTCTGGCTTCGAGGAGATACACCAGATCAAATCCAGATCCTCATCCAACGGATCCAGTTGAAGATCCAGAGAGACTTGTTCAGAAGAAGAGATCTCAGCACATAGAATTTCAGTCAAATCCTATTCCATTGGTAAGATCTTCTTCGTTACCCGCAAAAGTTTTATCTCTCGAAGACATACCTTTTGATTTGAAATTTGAGCTATATTTATTTCGATCAAAGTCTAAAAACTCACTGTCTGATATATTTTTTGACCCATTAAGATTTTCTGAAGTAAAATAATTATCTGAGATAAATTTTGATTCCTTGAAACTTGAAGGTAATTTACTTTATGAAGAAACTAAATCTGAATCAGAATTCGATACAAAAGTCTAGAGTCAATTATATAGGCTTGAAAAGTTAGCTAATAAACTTCAACACCAATCCAAAAAGGCCATTATCCAATACCATAAAGATTCATTACCAATTCTGACACAATCCAAATCAGTTTTTGCTTCTTCATCCACACCTTCTAATTCATTACCCATTCAGTCAACTCCTTCCATTGTCACTCTTGTACTTCACTCAGCAGGAATCATGGCCAAATTTTAATCGCTCATTCTACCTTCTCAACTGAATGCCTTACCACAAGGCTATGGCTAGAGACTCAATCTCTTTGATGAGACTTCTCAAATCAGTGCAAAGAAACACATAGTCAAAGTCACTGACTTTATTGACCTGGAAGAAATAGATGTTGACAATGCCAAGATGGGAATCATAGTTCAAATATTTTCTAGAGATGTTAAAACCTCGTTTAGATCTTTGACTTCAAATTCAATATCCACTCCAGTCCAGTTGATTGATGCCTTCATAGCCTGATGGGAGGTGAAGAATAACCCCTTGCAAGTCCTTTTTGAATATGATAACTGAAAAGAAATCCAAATGAATCAGTTCAAGGTTTCACTACTCATTTCAACCGAGTATACAATTCAATTCCAAATGAGATCAAACCTCCTCCAGGTGTGTCTCTCTTGCATTATTCATATGGATTTGATCTGTACATGGCATATCAATTCAGAGAGAGGAATCATGCAACATTAGAAGACATGCAGAAGAATGCATTCAGTGTTGGACATTGGGTTCAACGCTCCCTGTGTGTTTCACGACATGGACTAACCACCTCTCATGGATCCTAACTCTGGCGATTGTAGCAGAGACTAACACCTATAGGTTTTGGTCTAACGACAATCGTGATTCTAACAAGTTGTATTAGAGTGATAGGTCTCGAGTTTGAAACTCACCTAGATCACATTGTGGGGGAGATTATTGGACATTGGGTTCAATTCTCCTCGTGTGTTTCATGACATGGACTAACTGCCTCTCGTGGATCCTAACTCTGGTGATTGTAGAAGAGACTAACACATGTAGGTTTTGGTTTAAAGGAAATTTTGATTCCAACAGTCAGTGTGGAAGAAAACTTGTCAATTAATAAGTCAAAGATGAAGGGTGAGAGAAAATTAACCAAAAAATAAGAAGCATCCTCATCCTCTGAGGTAAAACTGGACACTTTGATAAGGAAAATTTAAAGGATGGTTGATAGGATGTCCATTAAAAAAAGACAGTCGGAAACACAAGTTAGAAATCCTAACTTCAGAGGACAAGAGAGTCAACCTCAATTTAGAATCAAAAAAATAGAACAAAGGGCTCCTGAGCAACGAGCACAACAAAAATAGATTCAGACACCCTTGCAGAAAAATTATGCTCAAGGAGTTGAGGAAGAAGAATAAGATCCAATTGTTGAAGAAAATCACCTTTTTACAACTAATGGCCAACCCATATTTTTGACAAAAAATGAATATGTTGATAAGACAGATGTGCCTAAGGATGAATATTACATATTAGCCAATGATCATGAGTTGGAGGTTGAGTCTGGTGATTATCAGTGGGGTTATTTGAATGCACTCAGCTCACAACAAAGGAAATACTCATTGAGGAGTAGAGATGTCCCAGTCAATCCTATTCAGAAGCAGGCATCCCAACAAAAAGATACTCAACCGAAGAAAAATCCTCAAGGTAATCAGAATAAAGGAAAGGAACTTATAGCTACAAATCAGAGAAAAGTTAATCATCCATCTACAAGCACACCTATAAAAGAAGAGGAAAGTCAGAAGAAGGAAGCTACACCAAAGGATCAGCCTGCCAAAAGAGACACCATCATTAAAGAGGTATACAAATCCATTCCGTTCAGCTTAGAAATTGAAATATCTAAATTAAAAGTCTCTATCCCTTTAATTGAGCTTGTCAAAAATAATGAGTCTAAGTCTCATGTAGCCAAAATTTTAAAAGTAGATCCTTTATCTGATATGGTAAATGTCGAAGATGATCAACCTGAACAATTTTTTTGGTATAGAAATAGATGATCAGTTAGAGGATAGTGAATTTTCCCCATTATATTTGAGTCTAATAATTCAACAATGTATCCTTAACAATTCCATGCTCGACTCTGTATCTTCCCATAATTTGATGCCGAAAGCCATTATGGAGAATTTGGGCCTAGATATCACTCATCCTTACCATGACTTGTATTCCTTTAATTTGAGTAGAGTCTGTTGTCTTGGTATTATAAGGATTTGGTAGTTTCCCTTGAAAAAAATCTAGGAAAGAATGTATTGATGGATGTGGTGGTAGCTGATATACCACCACGGTTTGGTATGTTGTTGTTGATATTTTTTGGAGCGAAGTTGAGAGGCACTTTGCAGCTAGATTTCTCTTATGCCACCATCCCAGTTTTCGGAAAGCTGAGAAATTTGCATTGAGAAACGAAGATGAAATACATGATAACCAACAAAGAGAAGCCTAACAATCATCCAATTAATGTTGTACATACAGATATTGAATCATTTATTTTTTTCAATGATAACGGTTTGAATAATGTAGATAGTCAGCCTGTAGAAGTAGAATATATTCCAGAAATTTCCAATTGTGTTAGAGAAGTTTTAGATGAGGGAAAAGGAAATATTCCTAGTTCGTCAGATCAGTCATCAGATAAGGTAGATAAAAGTTCAGAACAGAATGAAGAAATGACCCGAAAATATGAGAGAGAACATAAACCAGAATTCCAACACCTCGAAGATGAAAATGGTCTTTGGACCATGGATTTTGATGGTGCCTTGGGGAAAGACAAGGAAGGAATCTAAATTTGGATCTATATTCCTCTTCATCAGCAAGGTAAAGTTCCAAAAAATGTAAGACTATGTTCATATAAGTTGGCTTTTGATTGTTCTAACAATTAGGCGAAATATGAGGCATTGATCATCAGACTCAAAATCCTAAAAAAGTTGGGCGCAATAAGAATTTCAGTTTATGGAGACTTTGAACTTGTGATAAAATAGGTAAAAGTCAACTAACAGGACAAGAATCCATGAATGAGAGTGTACAATAATAGTGTACTATATATCCTAAAGATGTTTCCTGAATATACATTGTCAGTAGTGTCGAGAAGTTAGAATCTTATGGCAGCTTCGCTTGCTACAACATCAAGTCATTTCAAGATCCCTATATTTTGCAATAAGAAGTTTGAAATCCATGTTAAACATTGGCCAACTGTCCCTAAAAAATTGCGGTATTGGCAAGTATTTTTGGATGATAAATAGGTAAAACAAATTCTACAAAATGAAGGTGAATTCGAGAATTCTTTCATTGATGAAGTTTATGACAAGGATGATCATGTCATCGAAGCCACTCAGGTTGATATATTACTGTTGAAGGATAAAAATATTCCAAGAGGTCTCATACCTTTGGAAGAATTTTTTGATCAGGATGATTTTTTTAGGAAGCCGACATTGGTTCCTACAAAGAAAGGTGTGGAGGATGTGAACATCAGAAAAGAGGACAAGCCTAAATGGTCAAATTGTCCAAGTATTTATCTCCTAAGGTAAAAGACAAATACATTGATTTATTTTCTGAATTTTTTGATGTTTTCGCTTGGGATTATGCAGACTTGAAGGTTTATGATAAGAATATCATCAAGCATACCATTCCAATTAAGCTTGACCAAAAGCCCTTTAGACAAAATCTGAGAAGAATCAACCCGAGGTTGTTGCCATCGATAGAAAATGAAGTGAACAGAATTTATAAGTTTTACATCATTGTTCCTATTATATTTTCTGATTGGATATCAAATTTAGTTCTGGTAAGGAAGAAGACTAGAGAAATCAGGGTTTGCATTGATTTTAGAAACTTAAACAAGGTGTCTCTTAAGTATAATTATCCCCTTCCAAAAATGGATCACGTCCTACAGAGAGTGGTTTGAGCTTCCCGAATGTTGCTTCTTGATGGATATTCAAGATACAATCAGATTTTAGTACATGAGAAGGACCAAGACAAAACTGCCTTCATGACACCTTGGGGCAGAAGTATGCTAAGATGCCATTCGGACTCAAGAATGTAGGGGTCACCTTTCAACGAGTGATGGACATAGCCTTTGCAGATGAGAAATATGTTTTCTTAGTTGTATATCTTGATGATTTGACAGTTTTCTCTCATTCCAATGAAGAAAAATTGTATCACTTAAGAATTGTATTTCAGAAATGCAGGAAATTTGGAATTTCTCTTAATCCAAAAAAGAGCCCTTTTGCCATGGAGGAGGGAAAGATTCTTGGTCAAATCATCTCCAAGGATGGAATATGGATTGAACCTTCTTGGATTGAGGCTATTCAACAAATTGATTTTCCGTGTAGTAAGAAAGAAATCCAAGCTTTCAATGGTAAGATGAACTTATTATGCATATTTATTCCAAATTTGGTTGAGCACCTTCGAGAAATGACAAAAATGTTAAAGAAAGACAATGAGGTAAAGTGGTCCAAGGATGCCAAAATGTATTTTAACTCAGTGAATTTTCCTTAACTACAACCCCTATTTTAATCAGTCCTGATTACTATATTGATTTTATTATATTCTCATTTTCCTCCGAGCATACCTTGGCTGCGGTCTTTATGAAAAAGAAGGATAAGACCGAGCAACCCATTGCATTTTTTAGTCGAACCCTCAGGGATGCAACCCTTCGGTATAATATCGTTGAGAATCAAGCCTTGGCTTTGGTAAAGGCATTGAAGGATTTCTGTGTATACATTTTACATTCACATATTCTAGCTTATGTCCCCAATGCAATAGTAAAAGATGTTATTATGAAGACTAATCTGGAAGGTAGAAGAGGGAAGTGGATAGCAACAATGTTAGAATATGACCTCGAGATCAAGCCCACAAAGCTAATCAAAGGTCAAGGTCTAGACAAGCTCATGGTTGAGTCAAATATACATGTTCTAGACATCAACCTCATTTCAACATTGTCCGATGAAGAAGAGCATGACACTCTCATACAGCTATCTGATATTTTTCTTTCATCTCCTTTGTATTCAGACATTATATATGTTCTTCAGTATATAAATCCTTTTCTAGGCATGTCTAAGAGTAAGGGTAGGTCATTGAATTTGAAGGCCTCCAAATAATGCATTTTGGACAATGCTCTTTATTGGAAAGACCCAGGAGGTATTTTTCTGAACTGTTTAGTTGATAATGAAGCCAAAGAAGTAATGAATTATTTCCATAGGAGATATTGTGGAGGCCACCTATTTTGGAAAACAACGGCTAACAAATTTTTGAGGGCTGGATACTATTGGCCAACTCTTTTTCCATATTTGTATAAAACAGTGATGAGTTGCCATGAGTGTCAGGTGTTTCAAGGTAAAAGAAAACTTCTTCTATTACCTTTGCATCCTATTTCACTACGCGCACCTTTTCAACAGTGGGGCCTTGAATTTATCAGAGAGATTCACCCTACATCATCTGCACAAGATAAATGGATCTTAACGGCCACCGACTACTTCACCAAATGGATCGATGTGATCCCAACAAGGCAAGCAACAAATTTAGTAATTATTTAGTTTTTGGAGACTAACATTTTGTCTCGTTTTGGTTGTCCTCATAAGATCATTACTGAAAATGAAGTTGCATTCAATTCGAAGAAAATGGTTGAGTTTTGTGACAAGTAGAACATAAAATTGGTGCACTCAACTATGTATTATCTGCAAAGAAATGGCTAATCAATCTTTGATTAATATCATAAAGAAGATTCCAGAGGCCAACAAGAACAACTGGCACAAAAATATTTTAATGCTTTGTGGGCGGACAAGGTGAGTAGTAATAAATCAATAGGAATGTCCCCTTTTCAGTTGGTTTATGGTGTATATATTGTTTTTCCTACATCACTTGTAGTCCCAGTCATGAAATTGTTACAAGAAGCAGGAAGTGAGGAAAATGATGTACAATGTTGAATCAATCAGATGATCCATCTTTAGCAAACAAGAGATGAGGTGTTTCAGAACACCTCAAAGCTTCATGAAAAGATAAAGAAGGTATATGACCACAAGACCAAGGTGGATGATTTTAAGCTTGAAGATCTGGTCCTCCGATGGGCTACAAGGAATGAGGAAAAATGGAAGCATGGAAAATTTGAGAACCTATGGAAAGTACCATACAAGATCTTAGCCTTTTGCGGATAGTATGCCTTCATATTGAAGGAGATGAATGGAGAAGAGTGCTTAGGAGGAACTGTCAATGGTAGGCTCCTTAAGCATTATCTTTTCTGATGCATATTTCATATTTCCCAATTCCATTGTATAAATCAGTTTAAATTTTTTGCAAAGTGTGAAGCGGAGAATCACTAGAGCTTGGAGCCTATGATGAAGGCCATAAAGTTTCATTGGTTTTCTATTATTTTCAAATTTTATTCAAAGTCAAGTCAGTCTAGTTTTGAGTCAATTTATTATATCAATTTTTCATCATTTATTTTGGTTTTCAACTTTTGACTCCATGCCCAATGGTTAGGCTACTTGGTCTACGATGTTCTTGACACTCCAAGGAGCTGCCATCCCCAGTAGCAACCAATGTTAGCATCATTTTTTGCATCCTGCAACCAGTGATCAAATAGAATCTTATCATATCTTGTTAGGGTCCAATTGTGAAATTTTTTTCATTCCATTAGGTCATCATGCAAAAATTTGGTCATTGGATGTAGATCTAGGTCTGATTTCACTCCCTTCAAAATTTTACTACTTGCTGGCTCATTTCACCTCTCAGCTGAGTGTACCATCATTTATGAGTTTTTATCATCATTGCATTCATTTTCATCATGGTTTCACCCATTCATATTCTCCATTAGGTCTTAGGTTTTCCAAGGTCATCAAATCATCATTTCATGCCATAAATTCCAACAAGTAAAGGAGTGACAATAAAGAAATTTCATCAGTAATTTTGATTTGTAAATTTTATTTCAAAGAAAACTGTAATTTTATGTTCCTAATTTTTAATAAGTACTTGAAAGTTCCAAGTAGCTGAAATACTCAAAGTTCCATCAGCAAATGATCAAGGTTCCAAAAATCCATCATTGTTCCTAAGCCATCAAAATATGATGTCATAAGATCATGTTAAAATGTTAAAGGTAAAAAATCAATGTAAATTTTATTTTGAGAAAAGGAAATTTGGGTCCATGTCTATTTAATGATATTTGTCCAACTATAAAAGGCCCTAAAAGACCAAAATTCATTCATTTTCATTCTCAAGTATCGGGCTCTGAGCTTCTCCAAGCAAAAAATCTATTTTTTCCTAAAAAAACAAAGTTTTTGGGTCCTTCATTGCACTTTTTGCAGTGGGCATGCTGCGCTTTTCAGAAGCACATTGCGCTTTTTGCAGGGCTTCAATGCGCCTTTCTCACGCTTGTTGCACTTTTTGTAGAAAAGAAGCCACAACCCCAAATCTTGTCTCAAAGGATTCTAAGCTGCAATTAATGGTTTATTCACTCATTTCCAAGTAAGTCACATCCTCACATCCCTTCCTTTCAGCGCATGGTCTTAAATATATGATGGAAACCTCTCCTTTTCTATTTATGCCATGTTCTATAAAATTAAACCCTAGTTTTCATAGATTACAAGATTAATTTGTTTTCCCTAAACCCATCTACCTCCCCCACACTCTAATTCACTCCTCACTACCCTCACATCCCTTCATTCCCCATTCCCAAGCTATATTCCCTAAAACCCTACCCCTATGCTGCACTTTTCTAGGCAGCTAGACTACCTCCATGTATTTGAATTTCCTACCCTATTCCCTTATCATTTCAACTCCCCATCATTTCCCCAAGCTTCCTAACTCCCTTACACACTTCCCAAAGTTTTCCCTCACTTATCCCAACTCCCTAACCCTATAATCCTACTCCATTTCCCTTCCCCTTCTTCCCTAAGGTTTCTAGAAAACACTGAACATAATGGAGGAGGAGAGAAGCATCATGGAAGAGGAAAGAAACACCATAGAATAAGAGAATAAAACCTACAATAAAGGAGGGATAATATTGAGACTAGAGCCATTAAACACTATGGAATTGATAGCATCATCCTTAGCAGTCAAATTTTTCTAGCATGTAGGTTGTTTTGAGTTTTGTGAGATGGTCAAAAGAGTGCAGATGTAATATCCCAAAAGGGAGAATGTAGTAATACTTAAACACAATATAAGGACTGCAACTAAGTAAACAATAAATCTTAAGACAACATAAAAATTTACAGAGAAGCTGAGCCATTTTATTATATTGGAGAAGATTCAATTACACAATGTACAAAATGTAAGGAGATCTAGCCAAAGAGATGGCCTAGAATCACCCAGAAAACATGCCACAATAGGTACATCGCAACAGAAGAGCTACTGAAGAAAATAATGCATTGTCCCTTCAACATAATATAAACATATAACTACAGGATGAAAAGGAAAATGAAGATCTACTCAAATCTAGAGCTCATATTTTGCCAAGATTCAAGATCTGGCCAATGTGATGGATTCCCAAGATATCCCAGAAAGGATTTTCTAGATCTACAACTTTGGAAAATCACCCTCCTAGGATTTGATCATTGATCTGCTGGGAAATGCAGATATGAAGCTATATTTATCAAATAGATGGCTGAAATATGTTGCAAGATCAGATCTAATCTTGAAGGGTTGATCCCTTCTTCAGATCTACAAGTTGGAAGCTCTAGATCTGACTTCTCAGTCCTCCAATAATGATTATAGATACTGCAACACAAATTCCACTGAAAACTACACTATGAGGGAAAGAGAGCCTTCTACCTGCTGAAAAATGCTACAATAAACTCTAGGCTGATGGTAAGACTGATGGAAATGTGAGGGGATGGTCCCTCATAGGATTGCTAGCTGAAATACTAGCAACTTCCTTCCTCCTTTTGGATCTACAAAATGGACAGCGTAATTCCTGAAGGAAATACTGCTGCTAGGAGGTCAATAACTTTTTTCCTGATGCCAGATCTGCAATTAATCTCTAGGAATGCTGATCTATAAGCCCAAGGTGATAGGAATAAACCCTCACTAGTTATCCAACTAAAGTACTGAAGACAATTTCCACCTTCCAAACTGATCTTCAGAAATATGCAATTTCTGAATATGGATGTTCTGTAGAAAGTAGGAAAAGAGATATGGCACCAATTCCTGATGTAGAGTGAAGTACATTACTCTTTCTAGAGATGCTCTAACAAAGAGGTGGGATTCCCGACCAGGAACACCCTGTGCTAAATAAGACTTGCAATCTCTGTTAAACAGCCTGAGAAAGAAATGGAATGTCACATGGCAATTCCAGATCTGAAAATATCCTTACATCAAGAATAACCAGCATACCCTCATCCTTGCCTTCATCTTCTTTATATAATGTTTGAGCCTTCCCATGCCTTGGCCCTTATCTAGATTGCGCTGTGCATGTGGACAAGATCCTCCAATTTTTACTGCGATGTTTGACCAAATCAACCATCATGTCTAGGTGCAATGTACACCCTCTCCATCATGTGTGATTTAATTGCACAACATCCTCCATCACTTTTATCATGAATGTTCTATGATAAACTGTTTGACATCTTCAAGATCTTAGTTGACTGTATCAACCTCCATGATCTATCTCAATTAATGAGACATGATCTCCAAGTTCATTCACATTAGTAGTTGCTCAACTACCTCATTATGTAGATCCAAGCTTAATTAGTCCACATTCATACAAAAGGTGGATATTTATTCATATTGAGGATTATGGGTCCCTCCACCCTTTTATTCAGTTAATTAATTAAGAAAATTAGGAACTCTAATATTCCAAATATCAAGTGAAAATTTGGGAATATTACAGTCCCCCAAAAAAATGTTGCTTGTCCTCAAGCAACTCCAAAAGTAGATGCAAAGCCATCTATTCCCATCCAAATGGTATCCACGTAAGGAAGGTTTCCTCCATTTTTTGCAATGTGTTATGCATGTTTGGTTCCAAATTTGTCTTTCAAAAACATATAGGATGACCTCCAACTTTATGGTTAGATGTCCTCCTTCCACCATGAAGTGCCAAGTGACAACCATATGAGTTCCAACCTCATCATTGATACATGAGATACATAAAATAAAGTGGTCCTTTCCACAAAGGAAAAGCTCCCTCTCACAATACATCTCTTCATCCCATGCTTTATGAATTTGTTTGAGCATTGTCATGCTCCCATCTTTAGCCCTGTTGGCCTTGTTGGATCCAAGCATCATTCCAAGGTTATGCAAAAGAAGAAGGAAAGGAGATATATGGGTAGGCAAAGATGTCAAACCATATTCCCCTAATAGTAACCACCGGAGTAAGGCCCTTTGCTGCCATCCTCCATCTCCTCCATGTAAGATGGACAAGCCAAACTCCTCCAAAAGCAACCAAAGCAGCAAGAGATCTGGATGATTTTTCTCCTCCTCTTGTGCATCATGGAGAAAAAACATACTAAATTACATATGGAATGTCACATTAGCCAAATAAAAAACATCATTAATGCACATCATAAGAGCATTATGCCAAGCTTTACCCATTACAAAACACATAGACATAGGAGATGTCATGTGGTGGCCAATCTCTCTCAAGGCAAACCAAAATGAACATGCCTTCTTTTTCTGCATTCTTCCATTGATACACAAGGCATGAATATGAAAAATATGAGCTATTGGGTGGTAACCATACTCACCCAAGAGCAGCCAGCGCAGCCATTCCTCCTTCTTCATTTCATAAGTGTTTTTCAAGGCATGGATCAAAGAAATAGGAACCTTTGGGCAGTGACAGAGATCTCCCAAGGGCAATCAATGTAACCAAGCTTTCTGGACCATGTTATAAATATTCAAGTGGTCATGCGAACCCTTGCTTATAATCCTCACCCACTCACCCCAATATGGATGATGAGTGATGTGCTGCATAATCATGGTATCCTCCCTTTGTAGAATACCATCTTCCCCAAACTGATGAAGAACTTTGCACTTCATGAAATGTTGAAGTGCAAATCCAATGAGATCTTCTTCTCATCCATGGCATTCCAAAACAAAAGAGGTTATGGATCTGTTGTAGGTAGAAGTCTCTCCTTGAGCTGTGAGATACTCATTGAGAAAGTGTCATCAAGAAAGGAGAGAAGATTTCTCATATCTAGATGTCTACCATTCATCATCTTGTCCTCCATTGCTTCATGAGTGAAGCTACCTTCATAATGCTCCAAGAATAATGTGGCCTCATCATTATCACTGCTACTAAGTGATAGCACTGTAGATCTGCAAGGTGATACATCTACTGTCTCAAAGCAAGGTACAATAATGATCTCATAACTAGTCAATGTACATAGGATTATGCTCATCCCTCCTTATGAAACTGACGCAAAAAATGCTGAAAGTCAGTCCTGAGGAGGAGTGGTCAATCATCGTCGTGGCTTTGTCTCTGTTTCTTTTTCCCCACGTGGTCTATTTCTTTTTCTTGGAATTTTATTTATCAAATCCGAGGAATTTGATAAATAAATATCATTTGAAAACCATTGCAATTTTAAATATATCTTTCGCTTTGTATTACACTGCCATACCTTAGTTAAAAGGTTCCAATTAATATAATTTATAACTGGGCCCTAGCACTGACGTGGAACATATGACTGATTCGTACCTTCGTTAATCTTGTTTCCTTATCTGACGGCTGTTATCACATTGCCCAATCCAACATATATCGCTCGATCAACATGCGCAAACCATAACGCACGATGGCGCGTACGGGAAAGTAGTTTTCCAATTTCGCTTAGGGACACGCGTCAGGCACTCTATGGAATCGCTCCTCAACCCAGAAATACCACCTTCCGTATAAGAGTGGTGCGATGAATACCGCTTCCAGCCTTTACTATTCACCCAACCCACTCACGGTTTGTGCACAGTGTTTAACCAGGGTTCCCGTTGGGTTTGCGTTCTTCTTTTTTTGTTAACCCACGTCTAACCTCGGGTCAATCCTTGGCAGGTTTCAATAAACAATAACGAGATTCTATTCCAACGGCTTTTCTATACCGACCATGCCTGCGGGTGGTAATAACTTCATAGGGTTTTCTCGAATAGATTTAGGAAACACCAGACAAAGGTATATGGCATTCATACAATCACCATTCGGAACGATTCGCACCGAACCAGTATACAATCGTTTCTCAATCAAACAATTTCTTCATTAATAAGAATTCAGACAGTTCGATGGCCAATGAAAATTGAAATTATTCAACTGGAAGCAATTGTAACACACAGAGTTTATTGTAGAAATCTCCTCTCCTCTTCTTGTCCTCCTCCATACATCTGAGGGTTTACAATTATATACATAAACCTATGACTCTTCGATTCCTCTAAGAGGACCGTTTCAGGAAATCAACAGTCTAATTAAAACAATTCAACTAACTGGGATATGACAGATAGACTAACTGAGCTATTCAACTTCTACGACTCTAGCTGATCTAATAATACAATCAGCTAAGGTATTGACACCTAGCTGTGACAATTCGACTGTTTTCGAACCCTCCTAGCCACAACATGTTGACAAAACTCCTACATTGCTGGCTAGTGTCTAATGCCCCTGCATTAGACTCTCAAGGGCAATATTCTTCATGGGCTCCTGTCCATGAGCTCTTCTACTGATCTGCCTATCTTCTGCAACATTTCTTCAGTCATCCAAGTGGCATCTTCTTCTGGCTTATCCTTCCATTTGATCAAGTACTAAAAGTACTCTCGTCCTCTTGTCCTTTTGAATGGTCTTTTATCCAATATTTTCTCTGGTTGCAATGGTTGTGCTGGCAGTAGCTGCTCTCTCTAATCAATTTGTTCCTTGTCTGCTGCTCTTTCTTCTGCACCATCATCTTTATACTTGTACAAATATGAAACATTAAAAATGGGAGATATTCCAACATCAGGTGGCAATTCAATCTCATAAGCATTTGCAGAAAACTTCCTAAGTATCTTGCATGGCCCAATCTTTTTGAACTTCAATTTGTTGTACTGCTTCTTTGGGAATCTCTCCTTTCTCAAGTGTGCCAAAACCTGATCTCCTACTTCAAAATGAACTTCTTTTCTGCTCAAGTCTACTCTGCTTTTGTATTTGATGCTTTTTCCTTGTAGTTGTTGTTTCACTTGTTCATGTATGGCCTAGATCTCTGAAGCAAATTCCTCACCATCTGCACTCCTTAGCTCTGCTCTTCCCAGAATTCTTAACTCTGATATCCCTCTGGGGTGCATTCCATAAACAATATGAAATGGACTCTGCCCTATGCTTCTGTTTGGTGAGTCATTATATGCATATTCTGCCTGGGGCAAAATATGATCCCACTGCTTGGGATGCTCTCCTGTAAGACTTCTCAATAAATTCCTCAGACTCCTATTCACTACCTCAGTTTTCCATCAGTCTGAGGATGATAAGCTGAGCTGAAACTTAGTTTGGTACCAAGTTTCTTCCACAGTGTCCTCCAAAAATGGCCCACAAATCTAGTATCTCTGTCTGAAACAATACTCTTGGGCAACCCATGCAATCTAACAACTTATTTGAAGAACAAGTTAGCAACATGGGTGGCATCACTAGTTTTATAACATGGAATAAAATGTGCCATTTTGGAGAATCTGTCCACCACAAAAAATACTGCATCATTCCCTCTCTGAGTCTTGGGCAATCCTAGAACAAAATCCATACTCACCATGTCCCAAGGCCTGTCTGGAATAGGTAAGGGAGTGTACAATCCTGCATTTTGGCTCCTTCCCTTGGCATATTGACAAATCTTGCAATTCTTCACAAACTTGTCTACTTCTGCTCTCATCTTGGGCCAGAAATAAAAGTGACTCAGCTGCTCATAAGTCTTATCAGTACCAAAGTGTCTAGCAAGTCCACCACTATGCTTCTCTTTGATAAAATTTTCCCTCATGGAAAATTTTGGTACACACAGTTGGCTTCTTCTGAATAGTAAGTCCTCCTGCAAGAAATAATCCAACCACTGGCTTCTATCTATTAAAACAGGGTTACTACATGCCTCAAATGCTTCTTTAAAATATGGATCTATTTTATACAATTCTTTCAGAAAATCAAACCCTATAACTTCAAAATTTGTGTCTTGAACAAGCATGTGCCTCCTACTCAAAGCATCAGCTACTTTATTGGCTTGGCCACTTATATGTTTCAAAACAAAATTAAAAATTTGGAGATACTCAATCCATTTAGCATGCTTATGTTTCAATTTGGGCTGCTGTACAATATACTGCAAAGCATGATTGTCAGAATATAATACAAATTCCCTGGACATCAGATAATGTCTCCACTTCTTCACTGCCTGAACAATTGCATAAAATTCCTTCTCATAAGAGGAATAATTTCTTCGGGTTTCGTTTAGCTTCTCACTGAAATATGCCACAGGCCTATCATCCTAACTCAACACAACTCCAATGGCCTCTCCACTGGCATCACATTTTACTTGAAATGGTTTTGTAAAATCAGGCAGAATCAAAACAGGCTTCTCTGTTATCTTTTGCTTCAGCAACTTGAAATTCCTTTCTGCTTCAGCAGTCCACTTAAATGGTTGTTTGTTCTTCTTTATTTTCTCTATTATGGGTGCATTAATCTTACTAAAGTTTCTTATAAACTTCCTGTAAAAACTAGCAATTCCATGGAAACTTCTTACCTCAAAAACATTCCTGGGTGAAGGCCACTCCACAATTGCCTTAACCTTTTCTAGGTCCATCTTCAATCCTTCTGCAGAAAAAAAAACCCCAAATACACCAAATCTTCCTTCATGAATGAGCATTTATTCAAATTTATCAACAGTTTCTCTTGGTGCAGCTTCTTCAGAACATGATTAAGATGCCTTAAATGTTCTTCTCTAGTTTTGCTGAAAACTAATATATCATCTAGATATACTATCACAAATTTACCAATGAATTCTTTCAACACTTCATTCATAAGTCTCATAAAAGTGCTAGGTGCATTTGACAACCCAAAAGGCATTACCATCCATTCATATAACCCTTCATTTGTTTTAAAGGCAGTTGTCCACTCATCACCCTCTCTTATTCTAATCTGATGATATCCACTCTTTAAATATATCTTTGAGAAATATTTGGCACCACTCAAATAGTCCATTAAATCCTCAATTTTGGGAAAAGGGAATCTGTACCTGATTGTGATCTTATTAATTTCTCTGGAATCAGTACACATCCTCCAGCCTCCATCTTTCCTTGGGCTCAAAACTACTAGTACTGCACATGGACTCAGACTTTCTCTGATCAGTCCTTTGTCCACAAAATCTTGTACTTGTCTCCTAATTTCCTCATTTTCCTTGGGATTCATTCTGTAGGCTGCCTTATTTGGCAGATTTGAACCAGGGATAAAATATATCTGATGGCTGATCTTCCTCAAAGGTGGCAGCTCATCAGGTAAATCATCCACAACAATGTCACAGTAATCATCTAACATCTCCTGTATCTCTACTGGTAAATTAGAAATATTTGTAGAAGTAAGAACTACTTTATGCTTGAAAACTAAAGCAAAGCTTACCTCTTCTTCTTCTATCTGCTGCAGATATTCCTTCCTGCTCAGCAACAAGGTCTTTGGATCAATCACTCTGCTGGATGGCTCTCCTTCCTCCATGGGAATCCATGTATGATGAACCCCATCCTTGAAGAACTTGTAAGTGTTCTTCTTGCAATCATGCACTGCTGCTCTGTCAAACAGCCAAGGTCTACCCAGTAGTATATGACACACATCCATGGGCATTACATCACACAGGACCTTATCTTTGTATTTTCCCATTTGTAGCTCTATCTCACACTGTTCTTTCACAACCAGCTGGTGCCCTTTGTGCAGCCAGGACACCCTATAGGGAGTTGGATGCTCCCCTGTCTTCAAATTCAACTTTTCTATTACCTCAGTGGAAACCAGATTGTCTGTGCTACCACTATCAATGACTAGCTGGCAGCATTTCCCTTGGACTTTGCATATGCTCCTAAACAAAGTCTTTCTTTGTGCAGGCTCAGTGACCTCTTTGGCTTGCTTCAACAGGACCTTATTCACCACCAAGGATTCTCCCCTCTCTGGAAGAATTTCTTCTTCAATTTCTACCTCTTCTCCAGTCTGGGCAACAACAAAATTCCTTGGACCAGCACCCACATTCTCTAGACATTCATAGTGCTTGTGTCCCACTTGCTGACATCTATAACACCTCAATTCTCTACCTCTGACTCTGTCTCTGCCTCCTCTTCCTTTTCCTCTATAAGAACCCCTTCTGCCCCTTGCATCATCCTCTACAGATGAATTCTGAGGTGAGCTACTGTTAGCTCCATCCCTGGGTGTAGCAGGCTTTCCTCTACCACCCTGACTTCCCTTTCGTCGGAAAGTACCTCTCTTCTTAGCAAACTGTTTCCTCAGGAGTTTCTCCTCTACTTTCAAGGCCATCTGATAGGCCGCTTCCACTGTCTTAGGAGATAGGAGACCAATATCATCTTGGATCTCCAGCTTGAGACCATTCACATATCTGGCAGTCTTCTCTGGTGTGTCTTGGAATTGCCCAGCCCTTATGCTTACTCTGTAGAATTCCTCTGTGTATTCCTTTACTGTCAGCAGCCTCTGTCTCAGGTTCTGCATTTGCTTATAAAATGTCAGATGGTAATCACTAGGCAATAATTTACCTTTTAATTTAGCCATCATTCTGGTCTAGCTCTTGATAGGTTGCTTGCCAACTCTCATCCTTTCTGCCTGCACTCCATCCCACCAAAGTGCAACATGTCCTTTCATCTTTGTCACTGCAAACTTGGCCTTCTTATCTTCACTTATTTCTTCATAATCGAAGCACTTGTTCATTTCATTAATCCAGTCCACTAGTTCTTCTGGATTCAGTACCCCTGCATAGCTTGACACTTCAATTCTGGGCTTAACTGCAGACCCCAGAACAGTTCTAAGGATCCTCATGTCAGGAGGAATTTCAACATTTTCTTCTGCTTCTTCTGTTTCAGGTTCGCTAATGTCTTCAGGATCTCTGGTCTGTCTTCGCTCTATGACATCCATTTTGGCCTCGACCCTCTGCAACATCCCCAACACCTCGGCGTTGGCAACAGGTCTCCTCCTGCCAGCACCTCTACCAACTTGGATTGCCATGTCAGCAAAAACAACTTCAGACAACAGCTCTGATACCACAAATGACGCAACAAATGCTGAAAGTCAATCCTGGGGAGGAGTGGTCAATCGTCGTCATGGCTCTGTCTCTCTTTCTTTTTCCCCACGTGGTCTATTTCTTTTTCTTGGAATTTTATTTATCAAATTCGGGGAATTTGATAAATAAATATCATTTGAAAACCATTGAAATTTTAAATATATATTTCGCTTTGTATTATGCTGCCATACCTTAGTTAAAAGGTTCCAATTAATATAATTTATAACTAGGCCCCAGCACTGACGTGGAACATACGACTGATTCGTACCTTCGTTAATCTTGTTTCCTTATCCAACGACTGTTATCGCGTTGCCCGATCCAACGTTTATCGCTCGATCGACATGCACAAACGATAACGCTCAATGGCGCGTACGGGAAAGTTGTTTTCCAATTTCGCTCAGGGACATGCATCTGGCACTCTATGGAATCGCTCCTCGACCCAGAAATACCGCCTTCCGTATAAGAGTGGTGCATTGAATACCGCTTCCAGCGTTTACTGTTCACCCAACCCGCTCGCGGTTTGTGCACAATGTTTAACCAGGGTTACCATCGGGTTTGCGTTCTTCTTTGTTTGTTAACCCATGTCTAACCTCGGGTCAATCCTTGGCAGGTTTCAATCAACAATAATGAGATTCTATTCCAACGGCTTTTCTATATCGACCATGCCTACGGGCGGTAATAACTTCACAGGGTTTGCTCGAATTGATTTAGGAAACACCAGACAGAGTTATATGGCATTCATACAATCACCATTCGCAACGATTCGCACCAAACTAGTATACAATCGTTTCTCAATCAAACAATTTCTTCATTAATAAGAATTCAGACAATTCGATGGCCAATGAAAATTGAAATTATTAAACTGGAAGCAATTGTAACACACATATTTTATTGCAGAAATCTCCTCTCCTCTTCTTTTCCTCCTCCATACATCCGAGGGTTTACAATTATATACATAAACCTATGACTCTTCGGTTCCTCTGAGAGGACCGTTTCAGGAAATCAACAGTCTAATTAAAACAATTCAACTAACTGGGATATGACAGATAGACTAAATGAGCTATTCAAATTCTACGACTCTAACTGATCTAATAATACAATCAGCTAAGGTATTGACACCTAGCTGTGACAATTCGACTATTTTCGAACCCTCCTAGCCACAACATGTGGAAAAAACTCCTACATTGCTGGCTAGTGTCTAATGCCCCTGCATCAGAAACTATACACATCAACTCAAGAGGTTGAATGTATTCCATCCATGACAAACTAGGATAGATTTTCATCTCCTCCTTGATTAGATCATAGGGTCTTCTGCGCTGTGATATTTTGCTGCTTCAAATCAAAATTTAGATATAATCCTTAGTTATGCATTGGACTTGATGGCATGTCCCCATAAGTTTCAATAAGATCTACTAAAACAATAGGTGATGAATGTGGATGCATACCTTGGATCAACTGATATGTGGGAACCTCTTGATAGAACACAAGATATCCTTCAACTGGGATAATGGTATTTCCAACTGCTAGTAAGAGAGATGGCTGCTCTTCTTCCAATGTACCAGTGCTGGAATCTTCCTCCTCCTCATGTATCTCCTAAATCATGCATGGGACTCTATGTGTTAAGAGCTTAAGATTTTCTTGCAAATATGCAAGTGTCTCTTCTCCAGATGTAAGTACTTCTGCAGCTGGTGGTGAATGTAGTGGCTTCTTGTTCATAGTGACAAGAATGACATCCTCCTTTGTTTCCTTAGGAAATTTCTCTTTGTGGCTCATCTCTATCTTCTTCACATCAAACTTCTTCCTCAACTTGTGAAAGAAATATGAATATTTAATCACCTTTGCATGTTAAATGTGACTAAACCACCAATCATTGGCTTCACCCAAAAGATGAAGTGTTGTAATTTGAATAGCCTCTCCTTTAGCTACAGGATGTAGCCTGAAAATGCATCTAACTCTCTCCTCCCAGCTCTAACAGTGCCTGAGGAAGATCCATCAAATGTATGCAAATAAAATCTTTTATGCCTATTTCTTATATTGCTGCTATAGGATCCTCTTTCTTCCTTGATTTTGAAGAATTGTTGGAGAGTTAGCTTCTCCTTGAATGCTCTAGACTATGCCTTGTACTCATCAAGATATAGAATGAGAGTCTCATGAGTCTTAGGTTCATTCATTTCTTTATTTCCACACCTCTCACCTTCTCCAAAGAATGTGGGCCTAGTGGATCTATGAGGAGATCTATGATTCTTTGGTTTTCTTCTTTGCTGATAGGAAGTGCTTGAACCTTCCTCATCAAATCTTCTTCTTGGAACTTCTTTCTGTCCTTCCTTATTCATTGGATTGAACTCCTTGGAGAGATATTGCATGGATCTAAAGAAAGGAGTGGCAGAATTATCATCCTCCATGATATATCTCATCTATTTTCTTCTTATTTTGATGTAAAATAAGAAGTGTCCACTAGCTGAGCCAAATATCATGCTCTGATACCACTGTAATATCCCAAAAGGGAGAATGCAGTAATACTTAAACACAATATAAGGACTACAACTAAGTAAAAAATAAATCTTAAGACAACATCAGAATTTACAGAGAAGCTGAGCCATTTTATTATAGTGGAGAAGATTTAGTTACACAATGTACAAAATGTAAGGAGATCTAGCCAAAGAGATTGCCTAGAATCACCCAAAAAACATGCCACAATATGTACAACGTAATTGAAGAGCTACTAAAGCAAATATTGTGATGTCCCTTCATCAGAATATAAACATATAGCTGCAGGCTGAAAAGGAAAATGTAGATCTACTCAAATCTGGAGCTCAGATGATGCCAAGATTTAAGATCTGGCCAATGTGATGGATTCCCAAGATATCCCAGAAAGGATTTTCCAGATCTACAACTTTGGAAAATCACCTTCCTAGGAGTTGACCCTTGATCTGCTAGGAAATACAGATATGAAGCTAGATCTGTCAAATAGATGGCTGAAATATGTTGCAAGATCAGATCTAAGCTTGAAGGGTTGATCCCTTCTTCAAATCTACAAGCTGGAAGCTCTAAATTTGACTTCTCAATCCTCCAATAATGATTACAGCTGCTGCAACACAACTACCATTGAAAACTATGCTGTGAGGGAAAGAGTGGCCTTCTGCCTACTAAAAAATGCTGCAATAAACTCTAGGTTGGTGGTAAGATTGATGGCAATGTGAGGGGATGGTCCCTCACAGGATTTCTAGCTGAAATGCTAGCAACTTCCTTCCTCCTTTTGGATCTGCAAAATGGACAGCGTAATTCCTGAAGGAAATACTGCTGCTAGGAGGTCAATAAATTTTGGCCTAATTCCAGATCTGCAATGAAGCTCTGGGAATGATGATCTATAAGCCCAAGATGATAGGAATAAACCCTCACTAGTTCTTCAGCTGAAGTACTGAAGACAACTTCCACCTTCCAAACTGATCTTTTGAAATATGCAATTTCTGAATATGGATGTTCTATAGAAAGTAGGAAAAGATATGTGGCACCAATGCCTGATGTAGATTGAATTACATTACTATTTCTAGAGCTACTCTAAGAAAGAGTTTGGATTCCCGACTAGGAACACCCTGTGCTAAACAACACTTGCAATCTCTGCTAAACAACCTGAGAAAGCAATGGAATGTCAAATGACAATTCCAGATCTGAAAAAATCCTTACATAAAGAATAACCAGCATACCCTCATCCTTGCCTTTATCTTCTTTATATAATGTTTGAGCCTTCCCATGCCTTGGCCCTCATCTAGACAACGCTGTGCATGTGGACAAGATCCTCCAAGTTTTACTGCGTTGTTTGACCAAATCAACCATCATGTCTAGGTGCAATGTACACCCTCTCCATCATGTGTGCTTTAATTGTAAAACATCCTCCATCACTTTTATCTTTAATGTTCTATGATCTTTTGTTTGACATCTTCAATATCTTAGTTGACTGTATCAACCTCCATGATCTATCTCAATTAATGAGACATGATCTCCAATTTCATTCACATTAGTAGTTACTCAACTACCTCATTATGCAGATCTAGGCTTAATTAATGCACATTCACACCAAAAAGGTGGATATTTATTCATTTTGATGATTATGGATCCCTCCACCCTTTTATTCACTTAATTCATTAAGAAAATTAGGAACTCTAATATTCCAAATATCAAGTGAAAATTTGGGAATATTACAACAGAGCCATCCTACTTTGACCAGGGTTTTCATCACCAACCTACAAAAAGACCAAGTGGCCATTGCATGGGTGAGATTCACCATTTCTACAGACATCATTGCAGCAACAACAAGGATACCCAATGTAGGTGAAAAGGGGTTCAAAACTAAATATTTGGATGCCCAACTGTATGAACCTTACCTCAAAGCACCTTACAAAGACAACATCATGAAAATATTTCCTTTTGGTCAGGTGCTTAACAGGTTTGATCCCATGATGAAGATCATCATGAGATATTTCACTTATGAGGGAAAATTCTCTAGACTGTACAACTATCACATCAGGTTTCTCATGCTTTTCACTAGGGTGAAATTTCTCAACCTTCCCTACTATTTGTACAAGAGCATTGATAAGGTGGCCTACATAGTGAAAAACATAGAGTATGAGCTTCAAATGAACAACCTCTTCCATCATTCACTTTTTAAAATTATTTTCCTTCATCACCTTAAACAACTAAAAATTGCATGGGAGACTTTCATTGAGGCAAATGTCTTCATTACACCACCAAATCAACCTACTAGACCTACTCCACCATCAGCATCAGTTTGTCACAAGAAAACTAGTTTATCTAGGAGGTCTACAGTGAAGAAAAATAAAGAGGAAAAATAGGTCAAAACCTACCAGAGAGGACATAGGCACGTTTTTGCTTCATAAATTGTGGAAGGGGTCTTGCCTTCTACATAAGAAAAACAACGATATCAAAAGCAGCATGAGGCAGTTGTTCAAGAGAAATTAGAAACATTTAACCATGAGGAAGAAAAGGAGTTTGACCTGGTGGAATTGGATGTCCAAGATGATCATCAAACCTCAAAACTGGTCATCAAAGAGAAAGATGCCAAAATCAAAGAGCTGCAAGATAATTTGGCAAGGGAACAATTTGTCATTTCCTTCCTTGAGAAAGAAAACAAGTAGTTGAGTGACAAACAAGTACTCTTGGAAATGGAATTGTTGAAGGGCAAGAAGCAATATATCAAAGGAAAAGTTGTGATGGCACATGATAAGCCTATTGAGGATGAGGCCCAAACCACCAAGAAGAGACCAAAAACAATAGGTCCTAAGAGAGCATTGGAGCAGGAAAAACATGAGGTAGAAGAACTCACCTTTAAGGAAATAATTGTAAGAGAAATCAATGATGACAGAGAAGTTTGGCTCGACAGAGTGAACATACACCTAGATAAGCTCCTTCATAAGGCCAATAAGGACAATCAGATGCTGAGGCACATGGCTGACCGCTACAATATGAGAAATAATATTTTCAATATCAATATTAAGTTGTTGAAGGACAAGCTCAAGGAAACCCTAATCAGTCAAAAGGAGAAGGGAAAAATTGAGTTGCTTGTTGATGCCTCCTTGGTATCTTGACATACTTCATCATCACTTCTTCCAATAGTTAGGAAATTTTTTTGGCAATTTTTTTTTTTTTGGGCATTTTGGTAAAATTTAACAGACTTTTTGTAGAGTCAACCTGCAAAGAGTGTAGCGTGGGCCATGCTACACTCTTGTAGGATGCCTCTAAATGCTAAAGGAATTGCATGGATGGATAGAGAATGGTCTCTACATCAAGTTTTGACTACTGGCACTCCAAAAAATGAGCTTTTGATAGGTGGAAAAGGCCAAAACCTCCTAAAACACCTTTCTGCCACATTTTTGAGCCTCACGCTATGCTTTTTGACCATTCTTGGGAGATTTCATTTTTTAGGAGATTTGCTCCATCATTTTCATATTTGGAGGACATTTTTGACAATTATACTGGAAGATATTTCCAATGAGCCGTCTTGGGCTCAATTTGGACTTCAGTAAGGCACTCAAAATTTGATTTGAAGGCCCACGCTGCACTTTTTAGAAGGCATGTTGTGATTTTTACAAGCACACTACGCTTTTTACAGTCTGCTGATTTCTTCAGAATTTTTAATTTTTCTCAGTTGATTGATGGATTACAAGGAGATTTATTGATGTAAAGTTAAAAAGTAGAAGTAATTATGTCTTGTATAGTTACTACAAGTAGATACATCAAGTAAATATGTAATTTTGGGTCAAGTGAATCAGTTTCATCAAAGATAGGGAAGAGTTTGTTGACCTCCCTAGTCATTAGGATTCTAGTTGAGGATTTTCGGGAACAACTCAAAAAATCATGGATTCGACCCCTCATAGTGGTAGAAGTAGTTTTTGGTCTATATCTTTCATTTCCTTTGTCATTTCAAGGGTTGTATGTTGTGTAATTGATCTTTGAACACTAGTGTAATCAGAAATTTTTGGCAGGAACTAATAGATAGAGTTGCAACTATTTTCATGGAATTCATGTGCTAATGTGTTTTAGCATTGTTGCCTCTCATGTTGACATATGTTTGAATGTATTATGCTTTCCATATCCATTCTGTTATCAAAAAATGTTACTTGATTGGCTGTTGATCAGACAACTCTATGTAACTGTTTCAAACGAGCTTTTGACTGAAGCTTAGCCTCTTCAGTCTGAGAGGGCTCTCTCCAAGGGGTTTAAGATATTGGATAATGGTAGTACTAGATGGCTAACTCTATTTGAAAAGTAATTTTTTGTTATGATTGTAGGTTGAAAAAATTCAAGCTTTCTACTATTGGGCTTATGGAGTCTGCAAATCAGTAAATTCATTGGCAAGGTTTCTTAACATGGAAGCTGAGGCAGATAGGGGTATTTACCAAAGGTAATTCACTCATAAAACATAGGAAAAAACAATCATCTCATTACTAAAGGAAGTCAGAGAATTGAGTTATTAATTCTGAATAATAGCAATGAAATATACTGCAAGTAGTAAAACATAAGATGTAGATCAATAAAAGATTAAAAACCCAATGAGAATCTCGGGTCTGTCAAGAAGAATTCACTCTGTATTACTGATATGAGTCAAAATAAATAAAGCAACAATTTGGCGCAAAAATTCTCCAACCCTTTACTACTTCGATGATTTGCCTTTAAATAAACCTTCTTACAGCAGGGATGATTTGCCTCTTAGCTAGATTCATCAAATTCTTCTTATGACACCTCATATAATATAAAAACATGTCTTTTAATAAGAAAATGACAGCGATACCCTAAAGATGACTTTTCCTAATAAGACTCAAACTCCTATTTATTACATTAGTCTACCTTATCTTTGAAATAGTTACATGTCAGTTACATGTCAGTTAAAAATAAGCTTCACATGCTCGAATAGGCTATGACATAGTTCATCACCACTTTTCATATTAAAAATCTTCCTAGACATGTGGAACAAAACCCTATTTTTCAGGAATACAAGACATTATCTTCAACGAGAGCTTTAGTTGATGAGATGTCTCCACAACACTTTCTTCAAGTCATAAATGTTTGATGGCAAGGTCCCTTGACCTGTTGGAAGATTCCAGATGTTCAACAATTCCTTTAAACTGCTCCAAAACCTTCAAAAACAGCTCACTACGAAAACAAGATAGTTTCATAGCGAGCTTTCGTAGCGTCCAAAAAATAGTTTTTTCACCCAAAATTTTTGCTCCTTTACTGTTCCATGGTGTCCACCAAGACATGAAACATCATCACCACCATTCTCCCTCCTTGAAAGCTGCAAAAAATGATTTTAGAGGCAAAACGACAGCTACAAAAATTTTCGTAGCATTTTCCTGGCTTTAAGCCTATGAAACGCTACAAAACTGTGAAAAACTGTAGAATTTCCAGATTTCAAAATTCTATTAAAAAGGTGACCTACAACTGTAAAAACTTGATCTTTAACATGCCATGAACCTTATAAAACACATTCAAACTTAACTTATGACCCTTGTGGTATTTCCTCTTCATTAATGATCAGTTGAGCTATGGGCTCCTCAACTACAATCATCTTTAAGCCCTTTTTCTCCAGCTCTTCATGAATCAATTCTAATTGCTCTTAAACATCTTTGAATTGATCCTTCAGCATCCTATTCTTAGACTGTAGGTGTAGATTCATTTTTCTGATATGTTTCACCTCTCCTCTTAATGGCTTAGTCCATTTGATCTTTTTTTTTTTTTGTCGAAGGTCTCAGAGACACTTGTGACTTGATTCTCCCAAATCTCTTTCATTTTATCAAATTTTACCTTCTGAACCTTGTGCTTCCTTGCCTCTTTCTTCAAAACTGACATTTCATCATTTGCCAGCTTTAATTCCTCCTTAATGACCTCAATCTCTGTTTTTTCAATGATTTTCTCTTTTCCTTTCCTTTGTTTAATGACTGATTCTTCTTTTGCAGGTGAGGAAAGGTCAATGATTCTTGGTGGTGTTTGGATAGTTTCAATGACCTTTTGAGTTTCTTTACTGCTTTCCAAGAGCTTTCTAGCATGTCTTGTCATTGGTTTCCTAGCTTGAAACATGAATCCTCCATCCTCACCTTCAAACTCTAACTTCTTAGTTGTTTTGGCTTTCTTGAGCTTCTTTCCTCCCTAATCTATATCTTGAGCTTGAACTATGGGATTTTATTCAACATCAATAGCATGCACAATGTCTTCTAAATTACCCTTAGCCACTGTTTGGCTTCTTTTAACCCTCTTGCTGCCATGCTTGCTTACTTTTGGATTTTGTTTTGCAGGTGTAGCAACAGGTTTATCAACTTTTTGTAATGGCTCTGTCTCAATGATCACTAGCTCACTTTGCTCTGCCATTGAAGGTGATGGGATATCTCTAGGTTTGGGAGTCCTTTTAGGAGTAATGGAATCTACTTCAAAACCACTGATAAACATAAAAGATGACTAGTCTCTGCCTAATATTTTTAACTCTTCTAATACCAGTAACTTGATTAAACCATGATGAAAGAGTGAGGTTTCATTTCCTTTAGATTTAGCTTGAACTTTGTCTGACATTTTAGATAAGCATTTGTATAAGTAAAAAGGTAAATCAAGAGACCTCTTACCAACAAAATGTAGTAGAAGCCTGAAGTAGGTAGGAATAAACCATATGATACCTCCCTTCACAGGTGAAGTACTTCTGAATGATTAGCAGCAGATTTGAGAAGCTGTCTTTCATGTAGCTCCTTGGGATGGAATTTGTGAGATCAATCTCACTATGCTTTGGCTTGATAAATTCTTTTCATTCCTACATGGTGAACTTGAAACCTTTGAACCATTTTTCTCCTCCTCTAGGAATTCTTGTTGCTTCTACAATAGTCTCTGGTGTTATAGTGAGGTTCAACATTCACACCTTTGAAGTTGTCCCATTGAAACCGATGGCAAACTCCTTAGAAACCTACACATGGCACCCTTGCAATATTTGGAAAAACTGCAAACACCCTATTCTTCTAAAAACTTCTAAGGAATTTGGGTCTTCATTAATGAAATTAATGTCTAATGGCTCATATCTAAGGTAGTGGCCTCCTTTTTTGGTCTTCCTCTTTGCAGCCATGGTGCTTTTATACCTTCTCTGCCTCGCTTGATTAGTGACACCTAACTTTCGAAAATGCTAGAAACTAGCTAGGCTTGGTGAAACAGCTCTCCAGAACTCAATAGCATGCAAAGATGGAGCAGAGAAGTACAAATGACTCAATTGGGTAATATTTTAAAGTTTTGATGACAACCCATGGCTTAATAATGACTCATACATGCTAAAAATAGTAATAATGACCTTAGCCATAACCATTGTACCTTGATTTAACCCTAACTGACTCGAATGACATCCACCCTAACATTTCTAATCATTGAATGACACCTGGCATCAAATTTGAAAAGACAGACAGAAAAACCTCTTTTCGTAGCGTAGTTAGTGTATTTTCTGGCAGTTTCACTACGAAAGTATTAGCAATTTCGTAGCGAAAACTGCCCTTTTACTGTGTAATTCGCTACAAAAATAGGAAATCTTGGCTAAAGTGACCTTTTCAAATTTTAAAGCTTAGGAAATGAAATATTTCAGCAAATGATGACTGATGGGACATGATATGACTTTCATGGGGGTGGGTTTGGACCTTAGGATAGGCTAATATGAAAAAAGTTAAATTTTCCTATTGAACTCTATGACCATACCTTTGACAAATAAACTTCTAAGACTATGTCAAATGATGTTTCACTTTTTCTGAGTGATAAAAATAGCTCCACTTGGGATGGTGTGCCCCTGTGGTACACCAAAGAACCTGTAGTTCCAGTGCTATCCATCTTCTTGAAAACAAAAACTCTGAAATTTGCCAAGTTTTCCTTCAAAATCTAATGGCCTTCACCTTGGGCTCAAGCTTGATGATCAACTAGTATTTATTAGCATAAAAACATATTAAAATGGAATATATATAATGGAATGAAAGATGAGTAGAACTTAAGAGGAATAGTGCTTCAAAAACCTACCATTGACAGGCCCTCCAACACAAGGTTGTCTATCCATATTCTGCAGTATGTAAGTGTTGTTTCCATGAAATGCAGCCACTTTGAATGGACCTTTCCAGATATTCTCAAATTTACCATGCTTCCCCTTTTCTTCAATCCTGGCCTCCCACTTCAAAACCACATCTTGAATTTGAAAATTTTCTTCTTTGACCTTCTTGTCAAATGTATTCTTGATTCTGTTTTGAGATTTCTGATTGCTATTATAGACTTCCTCCCTTTTATCTTGCAAGGCTATCAACTGATTAATCCTCCTCTGAATTGCATTTGGCTGCTCCTCTAATAATTTCAGCAACTTCATGACATGGACTCCCGAGTATGTAGAAAAAATAGCTTCAGCCCCATATACCAACTCATAAGGTGAAGTTCCAATTGACCTCTTTGTGCATACTCTATCAGCCCACAATGCATACTTCAACTTCAAATTCCATGACTTCTTATTTTCCTACAAAACCTTCTTAATAATCTTAACAATGATTTTGTTAGAAGATTCAGCAAGACCATTACCTTGTGGATAATATGCAGTAGAATGCCCAAGTGTAATGTGATATTGATGACAAAAATTGATCAACCTCTTGGATTTAAATGCCTGTTCATTTTCAGTGATGATCTTCATAGGGCAGCCAAACCTAGACAATATATTATTTTCTAAAAATGAAATGATAATTGAATCATGTGCTTGCCTAGTTGGGATTGCTTCAATCCACTTGGTGAAACAATCAGTTGCTGTCAGGATCCAGCGATGATGAACTAAAGATGATGGATGAATCTCACCAATAAAATCTAGCCCCCACTGCTGGAATGGCACTTCAACATATATAGGCATCAAGGGTAAAGGAACATGCTTTTTCTTACCATAAAAAATCTGGCATTCATGATAGGTAGCAATATTTTTGTAGATATATTTGAACATAGTAGGCCAATAATACCCTGCTCTGAGAATATTATTTTTTATAGCCTTCCAATAATGATTACCTCCATAACATCCTTTTTGAAACTCCTCAATCAATTTTTATACCTCCTCTTCCATCAAACAATTCAAAATAATACCACAGGTATCTTTCCAACAGAGATTTTTATCAATGATGCAATACCTCAGGGATTTTAACTTCACAAACCTTGTCTTAGACTTTGTCAATTCAGTAGGAGCTCTATGATGATGTAAGACAAAGACAATGTCTCTATATCAGTCAGAAATGATGTACTTCTCTTCAATGGGAATCAACTCTTCATCTTCATCTGATAATTTTGAAATTTCTGCAATTAAATTCATATCAAGGTAGTCAAAATTTGACTGTGCCATCAGCTTTGCTAGCCCTTGACCTTTGACCAATTTTGTGGGTCTGATATATATATCATATTCCAGCAAGTTAGCTATCCACTTCCCTCTCTTACCATCAGGATCTGCTTGAGTCAATATTTCCTTCACAACAACATTAGCAACAAATGCTATGACATGAGAATGCAAAATGTAAATCTTGAAATCTTTGATGGCTTTGACCAAAGCATAGGCCTGCTTCTCTAAGATGTTATAGTTCAGCTCTGAATTAGCTAATGTCCTGCTAAAAAATGAAATGGGTTTCTCAATACCTTTTTGTCCTTTCTATAGCAAAACTCCAGCAATTGTATTTTCAAATGAAAATGTAAAAACCAAAAATTCTTTTGAAAAATCTGGGCTGATCAACATTGGTGCTTGAGTGAGTGCCTTCTTGATCTCCTCAAATGAGTGCTTTTCTTCTATTTTCCACTTGATGTCAGCTCCTTTCTTCAGTATCTTGGTTATGTCTTTTACAACCTCAAAAAAATTAGGAATAAACCTCCTCGCAAAATTCACGCTTCCAAGGAAAGACTAAATTTCCTTTCTGCTTCTAGGCAGATCCAATTTCTGAATGGAATTTACCTTGTTTGGATCAATATTAATCCCAAATTTAAATATAATATGCCCAAGTAACTTCCCTGAAGTTAGAGAAAAAATGATTTTAGTGGGATTGAGAGAAATTCCAAACCTTCTACACTTCAGTAGAATCTTTTCTAGATGCTTAAAATGGTCTTCTTCTCTCCTTGAGAAAATTGTTATGTCATCCAGATAGACAACCACCAACTTATCCTTCTCCTCAGCAAAGGCAATGTCCACTTCTCTTTGAAAATTCGCTCCTGCATTCATTAGACCAAAGGTAATTTTGGCATAAATTAAAGTGCCCCATGGTGTGGTAAAGGCAGTTTTCTCCTAATCTTCTGGATGCACAAGTATTTGATTGTACCCTAAAAAACCATCCAACATAGACATCCTTTGGGAACCAATAATGTTCTGCACTATTTGGTCCATCTTTGGGAGAGGGTAATTGTCCTTTAGAGAGGCTTTGATCAAGTTTCTGAAGTCAATGCAGATTCTGATTTCTCCACTCTTTTTCCTAAATGGAACCAAGTTTGCAAGCCACGTTGAGAATTTGATTGGAACAATAATTTTGGCATCAAAGAGTTTCTTGGTTTCCTTCTCAATCAGAAGCATGAGAAGTGGATTAATCCTCCTTAGCTTCTATTTGAAAGGATTTTCATTTTATTTAATAGGAATGGTATGTTGAATGATAGTAGGATCATACTTCTTCAAATCAGCATAAATCCATGCAAAAACATTATGAACCTTTTCATCATCTCAATAAATTTCTGCTTCATGTCTACTGAAAGAAATTTTTAAATCTTAATCATTTTTGGCATTGCTACTGTACCAAGGTTACAACTCTCTACCTCTTCATCATCAGCTTATATCCTAGGATATTTGAACACATCATTCTGGTCAAAAATATTTTCAAGTGGGATGAGACCTTTAGGTATAGAATTATTCTTCAGCTGTATCACTTTAGAATTCCCCTTTGTTTCAACAAGCATGTTTTGCTGATCTACTTGTGTTCTTTCAAACTCCTCTTTAAGCTCTATAAAGTTTTTTACTTGCTGGTCATCCTCAAAAAATTTCCAATGGGTGATGTTGTTAGGGATAGCAGGCCTATGACGAACTTCAACCTCATATCTTTCAGTGGAATGTGTAGGAATAATAAAGAGACTTGCAGAGAGAGCTACGGAGTCAGCTATTGAGTTTTGGTCCCTAGTTTTCACAATAGATGAATATTCTTGAAAATTATCTAACATCTCCACGATCAAATTTTTGTATGCTCTCATTCTCACATCCTTGGTTTGATATACACCCTCAACTTGTTTAATAACTAATTCAGAATCTCCACAAATAGAAATATTTTGGGCATCCATTCTTTTCAAAATTTCTAAACCCAAAAATAGATAATCATACTTAGCCATATTGTTTGAGCAATTAGAGTTCAGTTTGTAAGAAAATAACTTATTTTATCCTCTGGAGTTGTGATCCAAATTCCTGCTCCAGCCCCCTCTCTTCCTGCTAATCTATCAAAGTGTAACAACCACCAACCTTCTACCTTCTCTTCATTGATTAGTTGATTTTCTGATTTCTTTTCATCTTCTGCTTCATTAGTAAATTCATTGAAAAGTATAGTAGATCCTAATTCAATAGCAACAATATATATTGGAAAATTATGAGGTTTGTCCTTACTACTTACCATATAAGCCATCCTTGTTTCTCTGTATAGTCTTCTTTTATCACCAAAAATAGGAATGGTGGCATAAGTTAGGTCCATCTGCATGGTGCCTTTGATCTTTGCTTCCCATGACCTTGATATCAACATGCCAAACTTAGGTGGAATGTTTGCTACCACAATGTCCATTACCACTGTCTTGGCAGGGACTTGTGTAGGACCAACAACGACATCTTTTATTAAACCAATGCACTGAACTCTTTTTGAATCAAAGGAAAACAAATCCTTATATGGCCTAGTAATTTCCAATCCCATCCTTTCCATGATCACTTTGGGCATGAGGTTATGAGAGGCCCCTAAATCTAACATGGCATTGTCTAATGTCATGTCATGAATGCTAAGGCTGACATAGAAAGGAGGCACCTCTTCATTTTTCTCATCTTCCAATCTTGGTCCCAAGTATATGGTTGGATGATATTCTTGAACATTAAGGATATCAGCAGCTCCTGGTTGGGAATTCAACATTTTACAATCTTACTTCTATATTCATTCACCTTAATAATTTCTCCAAAAATAACTGGAATTTTGATCTTGGAGATCTCACTCTCTAAACTGAAAACAGAAGCAGATTTTTTAGTCTCTTCGACAGGAGGAGGAGGTGGTGAATATGTTCTAACCTCAACAGCTTTAGGGGCATATTTCTTGGGCTATGTTTTGTTTGTAGTAATTGGAACATTTCTGTTTCTGAGGTTGTATTATTTCTGCATCTCAAAGATTTCATGTTGATATCCTTTAAGGTAATTAGATGGTTCTTCACCCTTGTTAACATCATGATTTGACTCATCATGTTCTTCCTTAGTCAAAAACATCCCTGACATGTTTTCATCTAACAAATTAATTGATTCTTCTTGTATTTCAAGCTGATCTTCTTCATCAACTAAGTTTTGCTGAAAAGGAGGCTTTACTTGAGGGTCAGGCTAATCTATGTTTTCCCCCGGTCTCTGCTGGTTTTGAGGTCTTTTGAACTGAGGATTTCTAAACTGAGGTTCATGTTGTGTAGGAGGAGTAGAGGCATTCCCAAGGGCAAGCCTATCCATCATTTTTTCCATTGTCTTCATCATGGAGTAAAATTTATCATTAGAGGTGGAAGGCTTATCTTCCTTTTTCAATTTTGTCTTTCCCATCTTGGACTTTTTAGCAACTATCATATTGACCTCCACCTTCACTACAACATTTTTCATTTCAGATAATGAAGGGGATTCTCTTTCTCTTAGCAGGATAGAAAATTCATAATCAAAGGCCTCAACATATCTCAGTTGAGCTGCTCCTGGTGGAAGCTTTAGATGGGCAGGGATGGAGTCATAAACTTTGTTAAATATCTTAGAGAAATTTTGAACAGTTTCATCAACAACTCTTTTCAAACTATTATACTTAGTGAGGGCTTGTATAGGGTTGGTTCTAATTCCCCACTTTCTCAAAAAGCTATCTTCAAATTCATTCCAATTATGCGGGCTTCCTGGTGTAAGGGCTTTGAACCACTTCCTGACATCACCAGTAAAGCTCTGAGCAAATAATCTCATCTTGACATCCTCATGGTCAACCTCCTCCCTATCCATGAAGTCATTAAACTGGTCTACATGTTCTTCAGCTGTAATCTCCTCATCACTTCCCCAAGTTTTGATTCTAGCAGAATATTTTCTAAGAATGGAATTAAGGACAGCTGGAAGAAAAAGAGGGGCATACCTAGCAGGTGCAACAACAAGTGGAGGTGGCACATTTCCTACCATGATGATTGGAACAACGGTATTTTTAGGAACAATAGTGGTAGAGGAAGAGGAACTATTAGGAGGAGGGTTGCTTGGTCTTTGTTGTCCAGTTACAATTGAACTCCACTAAGGTAGAGGGACACCAGATTTACTTCTTAGTAATATTTCAAATGGATCTAGTTCCTTCAACCTATCCAAAGATTCCCTTTCTAACAATAACTCTGATGTGACTACTTCCCAAAACTCTTATTTATCTTTTTATGTCACTAAGGCTGAGGTATCAATACCTCTTCTATGTAGGTCTAAGACAATTTCAGTCAATTATTTTTCATTTTTAGACCTAAACAAGACTTCCTAAATTTTATCATCAAACCTTTTATCTTCAGATCTTCTTAAAACTTCAGAGGACAAGGATTTTGTGTGTAATGGAGTACCTGATATTGCATAACTACCTTGAATGCCTCTAGAAATTGTGTTTGGATTGTCCACAATTGTAGGTGGATCTGGGTCAAGATTACTCCTCATATATCTCCTTTTCGAAGCCACCTTTGAACATGAGAATTTTAAATGGAGTCACCAAGGTAGTTGCAGCCTCGAACAGCTTCTAAGCTCCTGCTACCTTCAAGGTTCAACTTCAAAATTTCGGGAAAAGTATATCTTCAGGGTCCCGGTAGACGCACCAAAATGTTATCACAAAATTGTACTTGATTGGCTACTGATTAGACAACTCTATGTAACTGTTTCAAACCATCTTTTGACTGAAGCTTAACCTCTTGAGTCTAATAGGGCTCTCTCAAATGGGTTTATGATATTTGATAATGGTAGTACTAGATGGCTAACTCTGTTTGAAAAGTAATTTGTTTTTTATGATTGCAGGTTGAAATAATGCAAGCTTGCTACCATTGGGCTTATGGAGTCAACAAATCAGTAAATTCAGTGGCAAGGTTTCTTGACATGGAAGCTGAGGTAGATAGGGGTCTTTAACAAATGTAATTCACTCATAAAACATATGGAAACACAATCATATCATTACTAAAGGAAGTCAGAGCATAGAATTATGAATTCTGAGTAATAGCAATGAAATCTACTCAAGTAGTAAAACATAAGATGTAGATCAATAAAACATTAAAAATCCCATGAGAATCTCAGGTCTGTTAAGAAGAAGTTACTTTGTATTATTGATATGAGTCAAAATACATAAAGCAGCATTTTGGTGCAAAAATTCTCCAACCCTTTACTACTTTGATGATTTTCCTTTAAATAGACCTTCTTACAGCAGGGATGATCTTCCTCTTGGCTATATTCATAAAATTCCTCTTATGACACCTCATATAACAAAAAAATATGTCTTTTAACAAGAAAATGACAGCTATACCCTAAAGATGACTTTTCCTAATATGACTCAAACTCCTATTTATTACATCATTCTACCTTATTTTTGAAACAAATACATGTTATTTACAAATAAGCTTCACATGCTCGAATAGGCTATGACATAGTTCATCACCACTTTTCATATTAAAAATCTTCCTATACATGTAGAAAAAAACCCTATTTTTCAGGAATACAAGACATTACCTTCAACGAGAGCTTTAGCTGATGAGCTGTCTCCACAACACTTTCTTCAAGTCATAAATGTTTGATGGTAAGTTCCCTTGACCTGTTGGAAGGGTCTAGTTGTCCAACACTGCCTTTAAACTGCTCCAAAACCTTCAAAAACAACTCGCTACGAAAACAAGACAGTTTCGTAACATCCAAAAAATAACTTTTGCACCCAAAATTTTTTCTCCTTTACTGTTCCATGGTGTCCACCAAGACATGACACATCATCACCATCGTTCTCCCTCCTTAAAAGCTGTAAAAAATGATTTTAGAGGAAAAAAGATAGCTACAGAAATTTTCATAGCATTTTCCTGGCTTTAAACCTATGAAATGCTAGAAACTGTGAAAAACTGCAGAATTTCCAGATTTCAAAATTTTATCAAAATGGTGAGCTCCAACTATAAAAACTTGATATTCAACATGCCACCTTCTAAAACACATTCAAACTTAACTTAGGACCCCTATGTTGTTTTCTCTTCATTAATGATCAGTTGAGCTATGGGCTCCTCAACTACAGTCATCTTTAAGCCTCTCTTCTCCAGCTCTTCATGAATCAATTTTAATTTCTCTTGAAGGTGTTTGACTTGATCCTTCACTGTCCTATTCTTAGACTGTAGATGAAGATTTATTTTTCTGATATGTTTCACCTCTCCTCTCAATGGCTTAGTCCATTTGATCATTTTTTCTATGTTGTCCAAGGTATTAGAGACACTTGTGACTTGATCCTGCCAAATCTCTTTCATTTTCTAAAACTGTACCTTCTGAACCTTGTGCTTCCTTTCCTCTTTCTTTAAAATTGATATTTCATCATTTTCCAGCTTTAACTGCTCCTTAAGGACCTCAATCTCTGTTTTTTCAATGATTTTCTCTTTTCCTTTCCTTTGTTTAATAACTGATTCTTCTTTTGCAGGTGAGGAAAGGTAAATGATGCTTGGTGGTGGTTGGACAATTTCAGGGACCTTTTTAGTTTATTTACTACTTTCCAAGAGCTTTCTAGAATGTCTTGTCATTGGTTTCCTAGCTTGAAACATGAATCTTGCATCCTCACCTTCAAACTCTAATTTCTTAGTTGTTTTGGATTTCTTGAGCTTCTTTCCTCCCTCATCTATATATTCAGCTTGAACTATGGGAGTTTCTTCAATATCAATAGCATGCACAATGTCTTCTAAATTACCCTTAGCCACTGTTTGGCTTCTTGTAACCCCATTGCTGCCATGCTTGCTTACTTTTGGCTTTTGTTTTGTAGGTGTAACAGTAGGTGTATCAAATTTCTGTAATGGCTCTGTCTCCATGATCACTGGCTCACTTTTCTCTGCCACTGAAGGTGATGGGATATCTCTAGGTTTGGGAGTCCTTTTAGGAGTGATGGCATCTACTTCAAAACCACTAACAAAAAAAAAATATGACCAATCTCTCCTAATATTTTTAACTCTTCTAATACCAGTAACTTGATTAAACCGTGATGAAAGAGTGAGGTTTCATTTCCTTCAGATTTAGCTTGAACTTTGTCTGACATTTTAGCTAAGCTTCTGTATAAGTAAAAAGGTAAATCAAGAGACCTCTTACCAAGAAAATGTAGCAGAAGCCTGAAGTGGTAGGAATAAACCATATGATACCTCCCTTCACAGGTGAAGTACTTCTGAATGATTAGCAACAACTTTGAGAAGTTGTCTTTCATGTAGCTCCTTGGGATGGCATTTGTGAGATCAATCTCACTATGCTCTGGCTTGATAAATTCCTTGCATTCATGCATGGTGAACTTGAAGTCTTTGAACCATTGTTCTCCTCCTCTAGGAATTCCTATTGCTGTTGAAATAGTCTCTGGTGTTATAGTGAGGTTCAGAATTCCCACCTTTGAATATGTCCCATTGAAACTGATGGAAAAATCCTTAGAAACATGCATGTGGCACCCTTTCAATATTTGGAAAAACTGCAAACACCCTGTCCTTCTGAAAACTTCTAAGGAAGTTGGGTCTTCATTAATGATCAGTTGAGCTATGGGCTCCTCAACTACAGTCATATTTAAGCCCATCTTCTCCAGATCTTCATGAATCAATTCTAATTTCTCTTGAAGGTATTTGACTTGATCCTTTAGTGTCCTATTCTTAGATTGTAGGCGCAAATTCATTTTTCTGATATGTTTCACCTCTCTTCTCAATGGCTTAGTCCATTTGATCAGTTTTTATATGTTGTCCAAGGTATTAGAGACACTTGTGACTTGATCCTCCCAAATCTCTTTCATTTTCTCAAACTGTACCTTCTAAACCTTGTGCTTCCTTGCCTCTTTCTTCAAAAATGATATTTCATCATTTGCCAGCTTTAACTACTCCTTAAGGACCTCAATCTCTGTTTTTTTAATGATTTTCTCTTTTCCTTTCCTTTGTTTAATGATTGATTCTTCTTTTGCAGGTGAGGAAAGGTGAATTATGCTTGGTGGTGGTTGGACAATTTCAGGGACCTTTTGAGTTTCTTTACTACTTTCCAAGAGCTTTCTAGCATGTCTTGTCATTGTTTTCCTAGCTTGAAACATGAATCTTGCATCCTCACCTTCAAATTCTAATTTCTTAGTTATTTTGGCTTTCTAGAGCTTCTTTCCTCCCTCATCTATATCTTCAGCTTGAACTATGGGAGTTTCTTCAATATCAATAGCATGCACAATGTCTTCTAAATTACCCTTAGCCACTGTTTAGCTTCTTGTAACCCCCTTGCTGCCATGCTTGCTTACTTTTAGCTTTTGTTTTGTAGGTGTAACAGCATGTGTATCAACTTTCTGTAATGGCTCTGTCTCCATGATCACTGGCTCACTTTGATCTGCCACTAAAGGTGATAGGATATCTCTAGGTTTGGGAGTCCTTTTAGGAGTGATGGCATCTACTTCAAAACCACTGACAAACAAAAAAGATGACCAGTCTCTCCTAATATTTTTAACTCTTTTAATACTAGTAACTTGATTAAACCATGATGAAAGAGTGAGGTTTCATTTCCTTAAAATTTAACTTGAACGTTGTCTGACATTTTAGCTAAGCTTCTGTATAAGTAAAAAGTTAAATCAAGAGACCTCTTACCAACAAAATGTAGCAGAAGCCTGAAGTGGTAGGAAGAAACCATATGATACCTCCCTTCACAGGTGAAGTACTTTTGAATGATTAGCAACAACTTTGAGAAGTTGTCTTTCATGTAGCTCCTTGGGATGGCATTTGTGAGATAAATCTCACTATGCTCTGGCTTGATAAATTCCTAGCATTCATGCATGGTGAAATTGAAGCCTTTGAACCATTGTTCTCCTCCTCTAGGAATTCTTGTTGCTGCTGCAATAGTCTCTGGTGTTACAGTGAGGTTCAGAATTCCCACCTCTGAGTATGTCCCATTGAAACTGATGGCAAACTCCTTAGAAACATGCACGTGGCACCCTTGCAATCTTTGGAAAAACTGCAAACACCCTGTTCTTCTGAAAAATTCTATGGCAGTTGGGTCTTCATTAATAAAATTCATGTCTGATGGATCATATCTGAGGCAGTGACCTCCTTTTTTGGCCTTCCTCTTTGCAGCCATGGTGCTTTTATACCTTCTTTGCCTCGCTTGATTAGTAACATCTGCAACTTTCGAAAATGCCAACAACTAGCTAGGCTTGGTGAAACAACTCTCCAGAACTCAGTAGCATGCAAAGATGGAGCAAAGAATGACAAATGACTCAATTGGGTAATATTTTAAAGTTTCGATGACAACCCATGGCTTAATCATGACTCATACATGCTAAAAACAGTAATAATGAACTCTGCTATGACCATTGTACATTGATTTAACCCTAACTGACTCGAATGACATCCACCCTAACACTTCTAATCATTGACTGACACCTAACACCGAATTTGAAAATACAAATAGAAAAACCTCTTTTCGTAGTGTAGTTAGTGTATTTTCTGGCAGTTTCGCTACGAAAGCATTAGTAGTTTTGTAGCGAAAACTGCCCTTTTACTGTGTAATTCATTATGAAAACAAGCAATCTTGGCTAATGCGACCTTTTCGAATTTAAAAGCTTAGGAAATGGAATATGTCAGCAAATGATGACTGATGGGACATGATATGACTTGCATGGGGGTGGGTTTCAAGGAAAATTTTAAGAACCTCGAAATTTAACTATCGTATAAATGCATAATCTCATGACAGAAAATAAAGCATTTTATTAATAATAATATGTATATATACTTTTCGTTAATCTCTCTCACAGATTATATTATTCAGAAATTGTGGCTAATCACGATAAACGAAGCAATCACTAGTACAAATTGGTGAATCGTTGTCTAGTGGAGTTCGGTGTGTTGGTTCCAATGAAGATATGGTAGTTGAACCAGGAGTTGAAGGAAGTGAACCACAGAGACCAAGCATGGCACATGGTGACTCGTGAGGGACGTAGTTCTCGTGCAGTTTGGAAAATGCGTTCTAGTTCTGCTAAGTGTAGTTTTGTTGCTCATGCTACTACTAGCACTGATATTGAGGTTGGAGAGGAGTTTGAGGAAACATGGAATGTTGAGTGCTTTTTTCTTCAAGCACTCAAAAAGGAAGAAGATATATTGATTGATTGAAGAAGATAACAAGGAAAGTCAACTCAAAAAAGAAGAAATTATTGATATGGCCAAATAGGGAGACACGCTGAATGTGGACACTATGGTTCAACAAGAAATTGCCACCATTCATTAGAAAGGAAAGGATCATACGAACTCTTTAACATTGGATGGAATCAGGGGCTCAAAGAGAGCTCATGTCTCTGAGAGCTTGGATTCTAACAAAGGATCCCCACGAGCGGGACGTGAATTGACTTTGGCTCTTATTGAACCAAATCCCAAGGGTTGGAAAAAAGTGCAAAAAAGGAAAAAAAATGAAAATATTAGCTCTAGTTGTCATACTTTATTTTCTTTGTTTCTTTTTATGTTATTTTCCCTACAGTTCTTAGTCATAAAAAAAATCTTTCTTTTTCCTTCTATTCTTTTTAGCTTCATCATGTACTTTCTGATCCTATATGCAAACACATTATGTGTGTCTAAAAAATATAATTTTTATACCATTAACAAAATTTAAGGTTTTTTTTTTCGAGGGAAAAAATAAAAAAGAAAAAAAGAAAAGAAAAAAAAGAGAGTTGAAGATGAAAAACACTTTATATTAAAATATTTTTTGTACACCCATATTACATCACAATTTCAAAATATTTGTCACAATACCAACATTCTTAACTTTCTAATTTATCAAAATTATATGAATCTTAGAATGTTTTTTTTACTATTTAACAAAAAAACTGAATAATTCCTTATCTTTCTTAATATATAATGAATAAAATATAGTTCCAATAAATATTAACTACCATCATCAAACCATAACCATATTATAATAAAATTTCTAAAATAATAAAATTACTAAAATAGAATTATATGACAATATTAGTAAAAAGAAGTCCACAAAAACAACATAATTAATTTCAATGGATGTTTAAATAAAACAATCATCATCATCCTAAAATATTTAAACCATAATCCCCACATACCACCATAACATAATAGAATTTACTAAAATAAAATATTACATAAAAGATAGTCTAAGCTGTTTGTCATTATCATAACTGGTCTAACATTCTTTATAAAAGCCTAATGGTCGCATAACTGGACCCCCTTATGACAAGTTTTCTCAATTTTATAATTGTTATTTACTGATTAAATATCATTTTGAAAGGGAAACAACCTCCCACGTATCCTTTACTAGCAAACAAATCTTTGTTACAATGTCGTGGTCTATCGCACAATTATAAATACTATTTGTACATTCCTCCGATTAGGAAGCTTATAATTTATTTGTCAACCGCCATTTTAAACAAATTTATAATTTATTTAGCAATCGTTGTTACAAAAACTGAGACTATGCTCAACAGATCATCTTATTCATTCTAATTATTTTATTGGAGCAAATTCCATTCAAATCGAAATGTCAAAAACATGGAAAATTTTAGGGGCTAATATTCGTAGGTGGGCTAATTTTCCATGGTTTTTCCAAAAAAAATATTCGCCAATTTCCATTTTTTTATAAAAATAATTCGCCCAAATTTTACAGTATAAAATTATTTTATGTTAAAAATCGCCAACATTATATAGATAATAAATATAATATCATTATAAATTTGAATAATTTCACAAATACATCAATAAACATTTTATAGTTTGCATATTAGGGACGAGTGAGATTCGCCAATTTTTTAAACTTCAAGATAATTTTCCATCCTTAAAATTATCCCTGGTCAAAAACAAATAGTCAGCAATTTATAGTGGGAGTTAGAGGTGGAGAACACATCTCAAGCAGTTGCATGCCAACAAAAATTCAAAAGCTTTTTTGATCTCTGAAAATGGCAACTCATGGGTAATAACTCCTCCACTTTGATCTCCTGCAACCACATGTACATATTCAGAAAATAATGCAAGAGCAAACCATGATTAATTGGTCATCAAATGGAATTGAGAGTTATGTTCTAATACCTTATTCATAAACATTTCTACCAGGCATGGCAGTTTGAGTTTTAAACATTTATTATTCATAAACATTTCTACCAGGCATGGCAGTTTGAGTTTTAAACATTTCTTATTCATAAACATTTCTACCTTATTCGTGGAATTGTAAGTTTGAGTTTTATAATCTACACAATTCAAGTGCCCCAGATCTTTTCAGGGCACTGAATCTATTTATACATTCAAAAAAAAATTTTAAACAACAAAAATTCACAATCTCCCAAACAAAAAATATCACGAATTCCAACCAAAAAGTAATAACATGAAATGGTTAATATCACGAATTCCAATCAAAAAGGTAAAATAACGTGAAATGATTAAGATACACCCCATCGAAAACATTGTTGCAAACATCCCAATTTTATCACTATTTTTTGGCCTATTTGGTGGTATCTTAATTTTGCCAATTTTTACCAATATTTTCTCAATTTTTATGTTTTTTTACCAATATTTTCTTGATTTTTTTGTTTTTTTTTTGTTTTCTAAAATGATTACTGATTTTATCCAAATGTTTGCAACATTGACCGAAAGCATAAGATATAGTTAAAAATTGGAGAATACTTATGCTAATTAAACTAGATATTTGAAAAATTAAGAGGAGAAATAGAAGTCCCAAGATGAGGGAAGCCAATAGATACAATGGGACAAATAATACATCAGAATTACAAGCGACAGGAGGAACCCCAAAAGGAAATTGTGCTATACAATGGATGCAGACAATGATCTGGGTCTACTCGTATTGGAAGATGAGCAAATATTTCCAGAATGAAGAACAACATAGGTAGTTGCAATACAATTTGAAGAAAATGTCTTCTCAAAGAACTGGTTATCAAAATCAAACCACCTAAAAGCCCAAAAAGTAGACCACAGTAAAAGAATTAGAAAATTAGCCAAGGATAAGCTGAAAGAAAGTGAGCTCCTAGCCAACTCAGGGAAGACTCAGACAGGATTTGTGGGTTATGTCACTTACAAGAAACTGAGGTAGAAATGCATCTCATAATCAAAAACCATTTTAACTATGAGATCAAATGTCATTGTTATTATCTTTTACAGGATTCAGGGGATCCCTTTCCACTTTCTTTGCTATCCTAACCAAATGTGCCTTGCTCTATTCGTGAAATATGGTACTCAGAGACAAATATCAATCTTTTCTCATTCCATATTGGCCCGAGGCTCCCTATCCACTTTATTTTGCTATCCGAACCAAAGATGCCTTACTCTATTTTTGAAAGAAGCACTCAGAGACAAATCTCAATCTCTACTCATCCCATCTTATTGGCCTGAGACTTTCAAGGGTATCATTTCATAGTCCCAGGTCATCCCCTCTGATTAGGTCAAAAAGTGAAAGGAAAAGGCCCAAAATACTTCATACCATAGATTGGTTGGGCCTTGGGTCTCTTCTCAACCTCCCTCCTCAATGGTCGACTGTTATGATTGATGCCTATGAAAAACTGGCACTCGATGCCACATATTATGCACCACCAAACACAAACAAACTAGTTTTCGAGACAGAATTTGGACCAAGTCTTGGAATCCAACATATTGGCCCAAGGTCGCAGCCTTCATTTACAATGACATGACAAAACCTATGTATAAGTAGGATACATTGGGCCTTTGAGATGCAAACTCTACCAGACCGCTTAGGGAAATATCAAGAATCAACCACTTGTTTCTCCATTGTGACATCTCTAGATGCTGCTGAGAGTTGAGACATGGTTCCAAAGATGAGAAGCATTAGGAAAATATATGAGATCTAAAGTTTCATTAAGCGCTGGCCCAAGGAGCTTTTAGACTTGAAATTATGAGCATGCCATGGGGACATAGCACTTGGTTTCATAATATGGAATACATGCAAGGGGCATAACAAAAAAAGTCTACCATGGAATCGAAAGAAATATAAAGGTGACCATTGAAGTAAAACCTTGGGGAGAGGAGAGTTGCAGATCTCACCTGCGCATGGCCAAAAATTGGCAGAATGGGGCATCTTGGTTAAGGACTCAGTATAGATCAGCAAGGAAAAGATAAATATGAAGGAAACATAGAATCCCCCTCCATTCCTCCTCCCTCAAATTCAACTTTGACACCATCTCCAAAGGCAATCCCAACAGACCTGGAATTGAGGCTTCATCAGGAATCATGAGGTGAAATTTTTCCATATGTACACCCATAACATCGGCATAATCACAAAAAATATGGCTGCAATTATGACTGTCATGAAAGACATCCATACTAAAATAAATTTAGGGATCAAACATGTGACTGTAAAAGGAGTTTCTAACATAATCATCAATATGCCACATAACTAAAATCCATGGGAGTACCTGATCCGTAAATGGCTTTTGGTTACTCCTCTTGCAAAGACAACTAGATTAAAATACTACCTGCAAGAAGTGGATTTCAATCATTATCTATGGGCTGAAAATAAGGCTGCAAATATATTGGAAAACATCAATGCAAACTCTAAATGGGGTGATAAACCCCTATCTTCCATTAGGGTGATCTAGATGCAGGAAAGGGAAAGGGAATGAACTTCATTTCTTGATTGATGATAATAGGAAGCTTCATGTAAGCAATGGTAGTTCCATTCAGCGTAGCTTGGCTCCACCACGTGAATGCCACCTCATCATGAATGAGGTGCTGACACAGAGTAGAGAAGCTTATTGATGGGGAGAGAATGACATGATAGCAGAGAACCTGGGAAGCAAACCTCAGGCTGGGATGGCCAGAGTTGACAGTATTAACATTGCTTGAAAGGGAAAGATGAGACACTATATTGAAAAGCTTTACATCCCAAGGAAATTAATTAAGCATCCTAGAACAGGAAAACCTTCTAGTACTTTTCCTTTTGTAACCCAAAATGGGAATTTATTCCCTGAAACCCCTACCATGAAATCCCAAGGATCGTCCCTTGGCCACACCCCTAACATGATTTCCCAAGGATTGCCACTTGCCCACTACCATGACTTTCCCAAGGATCACCCCTTTCCCCTTTTATTATTTTCTTTTAAAGTATCTATCAATTCACCCTCCTTGGTCGCAGGCCATTAAGGAATCAACATCACATTTATTAGCAGTTCATTTATATCACGTAGGATTTCCCACTGTAGCCTCTCAGCCCTGAGCTAGAATTTTATACTGAGAATTTCTTGAAGATTGCTCATGGTCTCATTATCCATCCTGACCACATACAACACTGTTATCATGGCCTCAGGTCTCCCCTCAATTGAAAATGCACTTGCACCATCTACAGATAAAGACAGTCACAAGATTCTACACAGGACAGGATTTGTTGGTTTTTCTCCCTCTCAGAGGTGAAGATAGGCACATTTATTTTGAATAGGTTTTTTCCTCCAGATACTCCATATAGCAGGATTATAGTAGCTTGAGGACTAAATTATTTTTTTTTGCCATCTTCTTTGAGTTGCAGTCTTTATGATGATATTACTTTTATGAAACTCAGTCCCTCCCCTATGATAGTCAATGTCACAGGACTTCATTATGGTAATTTTTTATATGGCATGTGCAGGGTGAAGAATTTATGGGACACGAGCAAAGTTAAATTGCCCAAGGGATACATGTATGGTTGTAATTGTATGGCCTACAGTAATATATTGAAAATATTATTGTTTACCACAAATAACGAAAAGAAAGTCAATTTCTTATATTACAAGGGCAGTGACTGACTGAATCATTTTCAACTGGCCGACACAAGGAAATTTTTGACTATACAATACGAACTGAATATTACTCAATCAATTGCAAGATATTGAGCCAATAGAAATGTTAACACATGTCACTAGTGGAGAAGCCAATAGAAATACAGATCCACATCGACTGGACTAGTGCCTCTTTGGCATTCACAGCTATTATTGCCATTTTATAAAAAAGTTCTTTGTGTAAGTAGACAAACTCTGTTAGTATAGAAGCTACAGCCAGGACAACATAATTTTTTTTTGAAAATTGATAATACAAAGGTTTATTATTGAATGACAAGTTCATAAGCTTCATTTGGAAATTGCAAATGATATGTGATTACAGGCCCTGGGGTCCTTGCCAAGGTTTGAAAATTGATAATACAAGGATTTATTATTGAATGGCAAGGTCATAAGCTTCATTGTGAATGGAAATTGCAAATGATATGTGATTACAAGCCCTGCGAAGGTAGAACTATAGAAAACATTTTGATCAAGTGCATTCTCTTTCTACTAATAGGAATAGTTTATTTGTTTACTAAGTTTGATTTTACCATATTGTAGACAATAATACCAATTTTGGTAAAAATATCCGTGGCTATTGACATTTGGAAGTTTTAAGAAGTTGTTCAGTCATATGGAACATGTTTCATGGTGGCATCATATCATATATCAAATTTTTTGATGATATCATTATATCATGACACATGTTTGATTTTTCCATCGGATCATGTAAATAACATTTATAATTTTAGCCACAATTGTAGATTTGTGTCAAAAAACAGATGGGAAACTGTCAATCAACTTAGAAACAAATACAGAGTGGTCACCATTATTGACCTTCACGCTGTAGAAACATCACAGATCCAGGGTGTTATTATCACATCCACTTAATACACTATTATTTTACATAAAGCACTTGACTCCATTAGTAAATACAAGTCAAAGTGAAGCCCTTTACCACTTCTCATTTAGAAATTCCTATTAGCAATGTCATTAATTGTTCATTTATCTTTGTACATTTTACAAATTTACTCAATTGAAAGATAAACCACAATGTAATGTTCCCAACAAATTATCAGCAACTTGTTCAAACTAAATGCACACTGGTTTATTTATCACATAGAACAAAACCATTCACATGTTAATTCACATCTCAAGCAGATCAAAACACATGAATACAACAGCTTGGGTAAATTGTTTTTTTCTACTATTTAATTATAAGTTAGAAACTTGCAATATTAAAATATACTTCCTCTTAAAGTTAGAGTGGCTAAGAATCAGCCGAGCTGTGGTCTATCAGCTACATGGAGCTGTTGAAATCCTGACAGGCATGCTCCCTCCCTGTGTTTGGTTTGTATATGTTATTGATATTGATGTGGCCTTCATGCAATTATCAAGATTACAAAATGTAACATTCTTCATTCAAGTAAAGGAAGGTGAGACAAATTATTCCCAGGTCTACCATTTATCCAAAAGATGGATTCCCACTATAAAAAATTAAAACCAGCTGAAGGAAAATAATTTTGACTTTGAGCTTGCAAAGCTTAAGGCTCATGCATAAGTCCATGATTATTTGGTACCAACATTATCGCTAGGGATTGAAAGGTCAACATCACATTTTTTATCAATATTCAACCACTTAAAATATTGCTCACAGCTGGGTTCTAGTGATCTAGGGTAATTTCCAAACATTTTATCTTACAAGTTACGAGATACATGCAAGTTCTGAACATACCATAAAAAATGCAAGGGCATTTTCCAGTGTTTCCTCAACAATAATATGACGCGCCAAATTGGATGCTAACACTGGCTGATAAGCCATGTTTGGAAAAAATGAACAAAATTAGTTGGACTAGTGTCTCTTTGGAAGACATGGCTATAAATGTGATTAGTAATTTTGACTAATTGATGGATATTTCAAGCACAATAGTTACAAACCAAGTAGTCACTCTAATCGGATGGTTAGCAGTAGCAGAAATTTAAAAGGCCAATGACTAAGTAAAATATGTTATTTATAATAGGTGTGAGGTCATTAGAACAATCATTCAAGCATGGGTTCATGATGAGAAACAGACCTTTCCTCATGCATTAGGCAATCACATTGGAAGCTGCAAGCATATTAAATTGCCAGGGGATTACTCCATATTGAGGAACGCTATTAACCAATATAATCCAAGCTATCAAGATGTGCAGACAATTTAATATCAAAGCATCCATGAGTCAAACAAAGATATCCAGAGGTGAGAATATTAGATATCATCTACTACCAATATACTGTAAATGTACATTATTGCTGCTACCATACACCATTATTGCTCCTGCAACTATTGCTACCATTCACAACTGCAGTTGCCACCACCACTACTCCAAATGTCCATAGTCACTGCTCCTACACTCCTCCTACACTTCACTGCCTAAAAACATTATGCTGATTAGCCTATCTGATTTCTATTGCTCAACTCATCAAGCTCTCTTAGTCATTAAAGTCAAAGTTACTATCTTATTGATTATTGTCATCATCACTCTCAGTGGTGCCTCTAACGTCTCTGTTCAAACAAACTTAAAGTCTCTGGTCAAGTTATATTAGCTAGTATCATACATTGATCAAATGCATTTGAAGCAACCTGCCTACTATTCTCTGTTTTACATGTGTCAATGAGAATTATACCTTAAGTGTGATGATGCCTTTTTGTTCTGAAGCTTCTTGCTATCAACAGTGTACCACAAGGTTTAGGCTTGTTGATGCCTTTTAGGATCCCTTCAGGTTGTTGGCCTTGTTCTGCAAACCACTCATTCAAGACAGTGTCAATGACTATAATATCATGCCAGCAAACTCTAGAAGATCTTTGTGCTTACCGAAACTGTATGATATTTAGAACTTACTCACCGCAGGTATACTTCAGTTAGGCCCACAGGAGGACTATCATGAATACTTTAGGATTATTTTCATACAAAAGGTTATTGTCACAAGGGTGTTGTATCAAAAAATTGCAATGATAGTCATTTAATCATGCATTGGAAGATCAGATCGTGGATGCTCTATGCACTCTACTTGAATTACTACCATATCCTGCCCTTTTTGCTTTTAATTTCCTTTAGAATATAGGGCAAAAGCTCTCTTATTTTTCTGAGAATTGTAGTAATGAAATTGTAGATACTTTTTAGCCTGCCAACATTGACGTGAAGCCAAAATTCTCTTTTGAACACGGATAATGTGGATACTGTTAAGATTTTGAGTTCATGGTAACATTTCATCGCAGAAATATATGAAACCCTGAATGCTGACATGGAATACTTAGAGAGAACTCTAAAAAATGTATGCTATAACCTGAAATACATCATATAAAAAATATAAAGGACAAGATCTAACCGTCAAAGCCACTACTATCTTCACACCATGTCTGAAAGAAAACTCTGCTATGACCACTACAGAAAATCACTTTATTCACAAAAGCTGCAAAACTGACCTAACTAAACTACTCCCTAGTCTTACTTTTATGACAGAAGCTGAGTGCACAGGTTTACGATCAAAGTGGACCTAATAAAACAATTAGATGCCTAGGAGAATGCACCTTGCTTGCATGAGGAAGAATGCCTATATTATCATTAAAGCACCCAAAGGAAAGCATGCACCACTATTCATGGGAAAGCTGACCAAGTATAATAATGGCCAACCTATGCACACTGCCTCCTTTAATTGTCATTCTTGACTTAGTCCCGCCAGAAGAGCAAATATGCTAAAATAAGCAATCAAAGAGAAATATAACTTCTGTTCTAAAAATAAGAAGAGATATTATGGGAAAACTTCAGATCTGATAAGAGCTGATTCTATTTTAAACACTGGTAAGAGCTGATCTGGATAAAGAAAAGTAACAATGACTATTGATGCAAGCATATAATCAATGAAATCTAAAGCACTGAATATTATAAATACCACCGAACAGTTTCTTAACAACTCTGGTTATTCTGTATGAAGCTACAATGTCATACTGCACTGTCTGAGCTACAACAAGACCATATCTTCCATCCCAAGAACTACTTTCAATCCAGTTAATACAGTTAAACAGGGCTGCAGTTCCTCCATAGCATGCATTTGTTGAGTCCACACCTTCAATTTCAGTATTACCACAGTTTTGTAAATTTTACAAAACAAGGAAAATTAGCACTGGAATGACTATTTACAGGGGAAAAAATCATTTAAAAAATAAAAAATTGAAGGGAATATCAATGCCGTATTTAAAATTTACTTTCTTCTATGATGATACCATCAGATCTATATCAAATGAGACATACAAATATGATAATGACTATAAATCCAAGCATATGATCTGTTGGATATGAGGGGTCCATCTTCCTTGATATGAGATGAACCTTTTTTCAGGGTGAAGATGTCCAAAGATATATTTTTTTCTGATTCAAGAATCAAAACCAATTTAAGTAGCTTTCATTGTAAAAATATAATCTTGGATGATTTGAACCCAACATTGATGCTGAGGAAATTTCTAGTGTGTTTGATTTTAATTTTATATGAAATCTACCATTATGCTTGTGGCAAATATGAGTACTCATGAATAATGTATTTTTTCAGTGCCTCAAGAAAAACAGTTGAGATTTCATAAGCTAATCAATCACCACTGCAAACTCAACCCTAGTAAGCCTATTGTGCTAAAATGGATTTGTAAGTAAGATTCACACAACCCAGGAAAGTTGGGATAGGGCAGCAACAAATGTTAGGTTTTTAAATTTTCAATAAGAAGAGTAGAAGAAAATTTTGAATTTGAGAAAAAAGACTGTAATAATTGTGACAAGGTAATCTATTGTCTTATTTGCTGTAATTTTATAGAAGGCCATTTATTTTCACCCTAACCTTGTTGCTGTGGTAATGGCCAGTCTCATAGATCTGGAACAATCTTAGTTTTCATTTCATTAGGACTGACTAGTATATGACACAAGCACACATCATAATAGGGAATGTCTGAGTAGTGTTGTTGAGTATCTGCAGAACTAGCTGGACATAAAAACCAATGCATCTCTCTCAAATGACGATTGCTTGAAAAGATGGATTTCTTTAAGACAGGCCAACTTTAAGGAGATGTCCAAGTCTTCAAAGAATAAAAAAAACATTTCAGCAAAATTTGAGCAGATAATGGTATATTACATTAAACCTACAAAAGAGGGAAAGGTTTGAGATTACTAAGGCAGCCCATCATTTTAGATATGGGAAAATCCTCACAAAAAACAATTCAACAAAATCTGAATAGAATATGGAATGTCGCTTGGAAACTAGAAGGAAGAGAAAATGACTTGCAACCATTACAGTAGTCATTCTTTAGGGAGATGTGTAAGTCCTTGTAGAATGAATAACATATGAACAAAATCCAAACAGAAGATGGGGTATTAAATTGAACCTAGACAAGTGTAATGAAATATTTGGGACCATTTAAAATATAGGCTGTCCTCACCTAAGTAGCAATTTGTTCTTCCTTTCTTCTCCAAGGTTTAAAAGTGAAATATGAAGAAACCAGAAAATCATTAATTGCAAAATCCATAGTCAAAATGAATTTTCCTACCTTAAATGTGCAGCAAACATAATCTAACGATATGTTTTAAAAATAATCTGATTGCTGAAAAAATATAGAAATAAATTGAAGTTGATGGAAGCTAAGATCCCATGATTTACTTTTGTTGAGCATACTGACATTGGAAGGTTGAAAACCTGCATATCTCTAAACTGTCTTTTCAAAGACAAAGATGGAAGTCATGTAGGCTTTTAATTATCATCGTTGTGAATTCCATAAAGCAGCTGTAAAGCTATTTTGATAATGAGTTTAGTGAATTGGGGAAAAAACCTCAAAAATATGCATCAACCATGTCTTTATTGACTTTCTCTTGTCAATAACAGTTTCGCTGCCAACTTCCAAACGACCAATTTGTTTTGGATCAATTTTATATTTTTCCAAAAGTGACGTTACCGCTTTCAAACTGCAAGCATTCATATGAGGAATCAGCTCATAAAAATTGGTAGGAAGAAAAATATGTAATATCAAACAAGCGTGAGATAATCTCTATCTTATGGAAATATTATTCTACTACCATACACAAGAACAAAATGTAGACTGGCCTCAAAATATGCCTGCATGAAACGGTGAATGAACTGAAATTCAACGGTATTAGGCAGTGACAAAGTCTGTAAAGTTATTGTCAAATATCATACAACATTTCAGGAAATATTGTTCTTACCTCATAGAAATAACGTCTTCCAAGTCAGTGCATAAATTCATGCAGTCTTGTCCAAGACCAATTGTATATTTTCCTTTACTTACTCCATCAAAATTTTCCAAGTCCTCCTGCAATTAAGGAACCAAAAAAGTAAACAAATTATTTTAACTAGAAAAATGAGAACTAGAAAACATTTCATGGATATCGATGCATACAGCTAAAGGAGAACACAATGACCAAAAAATCAAAAGGCCTAAATGCATTGAAAATGAAAATCTGGTAATCACAGCTAGTGAGTAAGTAGATTAACACTTCTTCTTCTAGATAGTGGGAAAGGAAAACTAGACCATCAATTTAAATATTTAAGATCTTTTACATGCGGTGAATTTGACAATAAGGTAGCCTGAATCTTCAAGAAACTAAGTATGCTGAAGCACCTGGAATAAGACATCAGTGGATTGGAAGAATCTGGTCAATTCAACAGCTAATTCAGGTTATGGTTTACCTAGTTACAACTTGATTTCTCAAATCAGGAATCATAAGGACATTAACCCAGTTGCGATATCTTTAGGAATATGTTGTAACTTGTATGGAAGACTGGCAATAAAAATATTTACATGTCACTTGTATAAAGAGTCATCTCTTCCTCGTGATTGAATAATATAAGGATTTCTGAGGGATATCTTTGGGAATATATTGTAGCTTGTATGGAAGAATGACCAAAGAATATTTACATGTCACTTATATAAAGAATCATCTCTTCCTCGTGATTGAATCATATTAAGGTTTCTGAGTTTTGGGCACCTGATTAATTCTTCAATATTTAGTTATTAAGAAATTGCTGAGTTGAACATTAAGTGATTCCACCTGTGTATTATAGATCATCGGCCTCACAAAAAATGGTCCCTAATCATTAAAAAGAGGTTGGCATGTCAAAATTGAACTAGCATGTAGGGCAGCCTGGTAGCTTGCAAACCCCTAATTACCTGGAAGAACCCAAACCTTATATGATTTAGCATGTAGTACTTTGAGAGCAGTATAATGTAAATTTCCCTATATCAAAAGCATCATCCACATTGGCATTTGGTATAACCTAAAATACTGTTTAATTCTTGGAAGATGTTGGAAAAATGACTTGTGCAAATTCATATATTCGTATTGTGCTAGTGAAGTTTTTCCTACTCTAAAACAAGTTTATATCACTGGAATGACAGAATATGAGTGAGTATATAGTGTATTCCAACTTTGAGGCTAATAGAGAAGCATAAAGCCATATCAAGTTGTTTCAGATGCCAAGTCACAACAACAGACTATGACATCAAGCTTAAAGCCGTGTCTTCAACAACTTTCCTAATTTTCTCAATGGGATGGCTTTGCAAGGATGAGTGTCTGCATGATACAAGTACAAGCTGCAGAAACAAAAATGTGCAAGACAGAATGCAACGGAGAAAGAAGACACAAAATCCCATGGGTGCTTAAACAAAACTACCAAATTTTCATATTTTTTATCATAATGTGGATTAATATGAGACACAATGTGGATGAAAAAATTAAAAACATTAGAGTATGCTCTCAGTCAGATTCACTGGAAATTTGCCTTTATCATCCCACCACTTTCTAGTTACAAGCATAACCCAGATTTTTAAAACTGAATAGTCAGATTAAGCAATTTTTTGATTTTGAACTGGCAAAAGCTCGGGGCTCGAAGGCAACTATGTGATTATTAGGAACCCATATTCTCATGGTAGGTTGGGAGTTCTGCCCCTTCCACTTATGAATTTTCAGTCATTGTGGTTGATCAGCTTCTGATCTCCCTTGTAGCAAAACACTGACGAGGCACTCTCCAAATCACCTCCTCCCAAGGGTGTGTGCATGTACAGTGAATTGGAAGTTGAAAGGTCATTTCACCTCCAGGTGCCCTGAACAGAGCACAGGCCTTACCCATTCAAGCGCCAACTCATTCGGCTAGTGTGGTGTTCAATCCCCATCCATTTGGTCGCATGAACTCCATTTCCATAGCCCAACACATACATGTATGACCACGCCATAGATCTCACTAAAGTGCATGAAAATAATATAACATACAAAATATAGCTCTATGATTCATCAAAACAAAGGTTTCTTAGAGATTCTGCATTCATTCATCTACACCCATACCTCAATGGCACTGGGGGCTATAAGCCATTCTTGGCAAAGCTCCAGGTCTCATTAGGTATTGAACTGGGGACTAGTAATTGGCAAACCCAAAAATAAAAACTGAAAACACATTCCCACTTAGAATAGGAAATCCTATCTAACTCTAAGGAATTCAAGGAATGAAGAATTGGAAATCCTATCTAACTCTAAAGAATTCAAGGAATGAAGCACAGGGAAATATATACCTGCTGGACACATGTAGTAGGAAAGTAGATCTCCATAGCCAAAATCCCAACATTCTCTAGACAAGATGCCATTGTTTTGTCAAACTGAATGAATCCGAATTCAGAAATCCTGAGAGTGGGAAAGCAGCTAGTAATACCAGGCACAGACATGGACAATTCAAGTAAGAGGACTACCACCAGGTAGTTTATGCCGGTAAAATTTTGTCCCACACAAGAAGATAAGCAGTGCTATTGCCATAGTCACAGCAGGAATGCCAAATCCTAGGCCCCATCCTATGTCGTCCTGAATATATGTGAGTACAACGAATCTTGTAAGAGTACCAATGAAAATACTAAAATACCACCAATTAAAGAATGAACTCTTATACTTATTCTCTTCCGGGTCGTCCTCATCAAACTAATCAACACCAAATTATTTTAAACAGGGTTTGAAGCCTCCTTGCCCCAAACCAACCAAATAGATTGAGACAAAGAAAATCCCAGCCTGCTTCAAACTCGTCAAAGAGGTGGACAAAGTGACCCAAATAAATCCCTGTAACAATCCATCTCATGTAGTGTTTATTAGTAGGATTCCATGCACGAGATTAAAGCAGAAAAGGAACAATCATTTTCAAACCCTATTGTCATTTTAAAAATGGGTTCAATTCACCCAAATATATTGAAAAATCTTCCTGTGTCCATCGAAATTTGCATGAATCCACTGGAAACAACTATAAAGATACTAAATTATCCATTGTTTAATGCTGGAACACCAAAAAAAAAAATATAAACCAATGGGATGTCATCAAGCCATAAAATCGTGCTCAAGCCGATAAAATCCTGATCAACCCTAGTGGTTACAAAGGGCTTGTACTTCAAGTATATTTTTTGAAAGTAAGGTCCTCATTGCCTTTAATGTGCTGGTCCTAACTTAAACCAGTCCTGAAGAAATCAGGTAAGGTTCTGTGCCATCAATCTTAGGTGTAAAAATTACTGACTGTTTAACTATCCAAGATTGTCCCATTCTTGTGTGCTCTGCCCTCGCCATATGGCATGAGTTTAAAAGGGATAAGGTTCGGTGCAAATCCTCGATGGTTTTCATGTAACAGAGATTTCTCAAACCTGGCACCTAGACCCAACGAAGTTCAGGTTCAGTGCAAATCCTTGATGGTTTTCATGTAACAGATATTTCTCAAACCTGGCACCTAGACCCAACGAAGTTCACTTGTTGCAGTCTAATTGCTTGGGGTATGCGGCCCCCAACCAGTGAAAAAATGGGGTGAATCACTCCAACCCCTCCTTCCGATCAGTAAATCCTGGCGAATGCCACTGAAGTCTGTGCCAAACAAAGAAAATCGGGAGCGAATTTTATTTTTTCAGTTTTATCGGCATTTAATTCGGTGGGCTAATATTTAATAATTAATTATTTTTAAAATAATTATAGGGCTAACTTTATAAAACTATAGAAAATGGGTTTTATATAAAAAATTCGCCCTATCAAAATTTAAACCCCCTTAAAATTCGCCTTTGGGCTAAAATTCGCCCCTAAAATTTTCCCTGGTGGGTTTGGACCTTAGGATAGGCTAAAATGAAAAAAATTAAATTTTCCTAATGACATCTATGACCATACCTTTGACAAATAAACTTCTAAGACTATGTCAAATGATGTTTCACTTTTTCTGAGTGATAACACACTCCATCCTTCAATGTGATTAATTCCTAAGTTAGAAAAGAAAAATTCATTAGTTCATGCTCTGTTTTGGAGGAATTATCATAGTTTTGTTTCATTTTCTTCTAATTGAAAAGAATTCATGATTTCCATGCTCTTTTCTGAAACCCTAGCAGTCTAATCCACTCCAAGAAGATACCTAAATGTGTTAAAGCATATGCCTACCTTTCCCCATCAGATCTCTACAATTTTGATCCTTTGTGCCCTGCCCTAGTCCTTCCCTGGCCTAATTCACCATCCAGCACCCAAAATAAATCAATCAAAACCCTAGTGCTACTATACCTATCCTAAAATCCTCATTATCTAGTCATCTTGGTTGTGATCTCTTGGAGAGAGCCCTCTCCTACCTACTAGGGCTAGCTACTTCGGAAAAATATTGGTCTGTGGTTACCTTTTCTGGTACCCTTATTAGCCTTCAGAGATCCGGTGGAATGATAACAGTAGCTACAACCAATGGTCACCTAGGGTGCTACAAAGAAGCTGCAGGGTCGACTAACGGGTGTTACAGGATCAATGGAACCCACTACATGATTGCAGAACAGTGCTACGGGATTGGGCAGAGAGGTGTAAGGCGGTTTGAATTGACAATAATTTTTCTCCAAACCCCTACAATCATGAATAAATCATTTAGGGAAGGGTATGTAGAAAATTATCCTCACCTTTCATGGTCAAAGAAATGAAATAATTTGGTTAAAATTCTTCCTATATGGACATCTTGTATCAAACACTTCCAAAATTGAATTTCTCTTAAAAATTCATGCTTTTCCATATGAGGGAGGAAAGGTGGAAGCAGAGGTATTTTACTTGAAGTTTGACATTGAATTCTCCTCCTTATGACTAGAAGAAGAGCACGAACCCTCTCACCCCTGCCTTGAAACCCTAAGCTACTTAGAACACAACCCTTCACACAAAAATTTTTGAGAACACCTGGGGAAGAAACAATAGGAAAAATGGGAGGGAGTTTCAATAAAAGGGAGCCCACAGAAACTAACAGAATCCATCAACACCCTCATGTCATAGATATCTTTATAAGCCACCAATGGATGGGGTTATTTTAAAAACTAAAGGGGTATGATGATGAGATAAAATATGAATTTTCCATGGTCCTTCACTCTCAAGGGGAAGATAGTGCAACCACTATTGTAAGGGGACTTTCCATATGTTTTAATTTAGGTATCATTAGCAGAGTGACCACCATACCTTTAGGAGTTAGATAGGGAAATGAATATAGGACAAAAGCCATCACATCCAAGAAACATTTTTTCCTCCTTGAAGAGAAGTTGTTTGAAGATAAGACTGGAGTTATAAGGAAGAGCCTTCCGAACCCATTGGATGAAGTGGATTATAGCATACTAAAGTACGTATCTTGTGAAGGAAGGTTAAGTGGTGTGTATGCCTATCAGTTTAGGCTACTCTATGAATTGAGGTTCCAAATCGGATTTCCCATCCAAAGCAAGCTCAGTATTCCCCATTTTCTGCTTCAGCCTATGATTGAAATGATCCAGAGGGTGAGAGAAGGGAAGAACCAATACATTTCCCACCATGGCCTCGTAAGGCTCATTATTACCAATGCATTAAGTCACCTCAGAAGCCTTGTGTTATGGGCTGATTTTGTGGACATGGATAGGGAGGCCTTCATCGAGACTGAAGCCCAATATCTGGCAAAACATGAAGATACTACCAAATTTAGTGTTGCTAAGGTAGAAGGTGAAAAAGAAGAAGAAGAGGAAGTAGAGGTTGAAGAGAAGGAGGAAACTAAAGAATAATTTGGATAAGAGAGGAAGGGAAACCAAAGGTAGCAAAGGAGACCCTTGGGGAGCCCTCTAGACCTCATAAGAAGATAAAATAAGAGCAGTATGTAAGCCTCTCAAGATGGGAGGCAGAACAAGAGGTTGTTGCCACCATGGAATACCTCTGCACACCCATAAAACCTAAAAAGAGGCATCCCAAGTAGGGCCCCTTATACTTCAATAGTGTTGGTGTCCTTGATGGCAACCCACTTAATGAAGATGATGGCAACCTACTTGACGAAGTTGTTCTTGACTTGATGAACTTGTTAAATGATGTAAATCTGATGTATCTACAATGAGTACAGAAGGTAATGATGGAAGGAATGTCAGTATGTGCCAGAACATGATGAAAAGAGTATGTCTCAAGGCATACGCAGGTTTGTCTAGACAAAGTAGTGTATGCACGTGGGAAATAACGTGACAAGTCGCGTATGGGAAAAAGCGCTCAAAATTTGTAAAACCAGGGGTAACTACCATGGTATTGACCCATTGTATTGAATGATGGTTCGCCTATGTGATCCCGTCCAGGAATACCATTGGAAGTTATGTGGTTTTGACTCATGGTATTGATGAAGGGTAACCCTATATAAGGAGAGGAAAATCATTGTGCAAAAGGGGTGTGCATGTGTCTGGGCTTTGATGAATACTTCACTCTGAAGTATATCTGTATGGGTGAACCCTGTTCCTAATTGATAGATCTGAATCTATGATGCACCTATGAACATGATGAAGGCTCAAGATCTCTAGATCTAGAAATGGTGAATGTCAAGGATGATCTAAAATGAAGTGAAGAAGACCTGGCGCAATCCTGTTAAAGAGATTGAAGAAATCTGGGTAAGTTTATAGATCTAGTCTATACTGCAAATTTTATCTTTTATAGATCTATACGCAGGTTTGTTTCATGAAAAGCGCGTGTATACGCGGGTCTGTGGAAAGAAAAGCGCGTATGCGCAGTTAGGGTTTTCTTTGGAAAATGCACTAAAGTATATGCAGGTTCTTCTTCTGGAAAGCGTGTATATACGCGGGTCTGATAAAAAAAAGCGCGTATGATTTCTGATCAAATGGTTGCTGAATGTTGAATGTGTTTCTACATATCTATTCTGAAGTCTGGGTTATATCTGATATTCTGGTTACAGTGATCTCACTGTTCTGTTTGAAGTAATGAGCAAGGTATGATTGATGATAAGTGAAGGGTTGTGTTGAAGCTGTTTGATCCAGTTTGAAAATTGATGAAACGTGGTCTGTAGTAGTGCTGAGGGTCGAAGCCTTCAGTCAGGGGGTTGTAGCTCCCTTCCAGGAGAGGCTGGTAAACGAGAGCAGGGGGTTGTAGCTCCCTTCCAGGATAGGCTGGTAAACGAGAGAAGGTTGTAGCCTTCTACAGGTGGGTGCCTGCGTGCTGGTTTGAGTCTGCACCAGTACATTATTGTAAGAAGTTTTCTTAATAATAAACTTTGAAGGCTGAAACAACGGCAGCGGTGGTTTTTCTCCCGAGTTGGGTTTCCACCTAAAAATCCTGGTGTTCATGTGTGTTGCATATGTGTGATGATTATTCTGTTCTGTCTGCACCTGTTTACTATTTCTGAAATATATGATGAATGAATAATGCAATGATTTGAGTTAAGATTCAAACACATAATTAGATCTCTAGAGATACGCGAGTTCTGTAAAGGATATCCGCGTATGTCAAAAACTAATTTCTTAATTAAAAGGTAATGTGGGTTTTATAGAAAAGGAAAAAGAAATGAGTTTGATTATGCACTAATGCGATTCACCCTCGTGTACCACAACAATTGTGGTATCGAGCCGGTCCTTAGAAGAAAACAGCGGCAGAGAAGGAAGATCGGCAAGATAGGCAATCATGAGGAAAACATCTATGAAGCCCATCACTAGCGGAAGCAATTTAATCTTACGAGAGAAGTGAGGATAAGATCCTATCTTGAGTCTATGGGGAGGTGAATGTATAGGCCATTGTTGAACAAGGATATCAACCTCATGCTTCCATAACTGTCCAAGCTTGAAATAAAAAATTATAGAATCGAACAAAAAAGCGATTAATCTTTATGTATCCAAAAACAGATGAAATTTTGTCAAAGTCATGCAGCTGAATACAGCAAAGGAAATATGGGACAAAATCATTCTAAGTTATGAAGGTGACGCAAAGGTAAAAAGTGCAAAACTCCAAACTCTCATAATTGAATATGAAAATTTAAAGATGCATGGTGATGAGAGTATTGCCAGTTTCTTTTTACGTATTGATGATGTTGTAAATCATATGAGAAATATGGGTGAAACAATATCCGACACTACTTTGGTTGAGAAAATTTTACGATCGCTAACGGAAAAATTTGAATCAAAAGTTTCTGCCCTTGAAGAAAAATAGGATATTCAAAATCTTTCCGTGGTGCAACTTCATGGCATATTGACTGCATATGAAATGAGGAGAGGAGGACCATCTGAAGTCAAAGAAGCTGTTTTTAAAATTTCTACAAAAGGCAAAGAAGTTCAAAAACCGGAAGGGTCAGGATATATCTCTGAAGAAGATGAGGCAAACTTTGTGAGAAGACTCCAACTAGGAACCGGAAGATTCAAAGGTAAGCTTCCTTTCAAATGTTTTAATTGTGGAAGATTTGGTCATTATGCTGCAAAATGTCCTTATAGAGAAACATCTGCTAAAGAGAAAGAAGTAGCAAGAAGGAATAAGAACCGATCTAGCACTAAGAAAAGCTACTATACAAATGAAGACAGTGATGGGTTATTTGATAGTGAGGAAGAATGTGAACAAGATCTTAGACTTCTCATGGCATTTGAAAATAATTCTAGAGACGATAAGGATGCTTTTATGGATGCTCTAGATGACAATGATTTTCTTGATCAAAACAATCTACTCAAAATATGCTTGGAAGAAAGTAAAATAATCATAGAGACTCTGAAAAGGCAGAATGAAGAAGCAAAGAAACATAATGAAAAATTAGAATGTGAAGTAGTAAGTGTAAGAAAAGAACTTGAGAAAATAAAGACTCTGAATCTTAGATTCGCTAAAGGATCTGAAACCTTAGATGAGATTATCAAGGTTCAACGTTCTCCTCTTATTAAGACAGGTCTTGGATATACCGAAGAATCTTCTCAGGCTTCAGCACCAAATTATCTAAAAGCAGCTACAACTGGTTTACTACATTCAGCCACTCAGCAAGGGAATAAAGAATCTTTACAGGTAAAGCATGATCATCACAATACAAGGAACACTAACAGGGATATCTCTCAAAGAAGCAACAATCAACAGGTAAATTCAAATAGAAGATTTCATGATCGTAGAAATTTCTACTTCAATGGACAATGTTTCTCATGTCACAATTTTGGTCATAAAGTTGTTCAATGTGTTGCATATAAAACCATCATGACAAGAGAAGCAAGAAAGAAAAGGATGGATATTGAACCAAAGAAGAACACCTATAACAACTTTTCTCCTCTTCAAAATGAAGTTGAATGTGCTTATTGCAATAACTTTGGCCATAAAGAATCTGAATGCAGGAGCAAAGTCCATCCAAAACAACATTTTCCTTCAAGTTCCAAAGTATGGAAAAAAAGAAAGAAATTACGGAGTTAAGAAAATTAAGCAGATGAACCATTTGAGAAGGTGAGAAAATCAAACATTTTCAGTGATGAAGGTATCATGACACACTGTGGAATGACAAACCAACTTATACACACATATAAATATGCTCTAGAAAAGGAAAAGAAAGTTACATTTGGAAATGATACTCCTACTGTAATTAAAGGAAAAGGGTCTGTGTTTCTAAAAGAAAAGGTAAAGGCTAATGATGTCATGCATGTGGATGGATTAAGGCATAACCTGTTAAGTGTAAGTCAAATGTGTGATCAAGGAATGGAAGTTGTCTTTAGTTCAAAAGAATGTGTGGTTCGTGATCTTGATACAGGTAAAACTATTATAAAAGGGAAAAGAACTCCAAGCAACCTGTATGTATTGAAAAATTGCAAAGATCAATGTTACTTGAGCAAATCTTCAGAAAATTGGCTATGGCATAGAAGGCTGGGGCATATGAGCTTCTCTCAAATCAACAAAGCAAGCAGACTTCAAGCTGTTCGTGGTCTTCCCAATATTAATCTACCAGAAAGTATCATATGCAAATCTTGTCAATTCGGTAAGCAGACCAGAGTACGATTTAATGCAAAAGAAGGATCATCAAGTGAGCCTCTTGAACTCATTCATACTGACATATGTGGACCTATGAGGAAAAATTCACCACGTGGGGAAGAATACTATATCTTATTTATTGATGATTACTCTAGAATGTGTTGGATTGGGCTCATTAAACACAAAGATGAAGCATTTGAAAAATTTCGGATCTTCAAAGCTCTAGTTGAAAATGAATTAGATCTAAAAATCAAGTGTCTTAGATCTGATCGAGGAGGAGAATATACATCAAATGAATTCTTTGAATTTTGTGAACAACATGGCATAAAAAGACAGTTTTCTGTAGCAGGCACTCCACAACAAAATGGCGTAGCAGAAAG
>CM076584.1:276108508-276465676 GCA_034641835.2 Pinus albicaulis | reverse complement strand
AAAAATCATTAATAGTATTTCACTTCGTAAAACTCACTTGAATTAAGTAAATAAGATGCATAATTTATCACATTTTTTATTTTGACAATTTTCAAATTATGTGCTAAGAAGATGGGGATATGATATTAGCATTAAAGATAGCTGCATCATTTTTTGTTCATTGGCACTACACCATATGCCCATATTCTCAGCACATAACATTATGATCGTGTAATGGCTCTTGATAATCGTAGGGATTGTATTTAGAGCGTATTGGTGCATTTCCACCATAGCAGATTGACAAAAAATATAAGATTTTGTTCAGCCTAGATATAGCTTTAACTTTCGTCGGGATTATTAACATGTCATTATCTATTGCTAGTTTGATTGTTGTAGTGCTTAGTTATTTTGTTAGGCTCTTTGTATTTGTTGCCATTTTCAGTAGAATATTATTGCACTTGCTTTATCATTAGTACTTGCAGATCAAAATTGATACACTTATGTGTTAAAATTACAAAAAATATTTTTAGTTCTATTCGAAAAGGATAATGTGCACATGACATTTCTAAAATTTATAGAAATGGATTCAGGAATAGCACTGATTCTTTTGTTTCAATTCAATTGTGATTACTATAGAAGTCGTGATAATTGTTTTGTATTCCATGATATTCCCTACTATCAGTTCCGTTGACTTTCCATCGTCAATATTGCATTGAAGGAATTACAATGGTTAAAAATATATACTAGATATTAGTGTATCTAGATAACATGAGAATGATTAAATTGTGATTATGAAATAATGTCAGCTACTTTATTTCAATTAATTTTCCATTATTATTATAGAAATTATGGTAATTCATTTGCACTAGGATAAAAATTGCATTAAATTTCTTACTGTCACTTCTCGAGGATGTATGTTGTCAATATTACATTGATAATAGTGTATCTAGATAATGATGAAGATGATTAAATGAGATGACTTTTGTTCAATTTAATTGTCATCTCTTTGTGAATAGCATAAAGACAAGTTTCTATTCTCAAGGAGAAAAAGGCTTGGTTGGTTGAACATTGGATTTTTTCTAGAGTAATGATATATTACAGAAGACATTTTCAATTTTCAATTAAGTCTTGATGGAATTTCCAATCAATGTTTGTGTTTTATACGATATTAGAGATGTTAATAAGGCACAATTGAAATTTAAAGGTGTGTTCATCAATTCTTTTCCTTTGTATACAAATCCTTTATTTTTCATAGATTCATAGCTCTATGCAATTTCTTTTCCAAATATGTACTATAAGGCTACTCTACTGGTACCGGCTTCCGTTCACAATTTCCTTTAGCTCTATATTTATTGTTTCTGTGTATTATGACTACGTGTAACTATTTTTTGTGTGCGCTAAAAACATATGAAGTTAAATAAATATTAAATTGCATGATACATTATACCAAATCAGTGATGTTAAGTGGGTTTAATTTTTTGAAAATTAGTATTATTAAAAAGGAAAATGTGTGGGACAACTTTTCAAATGGGAAAATGAATGCGAATGTGTAATTTCATGATTTTAAATTTCATGTATTTGAATTTTTCATTTTATCAATTATAATTTTATGTGTTGAGAAGGTGGGGATATGATACTATCATTAATGAAAACTAATTCATTTCTGGTTTGTTGGCACTTTATAATATGCCCATATTCTTAGCATGGACTACTGTCATTGAGTAGGGGCTCCTAATAATCGTAGGGATTCTCTGCAGAGCGTTTTGGTGCATTTGGACAATCATATCAGACTGATAAACAATATAAGCTTTCATACATTCTAGATATTTATTTAACTCTCCTCCAAATTATTAACATGACATTATCTATTGCTAGTGTGATTGCAGGCATTTTCATTTTCAATGGTTGATTATTGAGCTCACTTTATCATTAGTACTTGTAGATAGATATCAATTGAATTATGTGTGAAAATTACATGAAATAATTTTATGTCGTATAAAAATTGTGTTGTTTATTCCACATACTAGTTCTTTGGCATAAATCATAAATCAAAGGGCCTAAGTTTTAAATAGGTTTTGTGACATTATTTTAATAATAATAATAATGAAAGTAATAATAATAATAAATATTTTTCTAGTGTGCTTTTCGCGGTAGCTTAAGAATCATCAAACAAATGTTCTAAGTTTTATAACATTTCTATGGTGTAATTTTAACACGTAACGAGTCAATAGTTGCATTGGCCAACTGTTGACCATCTGTTTTTCCTATGTTTTTTAAGGTGGGATGGGGGTGATGCATGTTGCTATATTTCATAGTTATTTTTTAGAGAAGGATTGCTACCAATGGTCTTATCATAGTTGCTAGAATTGAAACTTTATTATGAGAATTGTGTGTTTTAATTTTTGAACACAGATACGGATTTTATGATATACGTATTAGGTACATCGTCGTTCATTTGTTTTGTGACTATATATCTCATTCATAGACAAGAGTTTTACATGAAATTGGTTGTATCAATATCATTTTACTTTTCTTCTTGTAAATTGGTTATGTTATGCTTAAAATTGAGTAAAAGTTTGTTGTAAAATTATTATTATTATTATTATTTTGGAGATGCAATTTCTAAAGTGTCAATGGACAAGTACATTTGAAACGTGATTGCTAAATCATCAATGGAGAAGCGTTTTTTAATTGTACAAAGCCATGATACGAATTCAATGCTAAGGAATTATAATCTATTTCGTTTGAACAACATTGCATATAATGTAGGCATTTGTTCTCCGTGCACACTTCCTTTGCATAGCTACCTTTGCACAACTTCCTCCACATACGTTTCCTTTGCACAATAGAATCTAGATTTGGAATCTTGGATATTATATAAACCTGGAAAATAATTCCATAAAGGAAAATCATCTAGATAGCATGTGCCATTTTGTAGTTGTATTTCAAGATTTTATTGTTTAGTAGAACAAAGGATAGCATAAAGCACAATTCTATTGTGCTAAAGTGAAAAAAGTGTAGTAGATGTATGAAAGGTGTTTAGTGAATTTGTGCTTATGCTTAAAGGTTGTCCTATTGCATAATTAAAGACTCCTCATTTCACAAAATATATAGAAAACACTCAATTAATTTATTAATTCTAACCTTCACATAGCTTCCTCCACACACATTTCTTCTATACATACTTCCTTCATTTCTAATATGGTGCCACATAAACAATCTTATTATCCCCATAATGAATACTTGAAAGTTTCTTCCGCATAATGAACATCTCCCACACTTCTGCGTGTCCTATAAAAAAATATTTTTATCAATGTTATTTATGATTATTGACAAATGTTTTTTTGTAACAAACTTCATACTTGCAATAGTTAGACTTAGTTTTTAATATACAAAAGTGACATCTACTAAATATATATAGAAACGAAAAAATAAATCTGTGAAATTCAATGGTATTGAGAACATTATTGATTAATAAGGTGTTTTCAGCTATGAAACGATATGGATGGTATAGAAAGCTAAGAAGATATTTTCAGTGATGCCTTTAGTTTACTTGGTATTGTCAATGGCAACTTTCATTGGTCGATTGCATATGAGTGTTATGTGAATCTGATAATAGAAGAAAAAAACAACAATAATATTTGGACAATTGGATTAGTTAATGCTGCATGTGTGCCAATAGTTTTTTATTTTAGGGACATTTTTTATTTGCACATGAAATTTTTTTGTTAAGAAACAAGAAAAATTATGTTGCGAACAAAGACAATACCTTTGAATGTGAAGACATTTATATCAATATTCAAGTTACTAGAGGCTAATTTTTTATTACCCTTTCTAGAAGAAAACAATTTCATGATCTCAAAAGTAGGTGAATCAAATGTTATTTTGGATTTATTTTCACTGAGCCACCAAGTTCCTTGCAATCTGTCTCCTCTAGAAATGTATTAATTTAAATAGTCCTTTAGAGACTTGTTTTCATTTTTTGAAGGTGTCATGGGCCACGAAACTACAAAAAGAGTTCCAAAACACATTGTTTATATGTTTTATTAGACATACAAAAATTATTACTCATTTGGCTCACATGATATCATTTCTAATGAATTAGCTCTTTAGTTAACCAATTTATCCAAGACCAAAATGTTCTTCATGACGGAATATATCATAATAGCTTTGATTTCAAGTGATGACTTTAATTATTTTCCATGTAATCCTCAATTCAATGTGAATAAAGAACCAATGCAGTTCTAGTATATTATATTGTGGAAGAATAATGCTTCTTCAAACTTTTATATAATTCAAGATGTTTTTGTGAGGAAAATCAACTGCATAATAACTGGAGAAGAACCTCATATATATTTGGACACACAGAATTTTTCCTATGGGGAAAAAGTATGCATGAAGAAAGATAAAGTAATATGCTTATAAAAATATATGGGTTTCAAGGTAAGCCATTGATATTGGTGAATTTTTTTGTAGAAAAGTATTTTGTTGTTGAAGTCTGTAGGAAATACCTTGCCTGGTTAGTTATATTTAAAATATAAAAGGCAAAACAATTCATTCCTTTGTCTTTTAATGTCGGAGAAATCATGGAAAAAACTATTTCCAATGTTACACAGGTCGCACTAACTTTGAATGATTTTAACCTAAGATTATATGAAACAATTAATTTTTTTGATGAAAAGGGCCTATTTCACACACACTTGGAAATAATTGGGTATAGAATCTTGTTTGTAGAAAATACAGAACCAAGTGAACAATGTAAATATGCATTGATATAAAAAAATTCATAAATACTGAAGCTATCGTGGAAGTATCAAGTATCATTATTTCTGAATGTCAATATGTACGTTTCATAAATGATACCCATGGAAATAAATTAAGGGCTAGTTATAGATGTTGAAAAAATCATCCACGAATCAGGAATCAATAGTTTTGTAGAAAAATATATATACTGGATAAACGATATTGATGCAAGTTCATCATCAAGTGAAAATGGGACAAAAGATACTTCACTTATGAAAGTGATTTACGACAAGCAATCACAAAATGTGAAGCACAAAAATATTGATCAAATTTTTATTTCAAAATGAGTGTATGTTGTTGAATAAACGAATTTCAAAAGTCCTATGAGAACAGTAAATTTTGGTGAAACTATAAACAAATAAGTCTACAACATTAAGCTATCTGATTGGATTGGTGCTTGTTTTCCTAAATATCAAGAACAAATGGCACAAATTTCCAATGAATCTATTATTTTTTATGATGGCTCTATCACATTACAAAATCCAAAGTATGAAAATAGTAGTAAAAAAATGAAGATTTAAAAGATAAAACTTGAGAGAAATAACTTTTTTAGACAAAATAGAAATGCGGGTTGATTTTTCTGGAGCCACAATCACATCGCTCATGGAGCTGCATCAAGTTACCGGTAACGTGTTTGCAAAGTCTCTTTGTCAACAAGAAGAAAAAAAATTATTCTTATAAACAAGAATAAGGGACTTAGAATATGATATGGATATGTGTCCTTTCTTGATGAGTTAATTATAAATAAGAACAATAGCTCCTGAAGCTACTATTCGTGGCACATCATATATATTTTATAAATCTATTACTTTTGTTAATGTGGTGAAAACATATATTATTAGTAATATATGGCAAAGATTATAAATCATTCATCATGCATGGAAAGAAAATTTGGATCTGAAGCACTTAGGAAAAAGACCTATGTAATTTGTCGAGTGCTCTGAATGCGATCTTGGAGGAGACATGTATTTTTTGGAAAATGATTTATTTTCTGTCAGCCAAAGGCTTGATTTACTTTCTCATGTAGAGGAAGGAGAGCAAGAACTTCCAAATGATTATCAAATAAAGCAACTAAAAGTTGCATCGTCTCTAAGAATCAGAAGAATGGAAAACATTATTTATGAATATCAAAATATAGAGAATCGAAGGGTAGATCCATATGTCAAAATTTTACATATTGTGAAGAATCTAAACGGCACACGTATTACATGTGACTCTCATTTAATTTCAAAAGAAACATTAACATTAAATTGGATAAACTAAAACATACAAAGGCATCAGAATTCGACGATATAGCTGATTTTAATACACATGAAGGAAGTGAATCAACAAAATATCTATTATGATTAAAAGTATAGTATTATTGTTATTCAAATTATACACCTTATTGTTCAAAAAACCATTTATTTTTTCAAATTCTGACACTATTTATCGATTTTGTGAATAATTATAACATAATTGTTCTTTTGTTAATAGAAATGCAAATGGATTTTCAATACCTAATTTTGATTTTTCGGAAATATGTTTCACTTTTGATTTTTATTTGGAACATAGCTATGGTAATTATAAGTAGAACGTGATTACAATTTGAAGTTTATAGAAATCATTGGTACACGAATGACATATTTTAGTTTCTTATAATACCAATAACAAAGACCATTTTTTTTATTTGAATATTCTCATATATCTTTGGTCAATCTTTGAAATTTGTTCTATTATCTTATATATAAACTATAGAAAATGAACATTAACAATATTTTTTTTCCAATTAAAATTATTGATATCTAATCTCTGAAATCATTTCCTATTTTGTATAATGAAATCTCTTCTTCGAAATGTCACCCCAGGTGGTCCTCCTGTTTTCTTTGCAAAGAATTTGCAACTGCTTTAATTCTGTCATAATTGAACATGACCTTTCTGAAATGAAATTTAACTAATATCATTGTTAATGATATAAAATTACATTTTTATACTATCAATTTTAATGATATTCATTAAGCAGTGATCATCATCAATGTTGCAATTTTTCTACTCTTATGGTAGAAATGTTTCTTAGACTTTAGAAATTGATATTAGAAAATTTGAGGACATTCATTCTATAAAATTGTTTTTCTATTTTCCAATTTTGGATTATATAACTCCAAATTTGGTTATTTTAATCGTATTACTCAATACTAAAGGAGTTTTTTTCATCATCTTGATATAAAAAAATTCATTTTTAAGGTGTCTTTAGACAAAGTAAAAAGGCACTTCTGATTGCAAAATTACAACTTATCATATAATTTCATTCTTTGAAAATTTATTAATTTCCTTGAATCTAAATGCAATGACAATAAGAGATACAACTAGTAGTCCTAAATAATACTAATTACATTTTCTAAAGGTTACAATGACAACTTTGTAGGAAGAAGCTTTTAAATAAAAACACATGAGTATCAAAATCAAATTGCATGCAAAGAAATTATTAACATTGTAATTGAGGCATGCAAAGCTATTTATGCTTAAGCACATGCATTTGTTATTTTCCACTCATGATTTTTCTGGAGAACCAGTTCTGCACAAATACTCACGTGAAACTATTTCCTTACTTGTGAAATATGTTGATAAATAATAATAATAATAATAATAATAAAACATATAATAATAATAAAGACAACAAAAAATTACAATTTCCCATGGGTAGAATTGCAAAACAAATTCATAACACAAAAAAATATCTCAAGCTTTGATTGCACTAAGCCCCTCATTTGTACAATATACTACTAATAAATTAACCACTAGTTTTGTATATGAAAAAGAATGTCTGAATAGGGTTTTATAGCATGGTAAAACCAAATAGTACTGCAAAACTGAAAACTAAAAAAAATCAACAACAAAAACACAACCACCTCACCATTCATATCCATATTGCATTGTCATTACAATTTGTTATGAAACTGGCTCCAAAAATAGAAGAAGAGAGAGATAAACACCTTTGAAATCAACCACTTCAAGGGGGGAACCTCCAATACATTACATAAACGAACAATTCTTGTATGATACAAATGAAAGATACTCCTTCTATATATAGGAGTCCATGGGTTCACAATATAATCCTAGCCGACCCAAAAATAATAATGTAAGGGAACAATAATAACAATATGGGGGTTACAGGGGTACAACAATAAAAATAAGGGGCCTACACTAATAATAATAAGGGACTACACTAGTAATATGGGGACTTAACATGCCCCTCTCCTTAAAAAACGTGTTATCCTCAATGCTTCAGTAGCTCTGGATGCTTCTGTATAAAATTACGGGACTGAGAATAAATCTGGGCAACATGTCGGAGGGTGATGGACAGTCGGTCCGGGGTACAGATGACTCTGATTAACCCGCATGCAACTTCGTGGAGCGATAACCATTGGATTGCCCGTCCCAGATCGGATGACGCATAGCAATATCACTTTACGTCTACGGAAAAATTTTAATGCGTGACGGGAGAGTGGTTTTCCAGCCGTACTGGTGCCACGCGTCGGAAGGTGTATGGAATTGCTGCAAAACTAGAAAAACCACCCGCCCTTCAAAAGTGGTTCGATGAAACCCGACGGTTTTAAACAGTGTTGGGTGCGGGGACCACAGGAGGACGGGGGAATATGGACCATCGGATTTGAGGTTTTAAATGGATGGCTGATATTCGATCGGGCGGTGAACAGGTTAGCAGCGGGCGCGATGGATGGGGTGAGGGCGGCGATCGCTAACCATTTTGTTTAGATCAATGGCTATAAACATGCCTGATGAATCATATGAGATAAGTGCTTCCTGCCCTGGCACCTGGTCATGGCACTGGGTCACGTGGAGGAAAAATATATAGGGGGCTTGGCTGAAAGGGGCTAGGACCACAATGTGCAGAGTATGGGTTTTTCGGCCCTTCTTAATGAAATTTGAGGCTGAAAATGGGTAACGATAGAGGGAAGAAGGGGAGATTTAGCTAAATAGAGGGTGCACGAATGGTTTAAAAGGGAATGGGTATGATTTAGAAAGGTTACAGGGGCATTTTGAGAAGGGGGGGGGGTAAAGGGTTAAAATGGGTATTCTTCAGGGATACAAGGGGAAAATGTAGGCCTTCAGAGCACAATCCTTTACGAACAGAGAGGTTTCAAGGATGATGTGTTTTCAAGGGAAATGCATTCATTGAAGGCTCAGAAACAATTTATCCCCTTACTTTTCTTGTCAAAAATTTATAGGGGGCTAACAGTGGCTCCACATGGGGATGGCTTCTTCTTGAAGGAGTCAAGAATTCAAAAAATAATCTTTGGTGTAGGCCAGATGCCTGCTGCTTGAATACTTTTCTTCTTTGATTCTCAGCTGCCACAAATATGATAGATCAGCAGAAACACTTCCAAATAATCTACCTACCCACACTACAATCCTAGAATTTTCTTCTTCTAGGGTGCATTTGGACTAGCAAACCCTTTACATCATTTTTATTGTAACAAACAAGAAAGTAAACCTATTCTATTTCTACCCTTATTACTCCATGAGACCAGATTAGACTGTTGGTCTCATATGTTTCTCTACCTAATCTAGCATCTGTTGGGATTAAACTGTCCAATAGATTTCTTCTCTACATTCTACAACATAAATTTAAAAACAGTCAAACTAGGATTAGACGGTCTAGTTTGTTGTGGATCCAAAGCATAAAGATAGTTGCACATGGACAAAATTTGCAGAAAACTAAAACAAAACTTTGAAGGCTTGAAATATGAAATCTTGAAGCATCCTTCTTTCTTTTTGTGACTCAAGTTTTGGGCTTGTTAGAGTCACTTTCATTCTTCATTTCAGCTTTGGTTTTGGGCTTGTTAGAGCTGATTCTTCTTTGTTCTTTGCTGGTCCAGGTTTTGAGCATGTTTGGACTAGCCATCTTTACTTTCCTTGGCTCAAATTTTGATCATGTTAGAGCCAATCCTTTGCACTACAGAGGTTCATGTTTTGAGCATGTCTGAACCTCTCCTTTCTCTCTGTTTTTTGGAACATTTTTTTCCTTTTCTTGAAAAAAAACATCGCAATGGTATGTACAATGGAAATGAAAACTGGAAATCAGAAATCAGCAGAAGTAATGTTTGAGCATCCTGCCATTGATAGGACCCCCAAACAGCTCTGTGCCATCTAATTCTTGTAGGAAGAAGGCATTTGGACCCACAACGGCCTGGATGATGTATGGACCTTGCCACAAATTGTTGAACTTGCCGTGCTTACCTTTATCCTCTCTCCTTGAGTCCCACTTCAGAACTTTATCTCCAATTTTGAAATCAGCAGCTTTGGTTTTTTTTTCAAACAACTTCTTTATATTTTCTTGAATTTTCACTGCTCTGTTGTAAACTTCTTCCCTTGTTTGCTGGAGATGGATTTTCTGGTTTATCCTTCTCACCATACTGTCTTCTTCTGTTCGAATCTCTTGGACCAAATTAATCACTGGTATCCCAAGGCTGGTAGGAAACACTGCTTCTATCCCATAGACAAGCTGATAAGGTGACATGCCAATGGATTTCTTGGTTGTAAGCCTGTCGGCCCACAAGGCATGCACTAACTTGTTATGCCACGAATTTTTGTTCTCTTCCAATAGCTTTTTTATGATGGTCACTAGGCTTTTGTTCGATGATTCAGCTAGTCCATTACCCTGAGGGTAGTAGGCAGTTGAATGACTAAGTGCTATTTGATACCTGTGACAAAAATCAACCATTTTCTTGTATTTGAAAGCAGCAGCATTATCAGTGATTATTTTCCTTCGGCAGCCAAACCGAGAGAGGATATGACCTTCTAGGAAACTAATGATGACTGAATATGTGGCATTCCTCGTAGGTATGGCCTCTATCCACTTCGTGAAATAGTTTGTGGCTGTTAGGATTCATTTGTGTTGTGCAGAAGAAGCAGGGTGAATCTCCCTTATGAAATCTAGGCCCCATTGTAGAAAGGGACCTTCAACAGTGATGGGTTGTAGAGGTAAGGGGAGGAGTTTTCTTTTGCCTTCGAAAATCTGGCATTTGTGGCAGGAAATTACCAACTTATGGATATCATTGAAGAGTGTGGGCCAATAGTATCCATATTTGAGTATTTTATTTGCAGTAGCCTTCCAGCTCAGGTGGCCTCCACACTCTCCTGCATGGAATTCTTGTTTAATCCTCTCTGCCTCATTTTCAGGAAAACATTTAAGCAACATACCATTTGGATTTTTCCAGTATAACCCTTCATTCATTATGCAATAGTTTGTGGCTTTTAGTTTTAAGAATATGGCCTTGGTATTTGATAGTTCAGGAGGGGCATTGAGATGTGTAAGCACATGTAGAATGTTAGAATACCAAGGAGAGCTCTGAAACTTTTCCTCAACAGTGGGATTAGGAAATCTCTGCTACTTATCCAAGGTATCTACCATGTTAATGTCAAGGGCTTGTAGATTTGATTCAGCCATTAGTTGAGCTAGGCCCTGACCTTTAATCAGTTTGGTGGGTTTTATCTCGAGGTCGTATTCTAATATCACAGCAATCCATTTTCCCCTCTTCCCATCTGGGTCTTGGGACAATATGTCTTTAACCACTATATTTGGCAGATAGGCTATGATGTGGGAATGTAGTATGTACACCCTAAAGTCTTTCAAGGCCTTAATCAAAGCATAAGCCTATTTTTCCATAATGTTGTATTTCAAGGGTGCATCCCTGAGTGCTTTGCTAAAGAAAGAAATGGGTTGTTCCATTCCCTTTCAATTTTTCTGCAGAAGAACTGCAGCAGTCATATGCTTGGAGGCAAATGAAACAATATGGAAATCCTTTGAGAATTCTGGGCTGATTAGGATAGGAGCCTGGGTGAGTGCAAGTTTTACTGATTCAAAATATTTCTTAGGTTCGACAGTCCACTTAATTCCTACACCTTTCTTCAGCATGTTAGTCATATTTCTAAGGTGTTTAGCTAAGTTGGGAATAAATCTCCCGAGGAAGTTGATTTTCCAAATGAAGGACTGTAACTCTTTGATGTTTCTTGTGTGTGTGATTTGTAGTATTCCCTCATCTCTTTGTGGATCTATCCTAATCCATTTTTTAGATATAATGTGGACAAGAAGTTTTCCTTCTTGCAGCCCAAATACAGTCTTTTTAGGATTTAATGACAGACCAAACCTCCTACATTTTTAAAACACTTTCCTTAGATGTTTTAGGTGTTCTTCTTTGGTTTTGGAGTAGACTGTTATGTCATTCAGATAGATGACAATTAAGTGTCCTATTTCATCTGAAAAAGCTATGTCCATTGCTCTTTGGAAGGTTGCACCAGCGTTCATCAGCCCAAAGGGATTCTTCACATACATAAAGGTACCCCATGGAGTGGTAAAGGCTGTTTTGAGTTGGTCTTCTAGGATTACTAGGACTTGGTTGTAACCTGAAAAACCATCTAGCAGGGATATCCTTTTAGAACCTACTACCCTCTGAAGAATATGTTCCATTTTTGGCAAAGGGTAATTGTATTTGAGTGAGGCTATATTAAGATTCCTGAAATCTATGCACAATCTGATCTCCCCTGTTTTCTTTCTCACAACCACTAGGTTGGATACCCAATCAGAGAACCTCACAGGTACAATTATACTAGCCTCATACATCTTCTTAATCTCTTTTTCCACTGCAGGAAATTGTTTTGGGTTTATTCTGCGAAATTTTTGTCTAAAGGGCTACTGATTTTATTTCAAGGGTATTTTATGTTGTATGATGTTTTTGTCATAAGCCCTTAAGTCCTCATAACTCCAAGCAAACACATCGATGAATTCCTTGAATAGGTCAATGTATTTCTGTTTCATGTTTGTAGGAAGGGACTTAGCCAATTTTATCATCTTGGGTTTATCTTTAGTGCCTATGTTGCATTCCTTGATATCAGAGTTTGCATGTTCTGTAGTGGGATTTTTTGCTACATCATCAAAGTCAAAAAGGTCTTCTAAAGGGGCCAAACCCTGAGGTATGTTCTTATCTTTGGCCTGCAGCAACTCTACTTCTTCACTATCTACGTTTTGACATTTTTCGTTTGGATTTCCAGTCTGTTCATTTAAAGTGTTTATTTCTATGTTACAGGGTGTCTCTTCCTCATATGAGGACTCTTCACTTAGGAAGCTATTATCAGATTTGGAGTCTGAATCAAAAAATTCAAACTTGTTTCTGCCTACCAGGAAATATTCAATATGTTTATCTCCTTCAAAAACCTGCCAATATTTTTCATTTTCCAGCACCGCAGGCCTGAATTTGGTCTGAATGATGATCTGTTGATCGCTTGGAGCCTTAGGGTATGAACTAGCTAGGCAAGCTAATCCGTTTGCAATGACATTTTGAATCCTAGGAAAAAACACTAATTCGTACTCAATAAACATTTTCATTAAGTCCATAGTATCATTCATGTAAGCTCTCAATCTAGGATGTTTCACTGTGTATTCACCATTCACCTATTTAACAATCATCTCAGAGTCTCCATGCATAGTTATCCTATGGGCCCCTAATTTCCTCAACAGGTTTAAGCCTAGGATAAGAGCCTCATACTCTGCAATATTGTTTGTACATTTGAAGTGTAGGTTGCAGGCATGACTCTCTGCGTAATCACTCTCTGTATTATGTAACCACACCCCTACTCCAGCAGTTCTCTTGGTGCATGACCCATCGAAATTCATCTCCCACAAGGGTTCATTTTTCATTTTGTCATCACTTCCTTCCCTACGGTTGGGTTCACCATCATGTAGTATTATAGGGGTTGCACTAGGATGTGGGCCGTTTTGTTTTTCGTCATGTGTGTGGAAATCAGAGGGGTGACTAGTTGGCTGATTGCATTCTGTTTCCGATTCACTTTGCGTTGTTGTTTCAGTGCACTGTTCAAAGTTTTCTACGCCTTCTTCCTCTGAGTCTAGAGTAGCCATTATGTTAAAGTCCATTGGCTCTATTTCATCATGTCTAACTTTGTTTGTATCTACGTTTTCAGATTCTATTTGCCCCAAAGATTCATCATTGCAGAGGATAAAGGAATCGAGGTCTGTATGTACAGAGTATAGAGGAGAATTTCATTTGTGCCTCTCTGTACAGTCTTCTAAGTTGGCCAAAGATTGGGATTGTAGCATAAGCCCCATCCATCTGCATGGTGCCTTGCAGCTTGGCTCCCCATGATTTTGATAATAACATGCCATACTTGGGTGGCACATCTGCCACCACAACGTCCATGACCATACACTTTGCTGGGATCTGGGCAAGGCTCACACATAAATCTTTGACCAGGCCAAGACATTTTACTCTGCTAGAGTCAAATGAATATATGTCTTTATAGGGACGAGTTATCTCTAGGCCTAATCTTTCCATCACTACTTTAGGCATTAGGTTGTGTGATGCCCCAGAATCATGCATTGCATTATGGAGAATCTTATCATGGATGTTAAGACTGATATAAAAATGGGGCACTACCCCTTCCTGAAACTTTCCTTCTATCTTTGGACCAAACAGAAGGGTAGGTTGATCATCACTTAGATTTACAGTGTCACTGTTTTCACCTAAATTTAATGCTTTCAAAATTTGGCCTTTATATACATCCTGAGTGGCCAGCTCAGAGAGTGGGACAGAGATTTTAATTTTTGCAATCTCACTCTCCAAATTGAAAGTGGACTGACTCTTTGAAATGTTCAACTCTGTTTTGTTAGTCACCACCTTAGTGGCTGAATCAGTGTGCTGATTCTCACTATGTACAATGTTAGGAACTGTTTTATCAGGAGTACCAACTGTAGTGTTAGTACTGCTTGTTGGTTGACCTTGTGTATCAGTGTTTTGGTTGTATTTTTCTTTGTTCCTTCCAGAACCCTCAGCTGCTGATTTGTTACTTTCAGCAGTTGCTTTAGAAGTTTTCTCAGGCCTTTTCTTGATGGTGACCTCAGAGGCTTTTGGTTTGGCAGATTCTTGGCTCTTTTTGCTTCTAAGTTCATATTGTTCTCTGACCTGCATCATGGAATTTTCGAATCCTAATCTGTAATCCTTAGTTTCTAACCATTCCTCGTCCCAATATGAGTATGAGGGCTGATCTTATTTTGAGTAACAGTTATGGATTGTATTTTTTGTTTCAAACATGTTTATTGTGGTTCCCTCAGACTCTTCTATGATTCCCTCATCTTCATCAAGAAAGTTCTCTTGGAAAGGGGGAATGACTTGTTGATCTGATTCTCTTTGTCTGTTGGGAGTGGCATTGTTTCTTCTAAAGTTTTGGTTCTGGTTCTGGTTTTGTTCTGTTTTGGTTACTGACTGAGACAACCATTTTTTCCATCATTTGTTGTAGCCTTTCCACATTTTTGGATAAACGGTCATAATTTGGATCAGATGTGGAAGCTACACTGTCATCTCTATATGTTACCCTTTTCTCAGCTCTCAATCTTGCTCTTTTCTCAACCAGATTAGCCTCTACACTCACTGCTCCTTTTTGCATGTCTTCCAACATGTTGTAATCTCTCTCCCTAAGCTGGTAGGCCATGTCAGCATCAAAGCCTTCGGGGTATTTCGCTAGAGCCATACCTTGGGGAGGTTTCATGTGTGGGGGAGAGCATTGTAAATGTTGTTAAATATCGTTGTGTAATCATGGACGCTCTCTCCTACGTTTCTTTTAAGGTTCATATATTCTTCTAGGAGCTGGCGAGGGTTGGCCTTAACCTCCCATTTGTTTATGAAAGTCTGATATAAAGATGGGAGATCATTAATGCTACCCGGAGGTAGGCCTTTAATCCATTTCTTCACATCACCTCCCAAGCTTTGGGCAAAGATTATCATTTTGACTCTATCATCATCTATCTCCATATAGTCAAAAGAATCTTCCATCCTATCTACATGGTGTTGTGCTGTGGTAGACTCTTTTGCAGTGAAGTGCGGGATCTTTGATTGATAATCATTGGGTAAGGGTACTAGAGGCTGAGGTAAAACCAGAGGTGCATACCAGGCTGCCATGATGTTTTGATGCGGTAAAGGATTGACTTGGGTAGCTGGTATATGGATGGCAGGGATATTGTGACCAGCAGAAGACTGATGAGCAGATCTAGGGTGACTGAGCCCCAAGTTTTGAATGAAGTGTATATTAGGCGGTGTAGATGGAGGGGTCGGTCTATCCCTAATGTGTTTACCACTTTGAGAAAGTGAACCAGGAAGCTCAAGGTCTGACTGGTCTAGGACACTAAATGACCTAGTTCTTGGTAAAATGTTTTGAGTGCCTAGGTCAAAAAATGGGTCTGATAGAGCTGTAAATTTTTTTGGTGTAGAGTTAACTCTATGGATGAGGCTGGAAATAGTTGATTGTTTAGGTGCAGGAGATCCCTTGAGGATACTTTCAAGGTTGTCAACTATTTCAGGTGGGTCTGGGTTAGGATAAGCCCTTGTATGAATAGTTCTTGAAGCTAGAATGTTGTTCCTAACCAAGCAGCTTAACCCTACTTGTTACCTTTATTATGGTTGATTTTTTTCAGAGGCTGGTCTCCCAGTGGAGTCTTGTGTGAAACCAAGATAATCAGCAGGCCTACTGATCACTAGTGAAGTCTTTGAATCGTTTAGGAATTATGGAGTCGCCAGGTGGAGGGTTTAAAATGCTTCTGGAGGGTACACTGTCCACCACAGTGTTTATGAGATGTCCCTTTTCAAGGATATATTCCAAACAGAGAAAACTCTAACCAGAGATTGACTGGGAGGGCGTTTACCAGATATGTCACCTCTAAAAGAGTGTGAGATCTAGAGGCTACCTGGCCCTTTCCAGACTCTGTCTAAGAGTGTGGGAGAACACAACAAATGGTATAGAGGTTGATGTGTGAATAGGAGTGTTTAACTGCCAACCCAACCAGAGATCTTGAGTCTTTTGAGTGCCAAAGAATGTTTAAGGTGAAACGCACTGAACTCCCCAGCGGAGTCACCATTATGTTGGGGTTCCCATGTTTTGGCCAGATTGGCAAGACGACAAGATGAGACAACATCAAACCACTTTCATACCTTAGGATCTAGCCCTCCTGGGTCCAGAGAGGGCTCTCTCTATGATATGTCAAAGGTGTATGACTTTGAAGCTCAGTGTTAAGATGTTAGGTTAGTTATAGGCATAGGGTTTGTTTGTTTGATTGTTTGTTTGGTTGCTGGTTTGGTTGTTGGTTATCAGGAAAGAAGGGTTCAGTGTAAGACAGGGATGAGCAACGAGGAGTAATGCAGAGGTGAAGTATTCCAGGGAGCATCCAAAACCATTGGGAAATGGAGTCAGGAAAGGATTTGCTTGCCAATCAATATGCAGGCTTTCAATTGGGCTAGTCATCTAAAACGTTGGATCTTAAAGATGATAGTGAGATATGGAATGGTAAGAGAAGAGGAGACAACACAGATTCAGGACGCACAGTTAAAGACCAGCTGGTTGCACAAGGATCCTAGTGGACAGGGCTGACTCTAATCCCCAGTGTTCCCAAATCTTCCAGCTAAATCCTGAATAAGAAATATCTAAGAGTAGATTCATTTAATTCATACATCCGAGAGCAGGCAATAACATCCACTACACTGGTTAAATCAACTGAAATCAATTCTTAGACAACACATTCAGAAGAAAAACATCAATGGCAAGGAGAGCAGAAACATAGGGTACCTAACAAGGGTAAATCCTATGCCAATATTCTAATGCAAGCTAGTAGAAACGGAATGAAATGAAATTAAACACAGAGACAGGAAAACATCACCGCTTCTTTAGATCAGGACCCAAAGAAATGTGCTTGTCATATTAAACAACAATACCAGTCAAGTACAACAATGCCAATAGCCGAATACTGAGCCTGAAAACATATTCCTCAGCCTATCCTACAACCTTACACAGAGACTGTGTCTCAAGATAAACTACTTTCAATTCTCTGATAACTGATCAACAACCATTACAATGAGTTTCATGAATTTATAGCTCCAGTAGAGAAAAGAAGGTAGGTGAAAGACTAAATGCAGCATTAAAAACTCAGAAGAGGAAAAAGGCCGAAGCCCACTTTGTATAAATTCTGTGCATTAATCTGGGATACTCTTGGGTGAAAGAGTGGTCTTCGTCAGGTTTCCATTTACTCCGGTATGTCTCTGGTGTACTTTGGCTGCAGTATTCTGTAGTACTTCTGGTGAATAAAAAAAGGTAAATAAATGATGCTAGGGCCTACCATACTGTGCAACAAATGATTTTGATAGCCTAGGACTGCTGTAGGGGGGAAAATCTCTCTTGGACACAATGTATACTGAAACAATAATGTGTACTGTGTCCGTGCTTAGGAAGAAACATTTTGCTGATTTGAAACCCTGATTACATTGTTTTCTGCACGCTGGACCTCTTGTGTGATCCTCGGGATTTTCGATCTGGTACTCTGCCTTTAGAACTCTAGATTAAAGCTTAAACTCCTCAATAATGAATGTTGAAAACCTTGATCATTAGCTGGTATTTCTGCGCCGCTTCATAAATGTCGTAATCTGCAAGATCTGGGTTTTAATGGCGTCGGATAGGTTTTCATGGAGCTTGAACTGCCCCTTGATAATATTTATGCTGCTGCCATCTTTCCAGACATTTCACTATAGCACCAGCTTCCAAATTCAACTTTCTCTTCACAACGCGCCATTTACAATGATACCTATGAACCATGGTGGCTTTCTGCCTTTCTGAAACCCTGCAAAATACGAAAACAAGTTAAGAAAACAATGAATGGGGGTGGTGGATGCAGTGTGGATGATGAAAATGGTCATGCAGCTGGTGAAATGGTGGAGAATGGTGTGGAAGACTCATAGTGTGGTGGAAACAGTAGGGACTACAATCGGAAGGTGGCGCGGAAGGAAAAACAAATGAAAAACCTTTGAACTTCGACCTTTGACTGGAATATATAAAAGGACGGGCGAATATACGATGGAACACATGGAACGGTGACGTGGCGGGACGGGGTTATGGCGAGATTGAGAACAAATCTGGGCTGTCCGATCTTGGGAGGAGATCGACGGTGGACAACATGTCGGAGGGCGATGAGAGTGGGCCAGGGGTACGGATGACTCTGATTAACCCGCGCGCAATTTCGTGGAGTGACAACCGTTGGATGGGCGATTGCGGATCTGACGGCTGACGGCGATATCGCTCTGGGTCTACGGACGAACGATAATGCACGATGAGATAGCGGTTTTCCAGCTGTACCGGTGCCACGCGTCGGATGCTGTATGGAATTGCTGGCCGAACGGAAAATATCGCCTACCTCCGAAAGGCGGTGCGATAGAAACCAGATGGTTTATGGAATAGTGCGTGGTGGGGACCATAGGAGCGGGTAAAATACGGACCATCGGATCATCGCTCGAATGGATGGCGGATCTTTGATCGGGCGATGAACGATTTTCATGGTAGTTGCTGCAGGGGATCTTTGTGAGCTTGTTGAAATTTGGGCAATACAATGGTAGGTTTGCAAGAGGATCGTGATAAACTTATGCAGGTCATGGACAAGTTGGGTCACATGAAGGAAGAAAGGCCACAATTGTGAAATGAACTTGAAGTTTTGGAAGACAATGTTAGAAGGGAGCTTCTTAAAATTGGTTGGGAAATTGGGGAGGCTGAAGATGTTGACTGCGATGAGGAAGAAGAAGTTGTGATATGTGAAGAAGAAAGTGTTGCGGAAGTTTCAACGAAAGAGGAGGAACTTGGTGCGATCAAGCTTGCCCAGATTGAACCAGATTCCTACATAATGCAACCATTGAAGGAAGGCGACACTCACTTGGAGAGACCTCATGAAGATGTAAGTATTGTGGTAACATATGTTTCTTTGAAAACTTTGGACGACGGATCGTATGCAGAGATGAGTAAAGGAATCATGTGTTTCCTGATGTGATGGGAAACCTTTCCTTGGAAGTATGGGATGAGTCCTTGTGCATTTGGGAAATAAGGAACGTTGTTAGTTGCAAGAATTTTTTGGGAAGTATGTGACCCTAGAGCAGAAGGTGTGAATTCCCAAGACAAGGGTGGAATGTGATGAACCTATGTGATGAGCGAGTCATGATTAGCCAAGGGGAGATTTGGCTTAGTGCTCAGCTTGAATTATGGATAGAATGAAGTAAGGGCACACCAAAGTGAAGACAAAATGATACACACATACTTGGGTGGACATTTTCATTGTAGTTTCTTTGTAGCCAAGAGGCAGCCTTGGTGAAACTTTAGTGGGGGAGACAACGATGAATGAAGGAACCTATGATAACGATATGAGGGTAGGGCGAGCAAGGGCGCCAACCTAACCGAAGGCAAGGATGTAATGAATGAAGTTGAATTACGTCTGCTAAAGTGGACGAGTTGGGTAGGTGAAGTCGCATGCATCAATTTAAAGAATATGGGCATGGAGAACTTCATGCAGGGGCATCAAGCGAGAGTGCTTGCAGAGATTTAACATATGGGAATCAAGCATAAGTGCCAAGTGAGGATGTTATGGAGGATGGAAATGTCGATACCACATGGAGATGTTTTGTAGATGTACTGATGGATATGTAGGGTGCATTCGAACAACAAGGCCATGGTTGTTTTGGAGACATGGGAAACCTATCAAAGTGTTCATGCGATGAAGAGGGAAGAGGAAACTTGCGACTGAGAAAAGTGTACTTGTATAAAGTGTTGGATGAATATGGTTCAAAGGAGCATATGATGACTTGAAGAGAAGTTGTAGCTGATGAAGACTTCATGTGATAGTTGTCTTGGAGTATCTGGTTCGTTGATGAGTTGAGGTCAGCGTTAGACTTGACTTTGTTGCGGTATGGGACACATACCTTGGGCCCAATATGGGATGTGTTCATGAGGAGTGACTTGATGGATATGATAGAGACGATACACCTTGGAGTTGGATGGTGGTTGCAACAATAAGGGTGCCTTAGTGGGAGCACTTAGGCATGCCAAGTTGAGTTGATGAGACTTAACCATTTTCATGGACATGGAGGTTATTGGTCTATGACCATGGGAAGAACATGGATGAGATAATGAGGTAGGTGCAAATTTTCCCTTTTGACAACGTTGATGAGCAACATATCGCATTTGAGATGGATTTTTCTTCATGGACTTGGATATGACACAATGAGAATTTTTTAAAGGAAAAATGGGAAGAGTTCTTGATCGAAGTTGAAGATGTGGCAAAATGTTGGAGAAACGATCGATGAAGGCATAAGGAGGTGAATTCTCATGGATTTGGACGAGATGGTTGGACTGTTCACCCAACTAGTTCGAGTCATGGGGAGGGCGATTGCACGGATGCATGGAAAATTTGAGTTGGAGTATGACAGCATCAATTCACATGATGGCGATATGTGGTGGATTGGTACGATATGAGTTGCGACCGAAACATGATAGCCAAGTTGGAGGGAACCTTCCGTGAGTTGGAGTAGTGTGGAGGTTTGCGATGAGTTGTGACTGATGACCATGAGATTGAGGAGTCTTACCCACATCGATTCATGAGTCTTGATGAAGGCTCGTGTGACGAAGGCAAGGAGTTCATGCAGTAGGGATGATTTACATTGGAGCTGGTGGCACTTTGCGACAATTTGGTATAGGCGATGGAGTTTGTTGAGATGGTGTTGTCGAGGGCGACAACCTTATTAAAGTGCGGAAGGATGTCAGGGCCCCAAGTTGGCACCAAGGTCAACAAGCGCCCATGATGGGCCATGCTCATTTGGAGAGTCGAAAAATAAAATTTGAGCCCAAGTTGGGGAGATTGCATGAGAGGCATGCTTGCACATTGGCAGGGCACCCACATATGCAATAAGGACAACTTGGTGATGAATTGGCGAAGAGCGCACTTCAGAGGGTGAGTTAAGGGGCGCGTGCACTCGATGGTAGAGGGTGCTTACACAACTTGGGCAGAGAGTGCGCATTAACATAGAGGTAGTAAACTTGGTGACCCGTGCCCATGGGTGCGCCTAGGCGCCAAGGTATAGTGGGCAAGAGCGATGCGATGACAAGACAACAAGTGGGGCGCGAATGGTGAATGAGTAGCCAGTAATGTGGAGTACATGACAAGTGAACGACTAAGTGAAGGTAGTGCGTGCTACGAGTGAACAACCTATAGGGCATAGCGTAGGCAACACAACATGGCGAAGTGCCAAGGTAGGGTGCATCTACCTAGCAGGAGCGCCCACTTTCCCATAGGCAGGTCAGCCTAGGGGCGTTCAATGTAACTTATGTGTCAGCTCAAAAGTATAAAGAGGTGTCAACCACATAAATAAACTTGGTAGGAGGCATATACATACAAGTGAGGATCTCAACTAAGGAGGGAAAAAGCAAGTCGAATAAGAAGAGATATTGAAGAGGCAGGTCGCACTTAGGGGAATCTGCAATATCGCAGAAAAACCAGAAGTTCAAACAAGGGAATAAGGACACAAAAAAGAGGGTGCATGCAAGGTGGGGCCCACCTAACGAGCTAGCATGATAGGGAAAAACAGTTGATCTTTGTTCTAGGAATAAATTTTATGGTTTCTTGACAGGTCGCATAGTGTGGGCAGGGTTGCACGACTTGGACAAAATGTGCAGGAAAGCTGCACAACTTGGACAGAACGTGCATGCATGTTGCACAAATTGACCAAAATGTGTAGGCAGGTTTCATGACTTGGGAAGAACGTGCAGGTAGGTTGCACGACTTGGGAAGAATGTGCAGGAAGGATGCACAACTTGGGAAAAATGTGGAGGGTGGGCTGTACAACTTGGGAAGATTGGGTGGATGAGTTTACTAGCCCAGGCCAGGAAACTTCCACGCCATTTACATATTGTAAATTCTTGTTGTAAATATTGGTTGTAATGGTTAATAAAACATAAGGGGATTTTTTTTTTAGGATTTCCCCCCTGCTGCTGTATATGGTTTTCTTGTTCATCGCACATTATTAGTTTTACGATATTCCACATTGTTATCATAGAATTGTATAAGTGTTTAATGTAAAACAAGTAAAGTGAATTGAAGTTATTTCCACTACATATTTAATAAGAAGAACACTTGAATGAAAATTGACTAAGCGTTGGAAGCGTAGGCATAGTCTGGGTTAGAATAGTTGTAATTGCGACGAAATATTTCCAGTGCCGCATAACGCCCACGGTGGTAGTAAAGTGCCACAACATGGGGTTGTGACATTAACTATGAGATATGAACTTTTAATATTTATATCAAAGTTTAGTTAGTTTTTACTCTATCATGTGTTCATTTATTAATATATATTCAGGAAACCATAAAAATAAAATTCGAAAAGTTTTAGCATATTGAGTCAATTTTTTTTTAATATTTTTAAAATTAAAATATTGCAAAACATTAGTCAATTTGTTTTTAATATTTTTAAAATTAAAATATTGCAAAACATTATAAATAATTTCAGAAAAAAATCAATTTCATTTTGTGTTTTTCTCTAACAATATTACAAATTCTTGAATAGTTAGTATTAATGTAGTTGAATTTCAAGGTAATGACAATAATTATTATTAAATGGTTGGTGTCGGTTTAATTAAATTTGATGATAAATGAACATGTCTAGTTACTCCATATAGAATATGGAAATTGAGAAAATAAATAAGCATTAAGTTGAATATAGAAATTGAGAAAGTAAATGAAAATCATAAAAATATAAAAAAAATGTAATAGTGGTCATATTAATAAGTCTATTGTATGTGGAATCATTTGTTAAGAGTTTTTCAAACCTAACACACGTTTTGGACTTCAAGTGAGTCCATCTTCAAGGCATCACATTTCATATATATATATATTCCTTCATGGCTATAAATAGCCCCACCCGCATTGCCACTCAGCATTTTTCATATATGTATATGTGTTTGTTTATGACTCACCCAGACTTTGCCACGCAAAATTTTCAACGAGGAATATAATCAGTCCCTCTATCAAACACAAAAGCAAGCAATAATTCACAAAAGCAAAAGCAAGCAATAATAAAAATGATGGTACCATGTCATCCCACATTATACTCAATGTAAAAGGTCAATCATATCACTTTATAGAAATAAAAATTAAATGAAGAGTTAACATAATATTTCGGATGAAGTTGTAAAACCAAATGACTACATATTAAAATATATATATTAAAAAAAATGACATGTAAAATTTTACCATGAATTTTTTTTGGATGAGGTTGTGTTGAAATATTTGCATATTTAATGTTATGGCTTTTATGGATGGTTCATTGCAACTACTCAAGTAATTTTTTTGATATGTTTTATTTTGGTCACTACTTTGAGAAACTTCTTTGATGAGTTTTATTTTGGTCACTACTTTGAATTTTTTTAATGATGAGTTTTATTTTGCTTATTATTTCAAGTTTTTTTTTTTTCTTTAAGGTTAATAATAACATGAATTTTATTTTGGTGTAAGTTAATTTTTAGATTAAATAAATTTTTTTACAATAATTTTTTTAGTTAATTTTAATCAAAATCCAATCTGTATAAATTGTTTAATATGTATAATTTGAGTGTTTCAAAAGTATTTTAAGGTGCTAAATCCATTTATTCATTCAACAATACATTTTAAATAACAAAAAATCATATTCTTGCTTGAAATTCTTTCGCTCAATTTTAATTAATTCCAATAAAAAAACCTATTTCGTTTATAAATTAAACTACACCCTTTATTTTATTTTACTTTATCTTATACTATAATTTATTTCAATATTTCCATTCAATCATTTAAAAAATAACAATATTATTATATTATTCATAACATCTTATCAAATTTCTTATAATTTTTGTCAATTTTTTTAGCAATATATATATATATATATATACACGTCGTAAGGCATTCTTATTTGAAAACAACTTCCCTAGTTGCCAATGTGTCCATGTGTGAGCCATTGGATCAAATGTTAGACGATTGAAATGTTTTAGGCCATTAGATCCACAAGTAAATAGTTATGTATATATATATATATATATATATATATATATATATATATATATATATATATTTATTTATTATAATGTTAGTTTTTTTTCTTTTTAATAAGTTAGATTGATTTTAGGTATATAATAGAAATTTTGTAATGTCATGTTTAACATTGTGACTATGTCAAATTATACAAAAATAAAAATAAAATAAAATTAAATAAAAAACAAAAATAATAATAAACAATAAAAACAGCCCATGGTATTGACCTTATTTGAAAACAACTTCCCTAGCTGCCAATGTGTCCATGTCTGAGCCATTGGATCAAATGCTAGACAATTGAAATGTTTTAGGCCTTTTTTTATAATGTTAGTTTTTTTTTTTTTTTAATAAGTTAGATTGATTTTCGGTGTATAATAGAAATGTTGTAATGTTATGTTTAACATTTTGACTATGTCAAATTACAAAAAAATAAAATAAAAGTAAATAAAATAAAAAAGATTGACATAATGTAATCAATATTTTAACTAGGTCAAAAAAAAATAATAATAAATAAAATAATAATAAACTATAAAAACAACGCATGGTATTCATGTGGAATATATTTTATTAAATTATTTTAGAGAAAATGATTTATCTTGATCAATAATGATGAATGTTCATAATTCTCATTTCTTAAATAACACTAAATTTACCTTTAATTACTTAATTGTAATATTTTGTAACTACATACATAATCTATCCGATCTTTTTTGGTTAATAAATATCAAATTTCTTCTATTAAAAAAAAACTATATACATATCTTTAATTACCTAATTGTAGCTAAAAAATATTACATGTTTTTTACTTTATAATCATAAACAAATTTCATATTATATGATGTCAAACTTACTCAACTTTTTATTCTGAAATTTTAAACAAAGTTTTTCACTACATAATTTTAGTTTTTATAATTTTTTTGTTTTTCAATTCAAACAAAACTCACAAAAGAAAATACCCACTAAGTCCTTACTGTAGATTATAGTTTTACAAAATTGGCACTATGTGATTAACAATAGAGTAAGTTGACATGACCCTAAGGGGTTCTTTTACAAGTTTTATCATAACCTTTCCCTTCATCCAATATATATTGTAGAGTCTTCGGAAGAGAGAGTGTATTCTAGTTTAGAACCTGATCCACAATCAAAGAAAATGGCTAGGTATTTCACAAAGTATTAGTTTGTAACCTGATCCACAATCAAAGAGAATGGCCAAGGATGTCACAAGCTATCATTCACATAGTGATCTATTGACGTTCTGAGTTGAAATAGATCCTATTAGATGCATGGTGGCCAGAGACACTAAAAATTCAAAATATATATCTATTATGACATCCATATTCTCTACAAACCATCCAAATTCCCTATCTTATACAACAATTTCTAACAATAACCACTCAATTTACTCTCCAATTTTTGAAACCCCCGCCCATGCTGGGGAGATTAGAGTGTAAAATCAAATGTTACTATGGTTTTTTTAAAGGGTTCATAAACAAAACAGACAATGAGAAAGTCAATAGTGTGGTATAATAACTGATTTTTGAATCATTGTGACAAACAAAAAATCACATTAGCTCACAAAATATATCTAATGCTATAAGAATCTGAGACGATAACAATGCTTTGAATCACGATAACTAGGTGACAACCAAAAATAAGTTTTAGCCACAAGAAAAGAAATCACAACAACTCACAGAATATATCCAAGGTTGCAATGAACCCCATACATAGTGATGGACATCATGGGAATTTTAGTGAACATACAACACCACCCTAAAAATTCTATACTCTTTGATCAATTTAGAATAACCTAAGATGTCTAGATTGGATGTCAAAAGGTAAGGTCTTGGTTTGTATGGTTTAATTTTCATAGAAAAATGCATTTGAAGTGTCTCGTTTATTACGTTGGAGTGTTGGACAATCATTTAAGAGGTAAGAGACTTTAGCACAATTTCAAGTGTATTGTTTTCCTTTGTATATCAAGTGTTGGTTGGTGACCAATTATCTAATGTAGAGTTAGTAAAGTTTCAATAATTTTTTGAATCATATATTCAAGATTAAGTGGGTTTTGTTTTCTGAATTTTGAATATCCATAAAGAAGCATTATGGATTTACCAAGCTCAATGAATTGCACTTTTAGTTTGAGAAATTTTTTATGATAAAACAAATATACTTTCTTGGTCTTCTTTAATCTTTTAGAATTCGTCTCGCTAGAAAATTAACATTATTCATATTCTTTGATTTCCATAAATCATTCTCACATACTTACCTTCATGTTTCATTGAGCTCTAAAATATATTGATAAATTAAATCATTAAAACAAATTCAAGGTCTCAACAAAACAAAACATCGCATGAGAAGTGAAAAGTACCGAGAATTAAAGTTTAAAATTTCATTTTGTATGAAAGCATTATGTGATGAAGAATCCGACATTTTTTTTACACAACGGGAAAACTTATCATAATTTAGCTGTCAAATGAGCAGGGAGACATCCATCACTGTTTGTTATATGCTAATACAGGCTGGCTCATCACTGTTATATAAGGAAAACCATGCCACCTGGAATTACATAATGGTGGTCCATAAGGGGATATGCTTTCACTCCTTCCAAATTCCTCTCAGTCTTGGGTCGTGAACATGTTTCCTTACATCATGTTTCATATTATATGATGTCAAACTTACTCAACTTTTTATTCTGAAGTTTTAAACAAAGTTTTTCACTACATAATTTTAGTTTTTATAATTTTTTTATTTTTCAATTCAAACAAAACTCACAAAAGAAAAAACCCACTTAGTCCTTACTGTAGATTATAGTTTTACAGAATTGGCACTATGTGATTAACAATAGAGTAAGTTGACATGACCCTAAGGGGTTCTTTTACAAGTTTTATCATAACCTTTCCCTTCATCCAATATATATTGTAGAGTCTTCTGAAGAGAGAGTGTATTCTAGTTTATAACCTGATCCAAAATCAAAGAAAATGGCCAGGGATGTCACAAGCTATCATTCACATAGTGATCTATTGAAGTTCTGAGTTGAAATGGATCCTATTAGATGCATGGTGGCTAGAGACACTAAAAATTCAAAATAGATATATATTATGACATCCATATTCTCTATGAACCATCCAAATTTCCCATCTTATACAACAATTTCTAACAATAACCGCTCAATTTAATCTCCAATTTTTGAAACCCCTACCATGCTGGGGAGATCAGAGTGTAAAATCAAATGTTCCTGTGGTTTTTTTAAAGGGTTCATAAACAAAACAGACAATGAGAAAGTCAATAGTGTGGTATAATAACTGATTTTTGAATCATTGTGACAAACAAAAAATCACATTAGCTGACAAATATATCTAATGCTATAAGGATCTAAGACGATAACAATGCTTTGAATCATGATAACTAGGTGACAACCAAAAATAAGTTTTAGCCATAAGAAAACAAATCACAACAACTCACATACTATATCCAATATTGCAATGAACCCCATACATAGTGATGGACATCATGGGAATTTTAGTGAACATACAACACCACCCTAAAATTTCTATACTCTTTGATCAATTTAGAATAACCTAAGATGTCTAGATTGGATGTCAAAAGATAAGGTCTTGGTTTGTATGGTTTAATTTTCATAGAAAAATGCATCTAAAGTGTCTTGTTTATTACGTTGGAGTGTTGGACAATCATTTAAGAGGTAAGAGACTTTAGCACAATTTCAAGTGTATTGTTTTCCTTTGTATATCAAGTGTTGGTTGGTGACCAATTATCTAATGTAGAGTTAGTAAAGTTTCAGTAATTTTTCGAATCATATAATCAAGATTTAGTGGGTTTTTTCTCTTCTGAATTTTGAATATCCATCAAGAAGCATTATGGATTTACCAAGCTCAATGAATTGCACTTTTAGTTTGAGAAATTTTTTATGATAAAACAAATATGCTTTCTTGGTCTTCTTTAATCTTTTAGAATTCGTCTCGCTAGAAAATTAACATTATTCATATTCTTTGATTTCCATAAATCATTCTCACATACTTACCTTCATGTTTCATTGAGCTCTAAAATATATTGATAAATTAAATCATTAAAACAAATTCAAGGTCTCAACAAAACAAAACATCGCATGAGAAGTGAAAAGTATCGAGAATTAAAGTTTAAAATTTCATTTTGTATGAAAGCATTATGTGATGAAGAATCCGACATTTTTTTTACACAACGGGAAAACTTATCATAATTTAGTTGTCAAATGAGCAGGGAGACATCCATCACTGGTTGTTATATGCTAATGCACGCTGACTCATCACTGTTATATAAGGAAAACCACGCCACCTGGAATTACATAATGGTGGTCCATAAGGCGATATGCTTTCACTCCTTCCAAATTCCTCTCAGTCTTGGGTCGTGAACATGTTTCCTTACATCCGAGGAAGAAGAGTACTTAGCCAAGAAAAATTGATTTTAAGATATAGATAAAGTATCCAACATACATACATACATACATACATACATACATACATACATACATACATACATACATACATACATATATATATATATATATATATATATATATATATATATATGAATTAAATAAAAATATTTAATTCTCTTATTCATATTGTTTATTAATCCCTGCTTTTGCTAGGGACTATAACAATTGCCTCGTGGTCAAAGTCCCCCGAGCCTCTTTTTATTCTGGCTATTTTCATTTGCATAACCAAAGTTTTAGGGATTTTTTTTATTTACAATTTTGCTTAAATTATTAAAACAATTTATAATTTTGAAAAATATATTTTTCAATTTTTGATTGGCCTAGAACACTTTGATGGTAAATAATAGCCTTGGTGAAGTAAATTTTTATTTTCCTATTTTTCAATGTCTAACAAATCATTTTAAAATGAAAAAAAGGCTAATTTTGCAAGTGGCCATTATTTCGGTGAGAGCTCTGACATTGAAATTGACACTATTATGTTTGACACTGCTACTGATATGCCCAATGATTCCAGAACTGATGGGGTGTTAGATACCTTTGTAAGTGAGGGGGGTGAGCAGGGGCAGGTAAACAAATATGTGGAGGAATCTTTCATTGTGCGTAGTGTGGAGGTGTAAGCACTGGTAAATTTTGGTGGAAAAACCTGACTCAATATTGTTTCAAATATATTTGATGTACTTGGAAAATGTTTGGTTGCAAGGGTATTATTTGTGATGAAAGCACGATGCTTCACTCAATGAACCTCTGACATATCACATGCATTTGTTGCATACTAAATAATACCTTTATTTGACTACATATTAGAAAATACCTCTAAAAATGACATTATTTAACTCCCTACCAATACAAACTCAATACACCTTCCAAATTAAAAAAACCCCTACTTTCACTAGATATTGTATGTATCCATTTTTTCATTAACATTTTTTTATACACCTTTATATTTTTTCATTAACTTTAGCTCCATTTTTTATACCTGCCAATACAAAAACCCTTTACTTCATATTATAAGATCAATAAATTATGTCATTTTTTCCTCAATATATATCCCCGAATATGTACACACGTGGTATGGTATTATTCCCCGAGTGAAGCACCGTGGATGAAATATTTCATTGTAATATCTAGTTTCCTTGGAGTGCATAGGTGCGAAGGAATATTTCATTGTGCTTCCTCCACACAATGTCATGTTTGGTATAATATAATTTTTTATGGCATTGTCAATGGTTTAGTTTTATGATTGTGCTGTTGACCTGGTTTTTCTTTTTTCGTGTTAGAAGTATATGATAGTTTATAAAGTGAGCCCATATAAACTCTTTCTACGTGGCATATAGCTCTGTGAGATAAAATAAATCTAGCGTTGGCAAAGATATGGAGCCACAATGCTTATAAAACACGACTGGGACTACAACAAATCAATTCCAAACACCAAAAATCCAGAGGTCGGAGTTGGTGATGGGACTTGCTTTCATATTTCTTATATCCTCCTACATTACGAGCATATGGGTGACGCCTCTAGAGATTTGAACATGGGTGGGACTACTGCAAATTGATTCCAAACACAAAAACTCCAAAAGTTGAAGTTGATGATGGGGCTTGCCTTCATATTGTTTGTATCCTCCTACACTACGAGTGTATGGGTGGCGCCTCTAGAGATTTGAGCATGGGTGGGACTACTGCAAATCGATTCCAAATACCAAAACTCCAGAGTCCAAAGTTGGTGATGGGAATTACTTTCATATTTCTTGTGTCCTCCTATAATATGGGAGTATGGGTGATGCCTCCATATATTTGAACACAGGTGGGAATATTTAAAATCGATTCCAAACACCAAAACTCCAGAGCTCGAAGTTGGTGATGGGACTTGCTTTCATATTGCTTGTATCCTCCTACACCACTGGTGTATGGGTGACACCTCTAGAGATTTGAACACGGGTGGGGCTACTACAAATCGATTACAAACACAAAAATTCCAGAGGCTAGAGTTGGTAATGGGACTTGCTTTCATATTTCTTATATCCTCCTACACTACGGGCGCATGGGTGATGCCTTCAAATATTTGAACACGGGTGGGACTATTGCAAATCAATTCCAAACACCAAAACTCTAGAGGCCGGAGTTAGTGATGGGACTTTCTTTCATATTTCTTGTATCCTCCTACACTATGGGCATATGGGTGATGCCTCCAGAGATTTGAACACGGGTGGGAATACTGAAAATCGATTCCAAACACCAAAACTAAAGAGGCCGGAGTTGGTGATGGGAATTTATTTCATATTTCTTGTATCATCCGACACTACAAGCATATGGGTGATGCCACCAGATATTTGAACACAGGTGGGACTACTGCAAATTGATTCCAAACACCAAAACTCCAAAGGCTGGATTTGGTGATGAGACTTGATTTCATATTGCTTGTATCCTCCTACACTATGGGCATATGGGTGACGCCTCCAAATATTTGAACGCGGGTGGGACTACTGCAAATCGATTCCAAACACCGAAACTCCAAAGGTCAGAGTTGGTGATGGGAATTTATTTCATATTGCGTGTATCCTTGTACACAACGGGTGTATGGGTGATGCCTCTAGAGACTTGAACACAGGTGGGACTACTGCAAATCGATTCCAAACACCAAAACTCCAAAGGTTGGAATTGGTGACGGGACTTGCTTTTATATTTCTTGTATCATCCTACACTATGGGCATATGGGTGACACCTCCAGAGATTTGAACACAGGTGGGAGTAATGCAAAATTATTTTGAAAACCAAAACTCGAGAGGTTGGAGTTGGTGATGGGACTTGCTTTCATATTTCATGTATCCTCCTACACTACGGGTGTATGGGTGATGCCTCCAGATATTTGAATCTGATCTAATTTAGCATTAAGCTATTTTTACACGAGAAATGACATGATCGAGAGTATTTTCATCTCAATTGGTTGGCACTTGTAATGCCAAAAAATACATGGAAGACTCGAGGAACACTAATAAAACTTCGGTCGCTATGTATGGCATAAACATCCTTATAAATACCGTAACCCTATTGCAACTAGTATCTAAAAATCGGTTACGGTCGTCAAGAGCGCACAACGAATACAATAAAATCCAAGTTATTGTCCATCTCAATTTGTCACAATATATCACATTGAATACTTATTTGCCTTTCCAAAGAAAATTACCTTTCACATTGAAAAAAGACATGTATATTTTTTAACCTTTAGATATGCGAGTTTAACTAAATTATGCATTTGTTTCCCATCTTAAAGTCCAAAAAGAGTATTAGGGATGAAGAAAATATTTAATTCTCTTATTCATATTGTTTATTAATCCCTGCTTTTGCTAGGGACTATAACAATTGCCTCATGGTCAAAGTACCCCGACCCTCTTTTTATTCTGGCCATTTTCATGTGCACAACCAAAGTTTTAGGGATTTTTTTTATTTACAATTTTTCTTAAATAATTAAAACAATTTATAATTTTAAAAAATGTATTTTTCAATTTTTGATTGGCCTAGAACACTTTGATGGTAAATAATAGCCTTGGTGGAGTGCATTTTTATTTTCCTATTTTTCAATGTCTAACAAATCATTTTAAAATGAAAAAAAGGCTAATTTTGCAAGTGGCCATTATGTCGGTGAGAGCTCTGACATTGGCATTGACACTATTATGTTTGACACTGCTACTGATATGCCCAATGATTCCAGAACTGATGGGGTGTTAGATACCTTATGTAAGTGAGGGGGGCGAGCGGGGGCAGGTAAACAAATATGTGGAGGAATCTTTCATTGTGCGTAGTGCGGAGGTGTAAGCACTGGTAAATTTTGGTGGAAAAACCTGACTCAATATTGTTTCAAATATATTTGATGTACTTGGAATATGTTTGGTTGCAAGGGTATTATTTGTGACGAAAGCACGATGCTTCACTCAATGAACCTCTGACATATCACATGCATTTGTTGCATACTAAACAATACCTTTATTTGACTACATATTAGAAAATACCTCTAAAAATGACATTATTTAACTCCCTACCAATATGAACTCAATACACCTTCCCAATTTAAAAAACCCCTACTTTCACTAGATATTGTATGTATCCATTTTTTCATTAACATTTTTTTATACCCCTTTATATTTTTTCATTAACTTTAGCTCCATTTTTTATACCTGCCAATACAAAAACCCTTTACTTCATATTATAAGATCAATAAATTATGTCATTTTTTCCTCAATATATATCCCCGAATATGTACACATGTGGTATGGTATTATTCCCCGAGTGAAGCACCGTGGATGAAATATTTCATCGTAATATCTAGTTTCCTTGGAGTGCATAGGTGCGAAGGAATATTTCACTGTGCTTCCTCCACACAATGTCATGTTTGGTATAATATAATTTTTTGTGGCATTGTCAATTGTTTAGTTTTATGATTGTGCTGTTGACCTGGTTTTTCTTTTTTCGTGTTAGAAGTCTATGATAGTTTATAAAGTGAGCCCATATAAACTCGTTCTACATGGCATATAGCTCTGTGAGATAGACTAAATATAGCATTGGAAAAGATATGGAGCCACAATGCTTATAAAACATGACTGGGACTGCAACAAATCGATTCTAAACACCAAAACTCCAGAGGTCGGAGTTGGTGATGGGAATTGCTTTCATATTTCTTATATCCTCCTACATTATGAGCATATGGGTGACGCCTCCAGATAATTGAACACGGGTGGGACTACTACAAATTGATTCCAAACAAAAAAACTCCAAAAGTTGAAGTTGGTGATGGGGCTTGCCTTCATATTGTTTGTATCCTCCTACACTACGAGTGTATGGGTGGCGCCTCCAAAGATTTGAGCATGGGTGGGACTACTACAAATCGATTCCAAACATCAAAACTCCAGAGTCCAGAGTTGGTGATAGGAATTACTTTCATATTGCTTGTATCCTCCTACAATATGGGAGTATGGGTGATGCCTCCATATATTTGAACACGGGTGGGACTATTTAAAATCGATTCCAAACACCAAAACTCCAGAGGTCGAAGTTGGTGATGGCACTTGCTTTCATATTGCATTTATCAAGAAGGTTTTTTTTCATTGTCTATGCCTATCCTTTGTAATGGAAGGAATTTAAATCTCCTACATGCTAGATGAACCCATAACCAATACTATTGTTATTTTTTTTTAAACCATGGTGAATTAGTAACTCCTTAGATAAATCTAGAAGAAGTAAAAAAACAATGCTATTTCTATTACTATTTTGCTCTGAGTTCCACTAGCATTGTTAATGGCATGATTCTTTCTTTAGATCACATAGTACACACTGGTTTCACTATATTGAAATAACATTGACCAAGTTTTAACTAATTACTTCCTTTGGTATGGAGGCAAGTAGGGAAAAACCTTTTTTTTTTTCTACATAAGGGGGTTAATATAAAGAGCCTATTTCACATAGAGTGTTCTTTCTTCTTCATTTTTTTTTTTTTCATTTTTGTCATTTTTCCCATTTCAAATGGAAGAATTAGACAAAGGTTTCAAATATTTGGATTTTTATCTTAAATCTGTTTGCTATTAAAAAGGAGATTGGATGCGGCTTCTTATGAAAGTGTATAAATGTAATGGCCTGTGATGCTATAAATGGCTCTCTCTCGGAAGAAAAATGGTTTTAGAGGAATCTGTATTGGAAGATATTCTAGTGTTTTGATTGTCTTTGTCAAAGATTCCAAAATCTATTTTGAGAAAAATAAGACAAAAAATGATTAGTTTTTTGTGGACATGAAAGAATAGTAGGGAAGAGTTTCATCTTGTTAATTGGGAAAATATGTCTAGGCAAAAAAACCTAGGAGGTTTAGGATTATGGCGATGAATTTTTGGAAGAGGACTGTAGAGTCAAGTTATTCAGTATAAGTACATTAGAAAATCGACAATGGTTGATCGGATTAGAAAAGAAGTTGTTAAGCCAGTGCTCATGGTTCAATTATTTGGAAGGCTTTACTGGACTCCTTTCCATTTTTTTTTAGATGGTTGGCTTGGAAGATTGGGGATGTTGGGCCAAAATTGTAATCTACGGATAAATTACGCTTCCCTAGATAAGTGCTAGTCTAGAAAAATAGGTGAAAGACTATACTACCATTTCTCCTAACTCATAATAGATACACAGAGAGGATTGGAGGCTTACTTGTTCAGTCGCTTCCAAATGGCTCCTTCTGTCGCTTCTGTTGCAGCTTCAAATTCAAGTGGTTTGTGAGCTGAATGCTTCCTGCAAGAAAGAACACTAAAAAAACAGAAGATGCAATAATATAGATATATATTCAATCTAGTTAGCTAAATTAGTAAAGCATAAACTACATTCATCAACCAAGATCTTACAATATGGAAAATCAAATTTAACATAGATGCATGTAGGGAAAAACAAGAAGTACTCTTTATTGATGATAGAAGGAGAGGTTACAACCTAGTGACTAATTTGAAGTGACCTTCCAGCAAAGTTCCCAAGTCTCATCATAGCATAAATCTCTCCAACAGTAGCTCCACAAATCAAGCTCTCAATTGAAAATCCTCAAGAATTTTTCTACTCAAATTCTTCCTTCTCAAACACTTATATCTATGTTCAATTTATAGATGAACTGTAGGTTGTTTTGCAATCAATAGCTTTCCAAAAATAGGCAAGACATGTTTCCATTCATGTAGATGTCAAATGGACACTTGGATCTGAAGCTTGACACATGTGAACTCTTCTAGAAGGCACTGGCCAAGTGGAGATTCCGGAACAATGAGAATTTCATTCCCAATGTGATCAATGCACCTATGAATGTCGGGAAGTTCTTTGCAGAGCAGCCTTGCATGGGGCTACCTGCATATGCAACGCACTTAGGCCCCTTAGAGCCTGTGTTGGTGAGCTCTCATATGTTAAATAATAAGCTTCAAACCATGGAAACCTTTGCTTGATGAAAGTCTTGCTTGATTTGTCTTGATTCTTGTCTTAGGGCATGTAGCAACTGAAATGATAGGGAATGATAGACCCTTGATCATTGGTCTTAGAGATGATGCCCAGTTAACTAGGTCATTGGGAATGGTGCCCAAATTGACCTATAATAATTTCCCCCTAAAGCATGAGATCCAAATAATAAGAACATTTTGTTAGCCATCAGTATTTTTTACATGTTAGTGATGACTATATCTACAGCTGAGTTCTCTAGAAACTGTTTTCCTTATGTCAATATGTCATCTAGAAAACCCTCCTAAAACTTTTTTCGCCCTTCTACTTTTCAGTCCGCCCATGTCGAAATCAAAACCTCATTATCACTATCCTACCTGGCTTCAGCCTTACTGATCTGCCCATCAGCTTTAAAAGGCAAACCCACATCTTTTTCAAAAGTCTCCCCTATGTTAGGAAGTGGCGCTTTAAGGCATTTTACCCTTGGCAATCATCAAGCCAAAAAGCCTCCATCTGCTACAGACCCACCATGACTGACCTTTCACTCTGCAAATGAAATTAACAGACAGCTCTAAGTCGCGCCACTTATACCCCTAGGTCTCAGCACTATACAAACCATAGTCTTAAGCTGACCATTAGGTGTTTCACAGTGTTTTATGGATTCTACAAAGGCAGGAAATATAACTTCATCTCAGGAGAAAATGCTTGAATTTACAGTTAGAAGAACAACTGCTTCTAAATGTAACATGAGCCTGAGATATATCTACAAAATAGAGAGCCACTCATCAAGACCTTGCAGCTCTTTCCAGCATGAAAATCACAGTAAGAGAAAGACACCACTGTCACAGCAAACTGGTAAATTGTCAAGGCCCAGAACCTCCTTCATTTACAAGCAGAGGGTTAGGGCGCCTCCTTCATCTACAAGCAGAAGGTGCTGGCCATTGTTGACTTAAAGGAATGCATAAACCCAGGTTTTCCTTTTACTGGACAGTGAAACAATAAGTCCAGGTTTTCTGAATATGAGTGATAATCATGACAGGGATAGAGTCTGAAGTATGCAAGTTCAAAGGAAAACAGAGTTTGGTCTGATAAAGGAAGTCATGAGAAGTTTTCAAATCATGTGAAATGATGAAACTTTAGAGATGCATATCATTGGTAAAAACCATTCTGATCATAAGCAACCTACTCTTCCACAAGGCTAAATTGAAGAAAAGCTGACAAACTTGTCATCACACAGGCAGAAGAAAGAGTGTTTGTTTTTCAAAGGGTGCTGACCTCCATAGTCATAGAGACCATATTTCAAATAGTTTGTTATAAGATGACCAAAGCAAATAATGACATCTCAGTTCCCCTCAAAGCACTACAGTGAGACAGCTACACTTTGGCTAGGGTTTTTTTGAAACACAGTGATAATTGCAAGCAGAGGTGCTAGTATTAATGTTTTTCAAACTTGTTTGCTTACCATCATAATCCTAGCAAACCCTTGTCAGGCAGCCTTATCAAACAATCTTCAGATGAAGGGCCTCCTCCATTTATGAGCAGATGGCCAAGGCTTTAAGTGTTGTTGAAAACTGATTGGTAAAAAAGTGCAGTGGAAAGAAACAATGAAAGAAAGCAAAGGTATGTACATAGGTAAAAGTTAGTGTTTATGATTTAAAAGTATTGGTTTTCCTATTCAAATGGAAATTTCTGTCAAACTATACCTATAGTGGACAAGAGACAATATTGACTGTGCAGGCCATTGATACAAAAAGGGCAGTTTCCTTAGGGGAAGAAGCCACACAGTTACCTCACTGTCACATGCCAAGAAGTTTAAAGGGAACTCCTCTTAAGTAAACAGAGAAAATATGGTATGAAGGGATGCAAGCAAAATATGGCACTTACAATCCAAAAAGGAACTCATGGATCACCTGGAAGCAGAGACTAACACCATGTATAAGAAGAAGTTTTTGTCAAAACCTGCTCATCAAATAACCTTCAGCAGATTAAGACAGAGGTTCTGGAAATATGTTTCAGTAACTCTGGGGCAGCGCTCAAAACCCATGAAGCACTTCACTATTACAAATCCAATCAAAAGACATCTACATGATTCTGTCAAACCGAGCTTAAAAAGAGGAGGCATTTCTTCAAAGAAAGGAACAGTCAGGACTTTTTATCACAATTCATCATCCGGTTTTGAAGAATTTGGCAAGCATGAAAAGAAATCAGCTACAATGTGTCACCTGCAAAAGAGAAAAGGTTTAATTCCCAGGATGGACATGGTGAATGGGTATACAATTTTATGTATAGGCAAAGAAGTTGTTTTCATGGACAGTCAGTGTTATGTATAGTTTGAAACAAAACAAGTTTCCAGTATTCAATAAACAGAGATGATATGAAGGTTGTGGAGCTATTTTTCAAAGTTTAAAAATTCGGTGTTGAAATGTCACCCAAGGGACAAAACTGGAAAAAATCACCCTTTGAACAACTGTGCATAAAACAGAGTTCTGGCTTTAAGCTATATTTGTTTTCTAAAGGGGTTGGTCCATTGATTAGATGGTCCAAAAGCATCGAAAACCTTCAAATGCATGCACAGACTATGAGTTCAGTTTTGCAAATACACCAAGGTGTTGGTAAAAGGATCAAAAGGGCTTTAAACGCCTTACAAAGGCCAACCAAACAATTTCATTTTTCATTTAAAAACAGAAGTGACCGTTGCAGATTTTGAAACTATATGAGGGCAAAATCGATGGGGAATGTGCACTTTCAAAATCACGAGTAAAGTTTCCTCCATGTTCTCAGCACCACAGCAAAGAAGACCAGAGCAAGTTAGCATTCTGTGCACAGTTTCAGGGTTGAGAGATCGCGCGACGGGCCTGGAAACCCGCGCGACGCGCCTGGAAACATTTTTACACGGGCGGTCAGTGTTGGCGCGACGCGCCTGTACACGGCGCCCGATTGCCCGACCCGACAACTTTTTTGGCGCGGCACTCCAAGGCATCAGCATGTCGCTCGCCTCCTTTGGCCCTGTTAAGCCATTCAACGCCTCCGGAGCTGGACTAAACCCGACAGTGAACCCCTCCATTATATTATCAAGGTATTCCCATATGCATTCTCACTGTTTGAAACCAATTGCTAAGTGACATAAAGTTTTAAAAACCCTGTTTGTTTAGCTATGGTGTGAGACAAGTTTTCGAGATTGACCTGGTTTATATCAACATATATGTTAAGAGGATGCCCAGCAAAGTGAGGGTCAAAACTAGAAGAGTGGCTTGACCTCGTTTTTCTGCTACATCACCATATCTGTCATTAGGCTATGTGATATTTCAAAAGTATAAAACTGTGAGAAGATGTTAGTTATGGTATTTGGGGCACCTACAGGAAAAGTTGGTATTGAAGCCAAGAAAAGCTTGTTTCACCTCCATTAGTCAAGGGACCAAGGGTCTTACACCTTCAAAGAAATCAAGGAGCAGAGATTAAAACTATAAACTACAGAAAGGGCCATGTATTCAGGAGTTTTTCAAACTTAACTGTTTTGTTCTTTAGGCTTATTTTGACACAAGTTAACTTTCAGATAGGGCAGATGGTTTTTCTACCAAGAACAATGTTTACATATTAAACAGAAGCTTGGATTGTGGGGAAGAAATGAACTGCTACAACCCTTATTAAAACCATGGAGCTTTTTTTTCAATACTGTCACCATTGTTACATAAACAGTGAATTCAATCGTATGCTCACACCAGGGTTAAATTTTATGAGCCTGTTTTTGTTTAAAAGAGTGACATACATATAAGAGAACAGTGAAGCTTAGTAAGAAAAGGGGTCTTGGTCAAGCAGAAAATCATATTTTGAAGCTCCGGAGGAAGGCTGCTCACATCTCTCACAAAGGGACAACATTCACTATACTTGACACCTGTTGCCTTTTGATTTTCCAGCTCGTATTGATGAATGGATATGCTTACAGAGTAAAGGTCTTTTTTTGCCAAAGCCTGAGTGTTACATTCATAAGGGGCCATTGATTGTTTTGAAAAAGAAATCTCACATAGCTTCTGCCCAAAAACCTTGTAGTCTTTGAAAGATCTATCATCTTGGCTCAGAATTATACCAGTGACTGTTTAAATGCATTAAAGGGTTGATTTCACATATTCAAGTTAGTTCAATGTTGGCACACTTATACAGGGCAGAGTTTTTAATGATTGCAAAATTTACTATGGAAAGGAGTAAGAGGTATTGAGTGACATCTTAAAACTCACAAGAAGAGGGTGTTAATGATTGAGTTTTGTCTTGGAGACACAAATACAAGTGTGTTGATTGGCCTCTAACAAACTCACAAGAAGAATGATTTCTTAACACTGTATACAGGAAATCTACACAGCAGTCTGCCCCTCTTTTTCACTGTATTATTTCCTACTGAGAATTTGTTGACAAAGATTTTCTAAAGGCGAACAGGACACTTTCTGAAGGGCAGGTTTTTGATGATTGAATTTTACATAGAAGACAGAGATGTAGGTGTGATGATTGACCTCTGACAAATTCACAAGAAAAGGTGACTTTTTAACACTGTGCACAGGAAAATTTCCCAGCAGTCTATCTTCTCTTTGTTATATGGTACCCTATTGAGAATTTTTCCTGGCTGAGGTACATTCAAAGGTGAAAGGCTGGTTTTAAGGAGAGAAGAGGTTGTGTATTCAAAGAAACATTGTTGCAATCCATCCAAACCACATTGTTTATCTGTCCAAGCAGCATATTGACATAGTTTGACTCCAGCAAAGCATTTTACACACAGTGAAGGCATTGCGCCTCTTCCGAAGCTTATTAAGGTCAAAATGCCTCCAAGGCAAGACAGCAGGAGCGGGCCACATAAAAGATATGAGCCCATCTCTACAGAATAGATTAATGCTCATCCATCTGTACTTTTCAACTTCCATGAAGTAGGCTGCCTTGATTTTTGCCAGAAGATAGAAGAAGTCAAGAGTTTTTCGCCATTAACACACTTGTGCGCCCTGAGATTCAAAGAAAAACACTTCCAAGTGGCGGATCTTGATTTCAAAATTTCTCCAAGGTATGTGTCCAAGGCCACCAAGATCCCGTATCATGGCGAAAAATGGTTTAAACAAGCTCATCTTGACTTAGAGGATTACAAACCTTTCATTAAGCCTGAACATAGAGAGGCTGTCACTGATATCTTCCCTTTTTCATATCTCCTTGACAGCTATGCTCCACTTATGAAAGTCATCATGAAATATTTCACTTGTGAAGGGAGGTTTAATCGAATTTATGCCTATCATGTCCGTTTATTGATGCACTTTACTAGAAGCAGGCAACTAAACCTCCCTTACTTTTTGTTCAAGAGCATAGAGAAAATGGCATCTACTGTCCAAAAGAATGCCCCCCCTCAGCAAATCCCTTCTCTTTTTCATCATTCTTTGATCAAGATTATCTTCCTACACCAGCTAGAGAAGAAAGAGGTTTCATGGGATTTATTCATCAGCCATCCAGATTTTGCCACTGTTCCTCCTGCCCATATTTCTCCTACTCAGCCTGTCCATCGCCCAGTGCCTCTGTCTAGTAGGCCTACACCTAGAAGGCTCAGAATGACTACCGGACAGCCAAGTCAACAAGGGGAAGGAGAGGGCAGTGAAAAGCAGCAGTTGGATGTTGAGGGACAGCAGCAGATGGATGTTGAGGGACAGCAGCAGTTGGATGTTGAGGGATAGCAGCAGATGGATGTTGAGGGACAACAGCAGATAAGTGATGAAGGACAGTAGGTCCAAGATGAACAGCAACAGGTACACATTGATGAAAAGCAGTTAGATGATGAGGAACAACAGCAAGTGCAAGATGAAGAACAACAAGTTGGGTAGGAAATTGAAACACCTCTTGAGCCACAAATTGGACAAGACATTGATGAAGAACAGCAAGCTAAGGCTACCACCTTAACAGTGACAAAGATTGTTCCTAGCAAGAGGAAATTTCCCAAAAAGACACCTTCTAGCATGCCAAGGAGGAAAAGCGCCAGATTGGCTTTCAAAGGCAAAAGTAAAGTTGGAGAAAGTACAAAGCATGGAGGTGAATTAGCTATTATCCCTATCCAAAGCGATGATAGTGATAATGAGGCCCGCCTTCTTGAAAATCTCCTAATCCATAAGGAAGGGAAAATTGAGGCATTAGAGGAAGATCTTCAAAGGGCAAGGAATTTCAACCACTTCTTGGAGATTGAAAACAAACAAATGAATGTGCACACAGCTGTTCATGAGGCACGTGCGATTAAGTATAAGAAAGAGGCAGCAAAGGCGCAAGCAAGAATTGAAGAGCTCATTGGTGAGTTTGATGATGAAGAGGAGGAAGACCAGCCTAGGCGGAAGAGGCCTAGGACCATCGGGCTAAAAAGAGCCTTGGAAAAACAGAGAGCAGAAGAGCAAGCCCAGCTCCAAGCCTTTCCTCTCACTGCACTCCTTGAGCAGGAAATTGAGGAAAACAAAGAGGCTTGGCTTGAAAGAGCTAACAAACATTTTGAAATGAAGCTTGAGAGGGCGAATAGAGATTTAGAGCTGCAGAGGAAGAGGACACATCACTTCCAAAAGCTGAATCAGTTTTCTCGGCGCAAACTAAATGCAGCTCAAGAGAAATTGAAGAAGGCAAAGGGGAAGCGCCTAGCACGGAAAGAAGGAAAAGCATATCAGCCATTGATATTTTGGCCTCAGCTTCGGAGCATGTTTCTATGGACCCTTGAGGGTCATGCATGCCAATTTTGGGCCTATTTCGGCAACTTTTTGTTTTTTGGCATTTTTTGGGTTTTTGGCCGAAAACTCATAAATTCGCCATTTCAGTTTGATGACTTGTCAAGGGAGGAGGATGATACCGATGGATGCCATAATTCTATGAGCAGGTCCCCAGCAATTTTCAGGGCATTTGGAGATCATTCGCCCCCTCAAATTGGCGAAAAACGCCCTCGTTTTGCACATTCTGCCCGCCATATCAGCGGTCTGCTATTTCCTGGTTTTTTACACACAGGTACAGTTTTGGATGACTTCTAGGCCTCAGATTGAGATGGTTTCAGTTGTGCCGGAAAGTAGACACAGAGAGCTTTCCAACGAGCCATCATGAGCCTCATTTCGACATCAAGAAGGCTGCCAATTGCCTCCAGCAACTCAGAGGACCTTTTTCAGGCATAAATATGAAGTATTTTTGTAATTTTTGAACCTCAAAAATCTGCTTTTCCCAAATGTGCGTTAAGCTATTTTTATCCTTGGGAAATGATGTAAAGTCAATATAATTTCCGTTTTTAGCAGTTTTTTAGATATTTTATGGGATATTTTGTGCCTTGGCTTTGCAAAGCCTCAAGGACATGTTTAGATATTTTGACTTGGCCAATGGGATAGCTAGTTGCTCCATGAGGTTTTCCTCCCTCAAGCCTATTTATTCCATGGGTTTCATTGTAAAGAAGAGGCTGAACTTGAGAGAAGAATTAATACATTGGTCATATGAGCTTTGAAGAATACACTTGTGTTATGATTTTTGGACTGCCTCTTGGATGCTTTTGAGGAATGATGAAGGATTGTTGATGGATTCCATGACATGGTAGAATGGTATAGTGTTTCTTGATATGTTTTTGTCTTCTAGTTTTCATTCATAATACATATTTCTTGCTGCTATAGATCAGTGGAGATTGATTTTGAGATATTCCCATGGAGGCACCTCAAAATTCCTGAATCTTCATAGCTTGATGTTTTCTTCTTCCTTAGTTATGCTAAAGAATTCTTAACTGCTCTTTAGTAACTTAAGGATAATGTTTGCTAGTTTTATTTACAATTTCTATGCATGTTGAGTAGGATGTATGGTGTGCCCTGCCTACCTATAAGCTGTCCATATTTCTGTCCATAAAACTTTCTCTTTGACTGATTTGTTGATCATCTTGTTGAACCAAGGAGGCCTAGTCTCGATCTAGCCCTTTGCCTAAAACTATGAAAGCTTGTTTTTCAAAGTGCCCAATGACTTAGAGACTATGTTTAGGCGTTCCGGCGTAGTTTATGAGTTGTTAGTTTGTCTCATGTGTTTTCCCCAAAGTCTGATAGCCATTTCCCGAAGTTAGAGGGTCTTATACCTCTATGTATGGCTGGAATGTTTGATTTCAATGTTTTAATTAGCTCATAGTTACATTTAGCATGATTAATGGCTTGCTATAACATGTTTATGTCTGCTATCAACTAGTTACACTTGAAATCCTTTGTCTTTCACAAACTTGTTGTCCATTTAATCCATTTTGCCCAAAGATCCCTTCTACTGTGAATCAAATCGGCCCTACAGTAGCCTTACATCATCATCTCATAGCTTCCTTGACCTGTTTGACCCCATAGCCCAGTTTATCTACATCTTGTTATCCTGTTTATGTCTTTGATCAGTTTTATCCCTCACGAACTTAAAAAACCCCAAAAAATCAAAAACTCACTTCATAACTAGCCTAATATCAGAACACCATAAGCAAACACACCGACATCTTTTACACATATAGAGAGAGCCCTCTCTGAGTCCAGGAAGGCTAGGTCCTTGGGCTCCAAAGCTTGGTTTGATGTTACATCGTCATTTGGCTCACCAATCGGCCAAATCACGGGACCCTAACATAATGGCGATCACGGTGGGACTCTGAGTAACAAAAAACTTAGATTCCCTAGACCTTAAGAGACCTTAAAGAATACTATCTGATTGACTTATCCCACTGCTCACTAACATAGTGACACTCACAGTAGGACCTTCCGAGTTAGTGACAATCTAAGTACACCTTAGTAACTCCTGAAGTCTCAATCAAGCTTAGTAAATTTAGATATTGTCTAAAGAGTAGAAAATAGCTCTTTCACCATCTTAGCAAAATGATGAGTCAGTTATAGAAAACTCTTCCAAACCTTGTAGGCACATAAAACTCAAAAAACCCCAAAATACTCCCTTAGATTGGTTTTTGTCAATATTGGTGGTGGACCATACAAGTATATCTCAAAACAACTGATAATCCACCTGGCGACTCCACTAACTTCTAGTAGACCTTACTATTTTACCAAACTCTAGGCTACTATCCGATAGACCTATTCCATCGCTCACTAACATAGCGGGAGATGGTGGGACACTGAGTACATAATAGTCCAGCAAACTCTTATAAACTCTTTGGTCCTTTAGGTACCATAAACAAGCAAGCAGTCCATAGACCCATTTTTTAGAGTAAACTCTTTTTGTTCTCATCACCCTAGCAAAGTGTTGAAACAAGTCTAGGATACTTTAACAAATCATAGGCTGCACATAAAACTCAGAAAATCCAAAAACATTTCCAGATTAGTTACCGGTGGTGGACCATAGCTATCTTCACAAAAACAACCCAGTTCCACCTGGCGACTCCACTAATCCATCCCTTTTATTTTGACCATCCTTCACCTTAGTAAAACTTTAGAAAAACCACTCATCCAGAACACTCACCAATACCATTCTCTCTAAACTCTGGATCTAAAATCTGGCTTCACGAAGAATTAACACCAGATCCCATCCAGACCCAAATCCCCCTATCATAGTAGATGACCCAGAGAAGATTCTGTGGCAAGCCTCCGAAACTGACCATCTAGCTACTGGTAGATCCATCCGTAGAACAAGATCAGTTCCTAAACATCGCACTGTCCTACTAGATTCACCTTTTGAGCTAGAGTCATCACAAACTCTTCCCAGAAGCAAATCATATAGTAAGATAAACTTTGACGATCTTGAACCACTAAGCCCACCACAGAGTCCTAGTAGAGAAGCTCCACCTACCACTCCTCCTGACTTCCAGCTTCTCTATCAGTTTGGCTCCTACCATCCCAGTTCTGTTCAAAACCAGATCACTAGTCCAAGTTCATCCGCCACACCTGGTCAAACCACCACTGTTCAAAACACCTCATTTCAGCCTACTAGTTCTCATCTTGTACATCATCCATTAGCTCCCGTCATGGCAGCCTGGTACGCACCTTTGGTGTTGCCACCGCCTTTGGCTCCTCTCCCAAACAAGTATCAAGACAAAATCCCACACTTTACTGGAGAAGACACCACCACACCTCAACAGCATATAAGTAGGATGACTGATGCTTATGAATACCTAGAGGTACAAGACGAGACTGTCAGAATGAGAATATTCGCACAAAGTCTTGGTGGTGAACCCAAAGCATGGTTCAAAAGCTTAACTCCAAACAGTATCCATGATATCCAAGAACTACATCAGGTCTTCAGAAATAGGTGGGAAATCCGAAGAAACCCCATTCAAATCCTGTCAGAATATAACAACCTAAAACGGGAAAATGGGGAAAGTGTCCAAGCTTACTGTACTAGGTTCAACAGTGTATATAACTCCCTCCGACCTCATTTCAAACCCCCACTTGGTTTAGCCTTGGCAAAATTCCCTGAGGGGTTTGATCCGGACATGACATATCATCTGAGAGACAAGGATCCCCCTACCTTAGACGAGATGCAACAAATAGCCATAAAAGCAGATGCTAACTTAGCTGAAAAAGAGCTAGGACTAGATCAGAAAGAAAGGTCACCTATAAAGATGAGGGCTCCACTTCTTCACCTTCCCTAAATCCCCGAATAGATGACTTAGTCAAATCCATGGCCAAAATGTGGGAAAAGATAAATGAAAAGGCGCCTATTAGGGACAACCAGCCAAACCCTCCAAACAGAAACCGGAACTAAAACTTTAGGAGGGAGTAGCCCCAAAACAGACCAAGGGAGAATGACCAACAAATCAGGCCACCATTCAATGAAAACTATGTGGAAGAGGATGATAGGGATACAGAACCTCTTGATGAACATCATTTAAACCTCATAGGATCTGATAATGAGAGTGAGGTGTACATCACAGAGGAAGAACAAGCGTTATTTTCTCCTAATCAAGATGAGACCAACTACGAAGATCCCGACGACCCTGCCATAGATTTTCAGAATGCCATTATAGAAGCTCACAGGAAATATGACCTTAGAAGCAAAAGAAACCAAGATAATGCCAAGAAAGGTAACTCTGATACTGCTAAAGCTCCAGATACCATTCTCAAGAAAGCATCAAGCAATGACAATGTTAAGATTGAGAAAACTGACCAAAACAAAGCTAAAGTTACCCAAGCTAGGCCTCTCTCAGATACTCCTGGTACTTCTACTAAGGTCACCGGAGCAACTGTGACCAACAAAATCCCGAAACAAGGTCAACAAACTCAGAACATAGAGAGGGTCATGGTTGAAAAAGCTGAAACAAACATATCTAAACTTCAGCTGCCTTTTAGCTTTGAAGGCGAAATCGCCAAGATCAAGATCACCATGCCACTTACTGAACTCATTGCCCAAAACTCTTATAAATCCCAAGTACTAAAAGTCTTAAATCTAGAGAATGATGCAAACACTGTTAATCTAGCTGATGACACTCCTGAAGTTTTGTTTGGTCCAAAGATAGAGGGAAAATTCCAAGAAGGAAATACTCTTCCATTTTACATTAGCCTGAACATCCACGACCAAATCCTCCACAATGCCATGCTAGACTCCGGCGCCTCGCATAATCTTATGCCAAAGGTAGTAATGGAAAGGTTAGGCTTGGAAATAACAAGACCATACAAAGACTTGTATTCATTTGATTCAAGTAGAGTCCAATGCCTGGGTTTGATCAAAGACCTTTGTTTCAGTCTGGCCCAAATACCTGCGAAACATCTAATCATGGATATAGTAGTGGCATACATTCCTCCCAAATACGGGATGCTTCTATCCAGATCTTGGGGAGCCAAACTCCAAGGGAATATCCAACTGGACATGTCATATGCCACCATTCCCGTGTTTGGCCAGACCAGAATACTCTACCGCGAATCACACATGAAATATATGATTAGCAGTCAAGATAGGCCAGATAACGTTCCAATGTGTTCCTTGCGTTCCGACCTGAACTCTTTCATTATGCATATTGATGAAAACATGGAGGAAGAGTCAGAGGAAACTGATGTAGACTTAGATCCACCACATCAGCTGTCCCTGGCACCTTATGATGAACTAGACACTCAAAACTACCATGATCATGAACAATGGTGTCTTGAGGGGAGTAAGTTTTCCTTTTCAGAAGTAGGATTAGAACAAGAAGCACAAACTCTTATGTACTATCAAGCAAATTGCTCTAGTTTTAGTCAAACACCAGCAGTGACTTGTGGGAACTTTTTCCAGGTAAAGGCTTTAGAAGACCTACACATCATCAACCTATTTGGAACTCAGGAAAAAGGGAGTTTAATGTTTCTGCCATACCTCAAAGATTTACCATCATGTGACTCTCCTACTACAAATAAAACTTTAACTATAACCTCAGCAGCTCAAAATCTTGAGAAAATGCCAGATAAACTTCCTATGAGCAAAGATGACAGTTGCAATCCCAGCATACCTGAACTACTGAAATTGGCTCATATTCTGTCTTTTCATGAAGAACTTAGAAATGCTAAAATCAGAAATCTCATGCAGAATACCAATTTTTACAGAAAAAACAAGGGAAATTACTGTGTCACTACCTTCCCCTCAAAGAACAGTTTTGACAAGATAAAACACAACAATCTGAAACAAAATGAAATAATCAGGGATAAAACAGTTGGTCATAGAGTCTGCTTTGATTTTAGGAATAATACTGCATATCCCTATAACAGAGATTATGTTTTTTCTACTCAAAACCATGATTTACCAATTAAAGGTGCTTTTAATCGTGTATGTTTGCAAGATGATGTTTCAGGTCATGGTCATAAGATTCCCTTGCAAAGTAGACAGCTTAAAGATTTTTTCAAGTTTGCGGGAGGTAGATCTGATTTCAAGTTCAAAATTGCAAAACCACCCAATGTCGGAAATCTGTTCATGAAAGCCATGTTCCCAGTTTTAAATTTCTGCATCTGTGCATACCTTGATGATGTCATTATCTATTTTAAGAATGACCAAGAATACATGCATTACTTGAGGAAAGCATATAGTAAGGAAAGGAGTGGAAATCAGATATTCAGAGAGGTACAAAGGAAAGATACTGGGCTGTTTAGAGATTCTTGCATGAATCCCTATGTCATGTTAGAGAGAGAAAATTTCCCAAATTTTTCTTTTCAGGAGTTAAGTGGGCCAAGGGTGAGAGGAGATCCTTACGAGGATAAGATGCTTAAATTCCGTCATTTCCAAGATTTTTGAGTTTGGGACACTTGCATTCATTGTACATACCATTGTTTGAAATATTGAAAAGATAGAAAAATCAAAAACAGTAAAATATAGGAAAGTCAAAAACAGTAAAAAACAGAAAAGAGGGCAAGCGAAGATAGGACAAAGGCCCCATGTTCCAAAAAAATAGTTTTTCAGAAAGCGAGCAAGTCTAAATGCCGCTACTAGTACTTCAATGTCTTGTTCAGCTATCTAGCATAATCATAGCTAAGCATGTTTCAATTTATTTGCTGATAAGTTAGTGAGTGCCAAGATAGTCAACATTGTGTAAGATTGACTTATCACAGAGCTTACATTAGGGAGAGATTCTGGTTCCACATGCCTAAAACAGAACCAAAGGGAGAAGCGAGGGATGGAAAGCACATTGTACATCTTAGCCCGCTTATCCAGTTTCCTTTTGTTGCAGAATAACATTTGTGTGCAGCTTGTCTTTTATGCCGCAAATGCATGACAAATCAGACTGCCTAATCCTGATTTGATCATTTTTGAATTTCATGTTTTAGATTAGAGAATAAAATCCTGTCAAACTGCTTAATCTTGACAGTCGATCTAGTTTTAGGTAGAAAAATGAAGGAGTTCATCAGTTTAATCTGAACTCCCGACAGATATAAGAGTAGAAATAGATAGGTTCATTTTGCAAAAAGAAAAATATGCATTGTCAAAAGGCTGCTAGTTCAAATGCGCCAAAGAGAAGAAAAATGTTAGGAAAGATAGTGGGGTAGGTAGAAGTATCATTGATGTTAACCATGCTGTCAATTTTTCAGAAATAACATCAAGAGAAGGGTAAATTTTGCGCCAATGGATAAGGCACCGGTCTTCATAAGCCAAAGATCTGAATTCTGGACACCTCCTGACGAGGAGCTGCCCTCCCCAAATGGAGCCACTGTTAGCCATCAGTATTTTTTACATGTTAGTGATGACTATATCTACAGCTGAGTTTTCTAGAAATTGTTTTCCTTATGTCAATATGTCATCTAGAAAACCCTCCTAAAACTTTTTTCGCCCTTCTACTTTTCAGTCCGCCCATGTCGAAATCAAAACCTCATTATCACTATCCTACCTGGCTTCAGCCTTACTGATCTGCCCATCAGCTTTAAAAGGCAAACCCACATCTTTTTCAAAAGTCTCCCCTATGTTAGGAAGTGGCGCTTTAAGGCATTTTACCCTTGGCAATCATCAAGCCAAAAAGCCTCCATCTGCTACAGACCCACCATGACTGACCTTTCACTCTGCAAATGAAATTAACAGACAGCTCTAAGTCGCGCCACTTATACCCCTAGGTCTCAGCACTATACAAACCACAGTCTTAAGCTGACCATTAGGTGTTTCACAGTGTTTTATGGATTCTACAAAGGCAGGAAATATAACTTCATCTCAGGAGAAAATGCTTGAATTTACAGTTAGAAGAACAGCTGCTTCTAAATGTAACATGAGCCTGAGATATATCTGCAAAACAAAAAGCCACTCATCAAGACCTTGCAGCTCTTTCCAACATGAAAATCACAGTAAGAGAAAGACACCACTGTCACAGCAAACTGGTAAATTGTCAAGGCCCAGAACCTCCTTCATTTACAAGCAGAGGGTTAGGGCGCCTCCTTCATCTACAAGCAGAAGGCGCTGGCCATTGTTGACTTAAAGGAATGCATAAACCCAGGTTTGCCTTTTACTGGACAATGAAACAATAACTCCAGGTTTTCTGAATATGAGTGATAATCATGACAGGGATAGAGTCTGAAGTATGAAAGTTCAAAGGAAAACAGAGTTTGGTCTGATAAAGGAAGTCATGAGAAGTTTTCAAATCATGTGAAATGATGAAACTTTAGAGATGCATATCATTGGTAAAAACCCTTCTGATCATAAGCAACCTACTCTTCCACAAGGCTAAATTGAAGAAAAGCTGACAAACTTGTCATCACACAGGCAGAAGAAAGAGTGTTTGTTTTTCAAAGGGTGCTGACCTCCATAGTCACAGAGACCATCTTTCAAATAGTTTGTTATAAGATGACCAAAGAAAATAATGACATCTCAGTTCCCCTCAAAGCACTACAGTGAGACAACTACACTTTGGCTAGGGTTTTTCTGAAACACAGTGATAATTGCAAGCAGAGGTGCTAGTATTAATGTTTTTCAAACTTGTTTGCTTACCATCATAATCCTAGCAAACCCTTGTCAGGCAGCCTTATCAAACAATCTTCAGATGAAGGGCCTCCTCCATTTATGAGCAGATGGCCAAGGCTTTAAGTGTTGTTGAAAACTGATTGGTAAAAAAGTGCAGTGGAAAGAAACAATGAAAGAAAGCAAAGGTCTGTACACAGGTAAAATTTAGTGTTTATGATTTAAAAGTATTGGTTTTCCTATTCAAATGGAAATGTCTGTCAAACTATACCTATAGTGGATAAGAGACAATATTGACTGTGCAGGCCATTGATACAAAAAGGGAAGTTTCCTTAGGGGAAGAAGCCACACAGTTACCTCACTATCACATGCCAAGAAGTTTAAAGGGAACTCCTCTTAAGTAAACAGAGAAAATATGGTATGAAGGGATGCAAGCAAAATATGGCACTTACAATCCAAAAAGGAACTCATGGATCGCCTAGAAGCAGAGACTGACACCATGTATAAGAAGAAGATTTTGTCAAAACCTGCTCATCAAATAACCTTCAGCAGATTAAAACAGAGGTTCTGGAAATAGGTTTCAGTAGCTCTGGAGCAGCACTCAAAGCCCATGAAGCACTTCACTATGACACATCCAATCAAAAGACATCTACAGGATTCTGTCAAACCGAGCTTAAAAGGAGGAGGCATTTCTTCAAAGCAAGGAATAGTCAGGTCATTTTATCCCAAGTCATCCCGCTTTTAAATAAATGAAATAATGAAAGAATCAGTTGTTGACAAGCGTCCCAAAGAGAAAAGGTTGACCAGGATGGACATGGTGAATAAGTATACCAGTTTATGTATAGGCAAAGAAGTTGTTTTCATAGACAGTCAGTGTTATGGATAGTTTGAAACAAACAAGTTTCCAGTATTCAATAAACAGAGATGATATGAAGGTTGTGGAGCTATTTTTCAAAGTTTGAAAGTTTGGTGTTGAAAGGTCACCCAAGGGACAGAACTGGCAAAAAATCACCCTTTGAACACCTGTGCATAAGTAAAACAGAGTTCTGGCTTTTAAGCTATTTTTGTTTTCATAAAGGGGTTGGTCCATGAATAAACGGTCTAAAAGCATAGAAAACCTTCAAATACGTGCACAGATTATGAATCCATTTTTGCAAATACACCAAGGTTGTTGGTAAAAAGGATCAAAAGGGCTTGAAACACCTTACAAAGGCCAACCAAACAATTTCATTTTTCATTTAAAAACAGAAGTGACCGTTGCAGATTTTGAAACGATATAAGGGCAAAGTCGAGGGGGAATGTGCACTTTCAAAATCACAAGTAAAGTTTCCTCCATGTTCTCAGCACCACAGCAAAAAAGACCGGAGCAAGTTTTAGCATTCTGCACACAGTTTCAGGGTTGAGCGATCGCGCGACAGGCCTGGAAAACCGCGCGACGCGCCTGGAGGCAATTTTATACAGGCAGCCCGTGTACGCGCGATGCGCCTGTACAATCGCGCGACGCGCCTGTACACGGCGCCCGACTGCCCGACCCGACAACTTTTTCAGCGCGACACTCCGAGGGATCAGCACGTCGCTCGCCTTCTTTGACCCTGTTAAGCAATTCAACGCCTCCGGAGCTGGACTAAACTCGTCAGTGAGCCCCTCCATTATATTCTCAAGGTATTCCCATATGCATTCTCACTTCTTGAAACCAATTGCTAAGTGACATAAAGTTTAAAAAAAACCCTGTTTGTTTAGCTATGGTGTGAGACAAATTGTCGAAAATTGACCTGGTTGATATATCAACATATATGTTAAGAAGATGCCCAGCAAGGTGAGGGTCAAAATTAGAAGAGTGGCTTGACCTCGTTTTTTCTGCTACATCACCATATCTGTCATTAGGCTATGTGATATTTCGAAGTATAAAACTGTGAGAAGATGTTAGTTATGGTATTTGGGGCACCTACAGGAAAAGTTGGTATTGAAGCTAAGAACAGCTTGTTTCACCTCCATTAGTCAAGGGACCAAGGGTCTTACACCTTCAAAGCAATCAAGGAGAAGAGATTAAAACTATAAACTACAGAAAGGGCCATTTATTCAGGAGTTTTTCAAACTTAACTGTTTTTTTCTTCAGGCTTATTTTGACACAAGTTAACTTTCAGATAAGGCAGATGGTTTTTCTACCAAGAACAATGTTTACATATTAAATAGAAGCTTGGATTGTGGGGAAGAAATGAGCTGCTACAGCCCTTATTAAAACCATGGAGCTTGTTTCAATACTGTCACCATTGTTCCATAAACAGTGAATTCGACTGTATGCTCACACCAGGGTTAGATTTATGAGCCTGTTGTTTGTTTAATAGAGTGACATACATATAAGAGAATAGTGAAGCTTAGTAAGAAAAGGGTTCTTGGTCAAGCAGAAAATTATAGTTTGAAGCTACAGAGAAAGATTTTGTTATAGAGAGACAGGGTTTAGGTCTGAAGAGAAACTTTTCACACTGTCCTCAAGGCATTGCCACATTATTAAAATAGTGAAATGCAACCAGTAAAAGGGGTTTTGACATATTTGTTTTGAAAAAGAGAACTCACATAGTTTTTGCCAAAAACTGTGTAGTCTTCTAAACTCTGTCATTTTTGCTCCAGTCCTGTGTATTGACAGTCTAAACATATGTATGATGGTTTGCAAGAGATGCAAGATTAGTGGACTATTGGCACACTTATACAGGGCAAAGTTTTTAATGATTGCAAAAGTTACCATGGAAAGGAGTAAGAGGTATTGAGTGACATCTTAAAACTCACAAGAACAGGGTAATCAAAGCACTTCTCACAGCAAACTCTTTCTAGCAGTCTGCCCCTCTTTTTCACTGTATCATTTCCTGCTGAAAAGTGTTGACTGAGATATTTTTTAAGGTGTAGAGCCACTTTCTGAAGGGCAGGGTTTTTAGTGGTTCAATTTTAACATTAGAGACAGAGATATAGATGGGGTGGTTGATCTCTTAAATTCACAAGGAAAGGTGACTTTTCAATATTGTGCACAGGAAATTTACACAGAAGTCTGTCTCCTTTTTGCTATATAGTACCCTATTGAGAATTTTTCCTGGCTGAGGTACATTCAAAGGTGAAAGGATGGTTTTAAGGAGAGCAGAGGTCGTGAATTCAAAGACACTTGTTACAAACCATCCACCTCACATTGTTTCTCTGTCAAAGCAGCATATTGACACAGTTTCAATCCAGCAGGACTTTTTACACACAGTGGGGGTAGCTTGTCTTTTCCAAAGCATATTCAGGTCAAAATGCCTCCAAGGCAAGACCACAGGAGCGGTCCACATAAGAGATATGAGCCCATCTCTACAGAAGAGATTAATGCTCATCCATCTGTACTTTTCAACTTCCATGAAGTAGGCTGCCTTGATTTTTGCCAGAAGATAGAAGAAGTCAAGAGTTTTTCGCCATTAACACACTTGTGCGCCCTGAGATTCAAAGAAAAACACTTCCAAGTGGTGGATCTTGATTTCAAAATTTCTCCAAGGTATGTGTCCAAGGCCACCAAGATCCCATATCATGGCGAAAAATGGTTTAAACAAGCTCATCTTGACTTAGAGGATTACAAACCTTTCATTAAGCCTGAACATAGAGAGGCTGTCACTGCTATCTTCCCTTTCTCATATTTCCTTGACAGCTATGCTCCGCTTATGAAAGTCATCATAAAATATTTCACTTGTGAAGGGAGGTTTAATCGAATTTATGCCTATCATGTCCGTTTATTGATGCACTTTACTAGAAGCAGGCAACTAAACCTCCCTTACTTTTTGTTCAAGAGCATAGAGAAAATGGCATCTACTGTCCAAAAGAGGGCCCCCCCTCAGCAAATCCCTTCTCTTTTTCATCATTCTTTGATCAAGATTATCTTCCTACACTAGCTAGAGAAGAAAGAGGTTTCATGGGATTTATTCATCAGCCATTCGGATTTTGCCACTGTTCCTCCTGCCCATATTTCTCCTACTCAGCCTGTCCATCGCCTAGTGCCTTTTTCCAGTAGACCTACTCCTAGAAGGCTCAGAATGACTGCTGGACAGCCAATTCAACAGGAGGAAGGAGAGGGTAATAGACAACAGCAGTTGGATGTTGAGGGACAGCAGCAGATTAGAGATGAGGGACAACAACAGTTAGATGATGAAGGACAGCAGGTCCATGATGAGGAACAACATCAGATACAAATTGAGGGACATAAGCAAATAGAAAGTGAAGGACAACAGGTCCAAGATGAACAGCAACAGGTACACATTGATGAACAACAGTTAGATGATGAGGAACAACAGCAAGTGCAATATGAAGAACAGCAAGTTGGGCAGGAAATTGAAACACCTCTTGAGCCACAAATTGGACAAGACATTGATGAAGAACAACAAGCTAAGGCTGCCACCTTAACAGTGACAAATATTGTTCCTAGCAAGAGGAAATTGCCCAAAAAGACACCTTCTAGCATGCCAAGGAGGAAAAGCGCCAGATTGGCTTTCAAAGGAAAAATTAAAGTTGGAGAAAGTACAAAGCATGGAGGTGAATTAGCTATTATCCCTATCCAAAGCGATGATAGTGATAATGAGGCCCGCCTTCTTGAAAATCTCCTAATCCATAAGGAAGGGAAAATTGAGGCATTAGAGGAAGATCTTCAAAGGGCAAGGAATTTCAACCACTTCTTGGAGATTGAAAACAAACAAATGAATGTGCACACAGCTGTTCATGAGGCACGGGCGATTAAGTATAAGAAAGAGGTAGCAAAGGCGCAAGCAAGAATTGAAGAGCTCATTGGTGAGTTTGATGATAAAGAGGAGGAAGACCAGCCTAGGCGGAAGAGGCCTAGGACCATCGGGCTAAAAAGAGCCTTGGAAAAATAGAGAGCAGAAGAACAAGCCCAGCTCCAAGCCTTTCCTCTCACTGCACTCCTTGAGCAGGAAATTGAGGAAAACAAAGAGGCTTGGCTTGAAAGAGCTAACAAACATTTGGAAATGAAGCTTGAGAGGGCGAATATAGATTTAGAGCTACAGAGGAAGAGGACACATCACTTCCAAAAGCTGAATCAGTTTTCCCGGCGCAAACTAAAGGCAGCTCAAGAGAAATTGAAGAAGGCAAAGGGGAAGCGCCTAGCACAGAAAGAAGGGAAAAGCATATCAGCCCTTGATATTTTGGCCTCAGCTTCGGAGCATGTTGCTATGGACCCTTGAGGGTCATGCATGCCAATTTTGGGCCTATTTCGACAACTTTTTGTTTTTTGGCATTTTTTGGGTTTTTGGCCGAAAACTCATAAATTCTCCATTTCAGTTTGATGATTTTTCAAGGGAGGAGGATGATACCGATGGATGAAATAATTCTATGAGCAGGTCCCCAACGATTTTTAGGGCATTTGGAGATCATTCGCCCCCTCAAATTGGCGAAAAACACCCTCTTTTTGCACATTCTACCCGCCATATTAGCAGTCTGCTATTTCCTGGTTTTTTACACACAGGTACAGTTTTGGATGACTTCCAGGCCTCAGATTGAGATGGTTTCAGTTGCACCGGAAAGTAGACACAGAGAGATTTCCAACGAGCCATCATGAGCCTCATTTCGACATCAGGAAGGCTGCCAATTGCCTCTAGCAAATCAGAGGACCTTTTTCAGGCATAAATAGGAAGTACTTTTGTAATTTTTGAACCTCAAAAATATGCTTTTCCCAAATGTGCGTTAAGCTATTTTTATCCTTGGGAAATGATGTAAAGTCAATATAATTTTCGTTTTTAGCAGTTTTTTAGATATTTTATGGGATATTTTGTGCCTTGGGCTTTGCAAAGCCTCAAGGACAAGTTTAGATATTTTGACTTGGCCAATGGGATAGCTAGTTGCTCCATGAGGTTTTACTCCCTCAAGCCTATTTATTCCATGGGTTTCATTGTAAATCAGAGGCTGAACTTGAGAGAAGAATCAATATATTGGTCATATGAGCTTTGAATAACATACTTGTGTTATGATTTTTGGACTGCCTCTTGGATGCTTTTGATGAATGATGAAGGATTGGTGATGGATTCCATGACATGGTAGAATGGTATAGTGTTTCTTGCTTTTTTGTTGTCTTCTAGTTTTCATTCATAATACATGCTTCTTGCTGCTATAGATCAGTAGAGATTGATTTTGAGATATGCCCATGGAGGCACCTCAAAATTCCTGAATCTTCATAGCTTGATGTTTTCTTCTTACTTAGTTATGCTAAAGAATTCTTAACTGCTCTTTAGTAACTTAAGGATAATGTTTGCTAGTTTTATTTACAAGTTCTATGCATGTTGAGTAGGATGTATGGTGTGCCCTGCCTACCTATAAGCTGTCCATAGTTCTGTCCATAAAACTTTCTCTTTGACTGATTTTTTGATCATCTTGTTGAACCAAGGAGGCCTAGTCCCGATCTATCCCTTTGCCTAAAACTATGAAAGCTTGTTTGTCAAAGTGCCCAATGACTTAGAGACTATGTTTAGGCGTTCCGGCGTGGTTTATGAGTTGTTTGTTTGTCTTATGTGTTTTCCCCAAAGTTTGATAGCCATTTCCCGAAGTTAGAGGGTCTTATACCTCTATGTATGGCTGGAATGTTTGATTTCAATGTTTTAATTAGCTCATAGTTACATTTAGCATGATTAATGGCTTGCTATAACATGTTTATGTCTGCTATCGACTAGTTACACTTGAAATCCCTTGTCTTTCACAAACTTGTTGTCCATTTAATCCATTTTGCCCAAAGATCCCTTCTACCGTGAATCAAATCGGCCCTACAGCAGCCTTACATCATCACCTCATAGCTTCTTTGACCTGTTTGACCCCATAGCCCAATTTATCTACATCTTGTTATCCAGTTTATGTCTTTGATCAGTTTTATCCCTCACGAACTTAAAAAACCCCAAAAAATCAAAAACTCACTTCATAACTAGCCTAATATCATAACACCATAAGCAAACACACCGATATCTTTTGCATATAATAGAGAGAGCCCTCTCTGAGTCCAGGAAGGCTAGGTCCTTGGGCTCCAAAGCTTGGTTTGATGTTACATCGTCATTTGGCTCGCCAATCGGCCAAATCACGGGACCCTAACACATTTGATTGAGATGCTTTACACTGTGATGAGCCTGAAAACGAAGCGGAATGGTCACCTGCATCAATATTACAATAAATTTCATCATGATATATCCTCTATTGATCATAATTTTTGAGGGTAGGCATTCCCATAGTCAGTACATAAAACAATCTAATAACATGTACATAATTCAGAAAGTCGTCTACATTGGAATGTTGCCTAGATGCAGACACGCCTACAGATATAGGCCCATGTTTGGATGAAAATATGTATGTAAGGTCACCGTACAGATGATGCATACAACAATCCTGAATTCACAGTCCGGATGGATGAAACCAGATTCGGGGTCTTCTTATCTCGTTCACTTGATCATTCGGGTACAAGTCTAGCCATGCGAATATATGATTTGTCGTCGAACATGGAAAGACATTGTTTGATTACCAGCCAATGATGCAAGTTGTTAAAAAAAGTGAGAGAACCACCATTAATGTAAATGGCCCTCAAGGTACTGCAGTACATTTCATAAGGCATGAATAGATGATTTGATGTTGAACGCCAAACAAAATCTTTCGGTCAAAGGTCCGGAAGCAAGGATCTTGTCGATGCTGTAACAAGCCTCATGGTATTGGAATCTGATGTTTCTAAGTGAACTTCTTGGATATTGATTTGTTGTCAACAGGAAGTCACCTTATTGCAAAACAGGAGTTACTGATTTCAGAGACAAGGGTATGACTTGATATAGAAATTTTCAGGGATGATGGTCATGAAAATGAAGGTTTACGAGTATTGCAGATGGATGAGTTTTTAATCACTGGATGACTTCTCTTGAACATATCGGTGACACTGTGATGAGTTGGCAGCATTGACCCAAAACCGAAGTGAAGGTATGATGAATCATAGCTGTAAATGAACCGTCAAGATGATTACCCAACCCAAAAAATCACGGACATGAAGTTAAATAAGTGTCATGTTCAAGAGTGACTTGCTACCAAAAAGAAACTTTACTTACTTTTCCCAAATTTTCCCCGGTCATTTGTCGACCATAACCTCTTTATTTTTTAACAAGCTTGAGGAGGATAAAATTTGCTTGATCTATAATTCAACCCTTCAGGTGAATAAAGTATCGCTATTTAATAATTTAACGAGTCTAGCGATGAATGAAACTCGATTCTTGCCATGATCGACAAGCTCGTTGCTATTTTATGTTTTAACGAGCTTAACGACAGTGATAGCCCAGTCCTTTTTCATATTTAGAGAGTCTGAAAAAGAGGACGAAAGAGAACTCCATAAGTACTTTTTCGTAAATTTGTCTCTCAGATCCAAAAAAGTGTAAAATAATTTCTGAAAGAACCTCTTTGGTCATGTTTAACCAAGGTATTCCTTTTTCATAAATAATCCATCTCAGTCCGGAAAAGGGTTAAAATTATACTGAGTAGATATCAATTCATTTAATTTAACGAGGTCAAAAAGACAAGTGCTCAACAATATTTTCACATTATCGGAGTCTGAAAAGAGCTGAAAGAAGACTCCAGGGGTTCCTTTTTCGTTGTTATTGAAGCTCGAAAAAGAGATAAAAGTGTGCTTCAAATCCTTTTTCGTTTTTAACAAAGATCAAAAAGTAAGGAGAAAAAGTATGCTTTGTGGTCAAGTCATTCTTTGAATAAGTCTGCACGACTATCCTGTTCATCAGTTGTATTTCCTATTCAGAACAACATCAAATGGATTAAAAATACCTGTTTCGTGATAAAAACATAATAAAACTATAGCCATAACAATAAATTTAACTTGCAAACAATTAAATGACTATAAAAAGCAGTTTCACTGTTCATTTTTACCATTCCATAGTTACCATTTGCATTTTGGAGCTTTGAACCTAATTTTTCCCCTGAACTTCAGTCGTTGATTGCGGTTGTTTCTGTGGATGGATTTCATCGTCGTTTGATCCAGGTTAGTGCCATGAATCTCCTATTTCTTTCAGTATTCATTTCATTCCCATTACTTGCAGTTTTTTAGATTTTTGAGGCCCCTAGGGTAAATTATACCCAAAATGAGGGCAACACACCCATGAATGTCAAAAACTGCGTTGCATAGTAGGTACAATGAAGGGTACCTACATGTGCAACGCACTGTCTCAGCCCAAGGAGTGCGTTGGGTGCAGTTGAACTTTTTGGTTTTCATGCTGTGTCCAAAATTTGCATAGTTTTTTGCAATGAATGGTATCTAATGGATCTTATGGTTGATTTTCAGGTTTCCATTGGATTATAATGACGATTACATGGAGAGAAAGAGAACATGAAGAACAAGATATGATTGCCTTGAATGATCCGGGTACTGTAAGAGCCTTAAGAGATTGCAGGTTGCTTAAGTACTTTAAATTATTGGGAATGAGGAAACAGATAGAACTCTTGGAGTTCTTAGTTCGAGCATGGGATCCGTTGATAGATGCATTTCACATAAAAAATCAAGTGTTTTCCATAACAGTTGAGGATGTGTATTTTCTCACAGGTTTGTCGAGGAGAGGTTTGCCCATTTCTCTCACACACTCTACTGTTGGAGGAGAGACAATGAGGGATTATGTTATGCAGTATTGCTATCTAGGGTCAGAACCTAGCAAAGATGGAAAAATAAACATCCGAGATGTCAGGGATTTTCCTTTGAGAACCATCCTCTTCATGATCGCTAAAATTGTTGGCACCGTTACACTACATGTAGCGAACCGATCGTATATGCAGTATGCGCTAGAGTGCTTAGAGCCAACAGTATTCAACTGGTCTGAAGATATTCTATCTCAGATAAAGGAACAACTGAATAAAGCAAAGGGAGGAAGGAAGACAAATTTCAGTTATGGTTCCATCCTTATCTCCTTCGCTTTGGAACGGATTCCACTGTTGTAGCCATAACATGTAACATTGGATATATCTAGTCCTAGAGATCCTCGAATGCAGAGATGGGTAGAACTCATGGGTCGGCATTCAGGCCAATCGAATGTTGTGTTCTCAACTGCATTCTTCACCTGGTTCTAGCGATAGATCGTCGCCATCGATGAGTATGCATACACAGGTGTCGAATTCCGAGGAGATCCAGATCTAGTATTACCAGGGTGCTCAGTGGGGTGCAATGATTCGACCATGTTTTTTGATTTTTATAAGGCTTATATAATTTTTTGTGTTTTTATTTCTTTCCAAGACTAAACTAAATGTTTGATGTAATGCAGATATTGGTCGCGTTCAACCAGTAGAGGAACCAGAGCATGAGGCAGATGCGATAGCAGAGAGGGCTGTCGAGAGATCAGTCCTTCAAGACCTTGATATGGCTGAGACTCTAGCTGAGCTTCAACAACACATAGAGGGATTAACCTTCGGGATTCTGGATTGCCAGCTTGAAGAGTTACCCATGCGACTGAAACGACACACTATTGGGGTTCCTAACCATTGGATGCGGTTGCTCTGTAGAATTGCTATATCTATAGCATGTTACCATGAGCACCACTAGTTTACTTGTGATATTTTTGCATACATTTTGAGGTCAGATGACCTATGTGTCTTGGGAAATTTTTTTGTAAAAACCTATAACTATCTATCTATGTGTTTTCAAAGTTTTTTCTATGTTTAATGCACAATCCTATTTAATGATGTGAATGTTTTCTTTACCTATGTCGCAAATGTCTATCTAAACTTGATTAGCTAATGAATCAGTTAAAGTGTTCAGATTTCTGGAAATGTGTTGATATCGAATGAAATCAAAATGTCTCTACAAAAGCTGAACTCTTAGGAACAATCTAAGAAGTGTTGGATTTCTAACAATATAAATACTAGTAAGTTGTAGTACCACAAGTTGTGAGTATAACCTTATGATTATGCAGTTAATACCGAAGGAAATGGCTTCAAAGAGAAGTTCGATCAACGCGCTATACTCAGCGATATTATTTGTCGATCTACCGATACAAATCCCTTGAAAACTCACTAACTCACCGTTCGGAGCGAAAATGGCCCACACTGCAAAGGGTAGATTCTGCGTACTACGACTAGCACCATCAGCATATCCAAAAAATGGTTCCGAAGATTCCGTCTTCTGCGATGAAATGTAAAGTGGATTACTAATGTCAAGAAAACTCTAAAAAAACAAATCAAGATAGTGAATGAAAATCAACAACATATAAACAATATAATACAAAAAATTACTACGCTCATGATTAAGCATAATAATGTTTCAAATACAACCCATTTCTAGGCTGTGCCAATGGAGTCCCATCGTAATCAACTAACTCGTAGGCAGCCTTAGCAAGAACTCTTTTGACAATATAGGGGCCATGCCATAATGGTTCGAATTTCCCTGTACCTATTACATCAGCTTCTTGATCATAAAGAAGGACCAAGTCACCCTCTGAGAAGGTGCGAGGATGGACATTTTTGTCGTATTGCGCCTTTTTACGTCTGTTATGCGCTTTGTTGGCCAATTGGGCTTCACGACGTGTTTCATCTAGATGGATGAGGTTAAGGAGACATGCTTCTTCTTCTGAGGTGTCAGGTAACAAGTCTATCGCGAGTTTTAACGATGATATTTCACATTGGATTGGTAAGATAACTTCCAGACCATACACCAATTGAAAAGGAGTAAATCCAGTCGCGTTTCTCACCGAGGTTCGATATGCCCACAAGGCAGAGTACAGGATCAAGTGCCAGTTCCTTTTACGGAATCCTATCATTTGTTGAAGCATTCGTTTAAGAATTTTGTTAATAGCCTCAACTTGTCCATTTGATTGTGGAAAATAAGGAGTAGAATTATCATGTGACAATCCTAACTTGGCTGTCAACTCAAACATCATATGGTTGCGAAAATTCTTCCCATGATTCCTAACTATAGTCTGTGGGACCCCAAACCGTGCAATAGCATGGTTGAAGAAAAACAATGCAGCTGTTTGTCTTGTGTTGTTGAATGTAGGCATCGCTTCGGCCCATTTGGTAAAATAGTCGACTGCGACAATAATATAACCATGTACCCCACATGAAGGAGGGTTACAGGTCATCAAGTCAATACCCCATTTTGTAAATGGTCCAACAGAGACAACATGATGCATTGGCGTTGGCGGTTTGCGGATTTTATGGTAAAAATTCTGGCATTCATGACAACTTCTAACTGTGAGGATACAATATCAAAAAATAGTAGGCCAAAAGTAACCGGCGTGGAGTATCTTCTGCGTGGTAGCATATCCAGATAAATGTCCACCATAAGCCCTAGCATGACAATCATTTAATGTTTTTGCGGCCTCCTCATGGGTGAGGCACCTCCTTAAAATGGTATCGACACCACGATGATAAAGTGTATCACCAACGATCAGATAATATTTGGCTTGGTATCGAATATGTCGCTAATCAGAGCAAGAGGTATTAGGTCGAAAAGTTTGGGTTTGGAGATAAATGATGAAATATCCATACCATGGATCAGATGATCCGATCAGAAATAGAGACTCGTCTGGAATAGATGGTTCTGACGTAGTAGTAGTACTATCAGAGGGAAGGTCACAGAGAAGCTCAGCCAAAACTAAAGACTTCTTTGATTTGGATTTGATGAATTCCAAATAAAATTCTTGCAAAATGGCAATCCATTTTGAATATTTCCCCCCAGCAATTGACGTGATAATATGTAATTCATGGGGTTCCAATCTGAAACTATTGTTGTTTTTCGGAGCAGGATATAATGGCGAAATATTTGGACAGCTTGAACGACCGCCAAGGCAAGATTTTCCACGTACAAGTACTTAACTTCCATATCATTGAGATTACGACTCAAATAATAGATCAGATGTTCAATTCCATTTTCTACTTGGACCAAAACCATAACGATGGTCGTTTAAGTCGCGACGATATATAGGAAGTAATCATTTTGATAATTAGGAGGATACATTAATGACGCTCGGGCAAGATGGTCCTTGACAACATCAAAAGAAGCTTGCGCAACTTGGTCCCAATGGAAGGGAACTCCCTTTTTCAATAATTGAGTAAATCCTTTAGCCATTTTGGCATAGTTTGGAATGAACCTTCTTAGGAAGTTAGCCTCTACTTGAAGTTTCTGCATATGAAGTAAGTTTGATGGTGTAGGTAAATCAAGAATGGCATGTACCTTCAATGGGTCTATTTCAATTCCTTCTTTGAGACTACGAATCCGAGCAATCGACCAGAACCAACACAAAACACACATTTTTGCGGATTGAGGCGTATCTTGTAGTGTCGGCAGCATAAGAAAATGGCTCTCAAATGCATCGGGTGATCAGTCCGATTTCGGTAATACGCCGGTAAATCATCTAGATATGGTTGAACAATGTGCTTGATGTCATTGAAAGCATAATCCATTGCCCTTTTAAAAGTTGCCCCAGCGTTCTTTAAACCAAGCAGAAGTTTCCTATATGCGAATGTGCCCCAGGGACAAATGAATGCTGTCTTGTGTTGGTCATCTGGCCGGATATTGATTTTATTCTAGTCGGAAAATCCATCCATGAATGAAAAAATCTCGTATCCAGCGCAATCGTCAATAATCTAGGCGATAAAGGGAGTAGGATAGTTGTCTTTTGGACAAGCTTGATTGAAATCCCGATAATCGACACACACTCTAATGGTTCCTTCTTTTTTCATAACAGGAACGATATTGGAAACCCACTCAATTAGCAGAATAGGGTAAATGAAACAAGCACACAAAAGTTTTTCAACTTCTGCTTTGATGGCAACGGCTTTCTTTGGATGAACAGGATGAAGCCATTGACGCACTAGTTTGACATCAGGATACATATTAATAGTGTGTTCAACTATACTAGTATCTATGCCTGGCATTTCCTCGTAAGACCAAGCGAATACGTCACGAAATTCATGAAAACGAGAGCGATATGAATCAAGTTCTGATGGAGAACAAGATACACCGACATGAATATTTTCTACCACGCTAGGTTTAGTTGAAATATCGATAGAAATCGTTTCTTCGATATTAGATAAACTTCGCTCAGATTCAATTGCATTAATCAGAAAATAATTAGAAAAGAAAGTTTGAATGGATGGGTGACATAGTTCACTAATATTATTTTCTTCATAATTAGGAAGATGGGAACGATGATGATAATCTTCCCATGGTTCTCCTTCTGCCATCATAGCTTCCAAAATATTTTCATCTGTCAAAAATTTTGAAAAAAATGGATCAGATGGAGTACCAAAATCTAGTGAATGATCAACCGAAACACTCGGCGACGCTGATTTCGGATTTTCCGCCCAAGCCAAATAGATTGATTGCTATTATAGCTCAATAGGGTTGAGCGGTAAAACATCATCCAACGTAGAAATATCGGAATCATCCGTACTCTCCCTTAAGCTAGATAGAGTGGAAGAGATCATGTAGCGGATCTCTATGCTCGCAATTTCTGCCGACGTCGCGGGCGGCGGTAATGCAAAGGTTCCCATAAGAGTGGAATCCTTTAAGAGTCTTACACCAATGTTCTGAATTTCTAGTTGGGGTAAGTGAATATACGAAATGATTCCAGTTACCTGCGAAGCGGAGGCAAAAAATGATAATTGATTAATGACTGTGATTATACCTTTATGTGGAAAGGAAATCATTCTAAAGTATGTAGAAAAATTGCAGTCATCGCATATACCCATGGTCTTCCGAGTAAAATATTATAGTCAAGGGGTCCGTCAACAACCTCAACATCAATACTTACTGTTTTCCCCCCTAATTCAACTTGCAGGTTATTGATAATACCACAAGGTTTATATGTTCTTCCATCAAAAGCCTTCAACGTCGTTGATGATTGTGATAATCACGGCGAGCCAAGTGACTTCCAATAGTTTAGAGACATAATGCACATAGATTCTCCCTCATAAATAATAATGCGATGAAAAATGTGATTGAGAACATTTACTTGGATGGAGAATGCCAATTCTGCTGGTAATTGCGGCACATAGCCCGTATGATTAAAGACGACAAGATTAGAATCAGTCGAATCAATTCCACCAATGGCCGACAATAAAGCCTGTTTCTGGGAGGGAAAATTTTGTAATACCTCAAGAGCGGACATAGCTGAAGGGGATTGAGCCAAATCTTCAACAATATTATAATTTTATGCAACTCTTGCTCGAGGATTATATGTCGATTTATGAATTAATCCCTTTGGTGGCTTAATTGTCAATTCAAGAATAACAGGAGGTGGTACTGATTCATTAGATGGATTCGTTGTCGAGGTAGTAGGTTGATTAGTGGCCGGACTACCATAGTATTTATTCTACGTCGACACCAAAATATCTTGTGAAGGTTTTGTGGTGGATAACATTAACACTTGGGAACTAGGAGCTAGATCCATAGCAACCAAATTTGTGTTTGGATTTGGGAATGGGTCTGTCAACATAGTTGATGCATGAGAAGTCTTGATGATTTTTGAGACTTCAGCATGGTGAGGACAATCCCTAATAAAATTTTCCTCATTACAGATTATGCATGGATAACGAGGTTTCCTTGGTCCAGACGGTTGATTAGATGATCGTTCCTGCGGGTTAGAAGTTTGCTTTTTCTTTGATTTCCCCTTTTTCTTACCTCCTGGTTGCTTATCACTTTTGACTTTTTCAAATGACACGACATTAATTTTGGAAGTAGGAGCAGGATCAGATGTAGTAGTGTGGTGTGTGTTTGCAGTGCCTATCAAGCCATCTCTGGCATGAGAGTCCTTTATTTGAGGAGGAACATTGAAATTAGATCGTGATGCATTTGGTATTTTTTCATAGAGTGTGCCAGACTGAGTATAAATCAAGTCTAAATATTGGGCACGGGCGATAAATTTCTCTTCTGTGACGACGCCACCTTTAGCCACATCCTTAGTTATAGATGTTAACAGGGAATTAATGAACCATTCAGCAAGGAATTGATTGGGAACAAATTTCTTAACCATTCGTCGATGCTGATGACACTCATGAATATGATCGAAAATGTGAGTAGAATTAGTTTGTTTGAAGTTGGTCAAGAGTTCCGCTCCAGTTTCGTATCTGATCAATAATTGGAAATGGGTCAAAAAGACAGTAGCTAAGGGAGTGAAATTTTTGAAAGAAGCTCTAGGTAATTCAATGTACCATTTAGCTGTCGGACCTATGAGCGTTCAATGGAAAAGACACAATCGAACAGAATCATCATTCAAGGAATTTGATGAACACCATAAATGATAAGTCATAAAATGAGTCGATGGATCTTCTCCAGGGTTTCCATTGAATTTAGGAATGTCGGAGGGTAATTTATGAGGTATCACCGACCACCAAGGAGCATAATTGATAGGATCATTGGTTAACCGGTTTAAATCTGGTAATTACAAGGTTGCAACAAAAGGCAACTGTCTATTAAGGGCAGGTTGGGAAACAGGTCTTTGAGCACCATCATATGGAATTTAAGGCTAGTAACCCAGATAGGTGTTGTTTTTCATAGTAAACGATTGAGAATTCTGTTGACCAAAACTTGGATATGATACTTGTTGGAATGAAGTTTGAGGAATTTGCGCCTGTGGCTGCCAAGGGGTCTATCCACCAATGTTATAACCCAAATTAGTATAAGTTGGATTCGGTTGATATGTATAACTAGGTTTCATTTGCGACATCCCATAAAATGGTACACCAGCTTGTGAATAAATTATCCCTGATATAGGTTGTTGTAAATTAACCAAAGGATTTTGAGTCTGTGGACCCAGCATTTGATGATATTGAGTTGAAGAACTTACTTGATAAGGTTGATGTACAATATTTTGATTCTGTAATAGGGGTATAGATGTATTAACAAGTGGTAATGAAGTGGGTGTAACAGATTTAACTGGTTGATACGAGTGTACAACTGTTTGTTGTTGGATAGGCAGAGTGGGCTGTCATTGACAAACATTCATGTAAACATTAATTTGACCAAAATGTGACTGAGTACTATCGTATTGGGTGACCAAAGGTTCCCCCCCAACATAAGGAGAATAATAAGACAGAAAATAATTTTCTCCAAATGCTAGGAGTCCAGTTGATATGGTACTTAAAGGAATTGACCCATAAGGACCGACTTGATATTTCCCTGATGATGGATGTAATGAATCAAGTCGTTCAATACTAATGATAGGACTACAGTTAAAACACCAGATGATGACATTGGTAAAGACCATGGTCTTGAAGATGTACCAGAGAGAGTGCTAGACAATGATTTGTAGCCTGTTGGGATCGAAGGGCCATCGTGCAAATATGACTCTGGTGAGGTTCTGAAAATCGACGGGGTAGAAAGGGTAGGAGCTGACGTAATTGGAACAATAGACCCAATCGAAGATGTTGGTTCAGGCATGGTTGTATGACCAAATGTATACTCTCCAAAATCTACAGGAGATTGAATGGCAATGGGATCAACAAAAGCAGATGGAAACAATTGAGGAAAAAATTTGTACAGGTAAAGGTCTCCCCCAAAATGGGTTGGAATTAAAGGTGTATCAAGTTGTGGTATTTCTTCAATCACAATTAAACCAGGAGGAAGAACTTCACCGTCAAGCCCAAAATATATTTCAGACGGTTGACTGTGTCATATAGGAGTTTCAGTGGCTACAGAAATTTGTGGGGTGACTAAGGTAGGAACAACTTCTGGTTGTTCAACTTCAGGATTCAGATGTGATGGTAAAGAAGAGACGGGATCTGGATCAATTTGTGATTGAACAATGTCGGGTCCAAGAGGTACGGTCTCAACGATTGAATGGATTGTGACCACGGGTAGCTATGAAGACATCGTTTCGACAACAGTAAACAAACCAGGATGTGTGGAAACAATTTGAGCTAGCTCTGGTTTAAAAGATGATGTTTTGCCAGCGGTACGAATTGTACTTGATTCGATAGATCATGATCGCCTTCGCCTACCAAAAGTAACTTTCAGCGGTAAAGGTGATTTTAAAGCTAATCTAAGCGAACGACGGGGGGTAGGATTTTGTTCTTCCATGATTACTGATTTATTTTAACCAAAAAAAAAAAAAAAACAAAAAGAGGGTAATGCTAGGAAAAAGGGTTTACCAAGAAACTGTGAACTACAGAATACCTCCTGGTGAACCAAGAAGTACAGGTAGGTAATCTCCCCGAATGCTGTGTTCGGTGTATCACAATTTCAGGGCGGCCGACTAGGTTCACTATGGATGGATAGCACCGAAAATTTTTCCTCCCAAATATACTCGAAGGTACGTGGAGGCCCAAGTCCGTATTAGCATTGTCTGATGCGAAACTGCGCAGTGAGAGAACCCCTTTATACTTATCGTACTGTAACACCGCGCGATATACCCGAGAGTACGTGGACGAGCTATGATATACTTACGTACGTGGAGTGAGGTATCACACTCGGAATGTATCACAGACAAGTTAACAACAACTGCTATGTTTTACGATGCTGGGACACGTCTCTAGCCTAGACCTTCTAAATGTTATCGTTATGGTTCCAATGCGTTGTTAAGTAAATTGGGGTTTATTTTATGTTGATCCTGCTTAAAAATTTTCCTTTCAGGTTCACCATGATGATGTATATGAAATTCCTAAAATGCAAGCTAAGAATGATAAAAAAACTTTCACTTTCAGCGTTTTCAATGAATAACCTAGCTACTAAGGGAAGAGAGCAAATAGTTCGTGAGCAAACAAATCAATGAATCTCAAACTAAATGCAGATCTCCTAATGTTCCTTTTGCAAAACACACACAATCCTACATGCAAATGCAAGTTTTTCTTTTCAGTTTCCTTGATGTTATGAATTTAGAAAAGAAACTAGGTGCACTAGATCAATAATCAAAATGCTTTTTACTTTCGAGAAAAGAAGAATACAAACAACAATTTCTCTTTTGAAGGAAAAACGAGGATTTCAACAACAATTTATCCTATCAAGGAAATGAAGATTTTACAAAAATTTTCTTATTTCGAAAGCAAATGATTCTTAATGCGACCATAAAAAATACTTTGAAATCAAATTTTCAAGGATAAAGAAAAACTTTTCTAAACAAACATTGAACAAATTTTCAGCCAAAGGAGGAAGAAGTATATAGAGTCACTGGTCAATTGAGCATCAAACTTTTCAGAACACAGCAGCAAACAAAACTGAGGCAAGTTGCAAAGTCAAATTCAAGGGAATTTGGTCACTTTTAGGAGTCAATGTAGTCTCCAAGGGGAGACAGTGCTCTGCAAAGCACTGTGTCCAGACTAAGGGTGCGTTGGGAACAGTAGACAAGAGAAAATACTACCGTTTGGCTCACTGTCTTTGCAAATTAAGCTCTGAAAAAGTGTAATATTTATGTGTAACAACTACTGGGTGGATTTAAAAAGAAAATAAGAGACTAAAACACCTAAAACTAAGAGAAATTCTCCCCAGCGAAGTCGCCAGTTTGTTGGGACAGAATTTTAATCTACGGATAAATTACGCTTCCCTAGACAGGTGCTAGTCTAGAACAACAGGTGAAAGACTATACTACCATTTCTCCTAACCCAGAATAGATACACAAAGAGGATTGGAAGCTTACTTGTTCAGTCGCTTCCAAATGGATCCTTCTGTCGCTTCTGTCGCAGCTTCAAATTCAAGTGGTTTGTGAGCTGAATGCTCCCTACAAGAAAGAACACTAAAATAGCAGAAGATGCAATAATATAGATATCTATTCAAGCTAGTTAGCTAAATCAGTAAAGCATAAAATACATTCATCAACCAATATATTACAATATGGAAAATCAAAGTTAACATAGATGCATGTAGGGAAAAACAAGAAGTACTCTTTATTGATGATAGAAGGAGAGATTACAACCTAGTGACTGATTTGAAGTGAATTTCCAGTAAATTTCCCAAGTCTCATCACAGCATAAATCTCTCCAGCAGTAGCTCCAAAAATCAAGCTCTCAATTGAAAATCCTCCAACATTTTTCTACTCAAATTCTTCCTTCTCAAACACTTAGATTTGTGTTCAATTTATAGACGAACTATAGGTTGTTTTGCAATCAATAGATTTCAAAAAATAGGCAAGACATGTTTCCATTCATGTAGATGTCAAATGGACACTTGGATCTGAAGCTTGACACATGTTAACTCTTCTAGAAGGCACTGGCTAAGTGGAGATTCCAGAACAATGAGAATTTCGCTCCCAATGTGACCAACGCACCTATGAATGTCGGGAAGTGCTTTGCAGAGAAACCTTGCATGGGGCTACCTGCATATGCAATGCACTTAGGCCCCTTAGAGCATGCGTTACTGAGCTCTCATATGTTAAATAATAAGCTTCAAACCATGGAAACCTTTGCTTGATGAAAGTCTTGCTTGATGTCTTGTTTCTTGTCTTAGGGCATGTAGCAACTGAAATGATAGGGAATAATAGAACCTTGATCATTGGTCCTAGAGATGATGCCCAGTTAACCAGGTCATTGGGAATGGTGCCCAAATTGTCCTATAACAGGGGATGTAAATCAGGTGATACTTGGGAAAGACCCTTTTGTAGGAGGAGCAACATGTTAAATTTTTTCATAGGAGTTGGTAAGTATCCTAAACTCCAAGGATTACTACTTTCTGAACAATCTCATGAAGGTTGAGGCCAATCACTTTTCTCGTGGTTACTGGATGGGTTTTGCAAACATTTGGTTGGTCGGTGATCTAGTTTAAGAATGGAATACCTTTGTAAAGGGATTGTATAATAATGGCATATTCTTAAACAACTCAAATGATTCCCTAGTTTGGAGCTGGGATAATACTTTTGGAAAGGTGAAAGTGAAAATTTCTTACAAAGTCATCTAACACTCAGCTATTGATATGATTGAGTCTTTAGGAACAACTAAGAATTTTACAGTGGCTTAGTTATAAGTTATGAGTTATAAACCAAAGTAAGTGAGTCCAACTTTTACACCATTCAAATGAAGTAGAAGCGAGCACCACGGTGGAATTGAGCCTTATGTGATGAATGCTACGGTGAAACTGAACCTTTGGTATGTATTGAGAGAGAGTCGAGGAGAATATTTCACTTCCGAGCTGGACTCCAACTACAATTGGATTCAAATAATGAAAAGGCAATTCCAATATGGAATTCTAAGCAATCATAACACATCAAAAATAAAGGCGCATGAAAGGAATACAATTACATAAACCTAGAAAAAATAGTTACGATGGCAACTGCAGCAACAAGTGTCATCATGACATGTGGAATCCAATGAAGAAATAAGATTCGACATGTGAGTTATGTTGGCTTTCAATGGAAACGATGGATCAATCACTCTAATTATTTCTTTAATAGAGAGGTATGCAATTTTCCATTATTTATATTTTTTAAATATGTTTGGATTAATTAGCATTTTTTTTTAATAACATTTAAAATCAATTTCGTATGGTCCCGTTTAGAAATTTTTCTTCAAAAAATTTATTAATACAAATCTACACAGATCTACACACCTCTACATTAATCTACATTATTCCAGAGAAATGGTGCATAGGATGTCGCTCCAACTTAAATTTTTATGTGATATGAAAAAATATTTATTCGAACCTTGTTTCGGTAGGTATATATTCCCTAGAGTCTATTGTATATTTCCATAGCGGAAAAGAGTGAACAACCAAAAGCAGATATGTAGAAAACCATAATGTTATTGATTTTTACAAAATGTTGTTTTTAGAGAAAGTTGGAGAAAAGAAAATTTGGTTAGATCTTTGCACTTGATGGAGAAATTTAATTATTTTGATGTGTGAGAAAATTAATTTGAGAAGTTAGATGAAACAGGTAAAATTAAAATTTAAAAGTGATATGAAAACAATTTAAAAATAAAACCATCACGAAAAAGTCTGTTGATGGGTAGATGAAATAGGTAAAAGTAAATTTTAAAAGTGATATGAAAACAATTTAAAAATACAACCATCACGAAAGAATCTGTTGATGGGTAGGGGGACCCTTCAAATATTATTTTCATGTGACAAAAAATTAGTTTAAGAATTTTGATGAAGTAGGTAAAAGTAAATTTTAAAAGTGATATGAAAACAGTTTAAAAATAAAACCGTCACGGAACAATTTGTTGAAGGGTAGGGGTACCCTTCAAATTTAACCCCTAATACCTCCTTATATGTCATAAATGCGATATGAGATATGGTACAGAGAATTAATTTTACCAGGAAATAAAACCCCCAACCAATTCACAATGATTTACAAATCACAGATAAACTTTGACATTGTAGGTTCAAAAATTAACTGGACCACTTGGCATCTAAGATGTTCAGCGCATGCACAGTAACATGAAAAGAGGAGGAATTGTAGGCAGGAAATCCTCCAATATACATTTCTAAGTTATACTATTTTGGATTTTTATATCATCGATTTGACCTATATACTGACCTAGATAGGGATTGACGACCTTACACTTCACGTAATCCCATGTTTATGGATTAGCAGCTCAAAAAAGGGGTAAATCTTGCCATCCTCCATGAAAGAATTAGCTCTGAATTTCCCACTTGACAACATGTGTGTAAGGAATAAGATCTACCTTGACTATAATTTGGTCGTAGTGGATGATATGGCGAAGTGGTCGTAGTGGAAGGCATGGAGAAGCGGTGCGATATTTCAAGGTACAGATTGCAGGTTCTTTCTTACGACCAATGGATACTGTGACACCAACTTTATCAAGTATTTAAAGGAAAATTTCCAGTCGGATGTACGAAAAAACATGAGACATTATAGCTACGTAACCTGATCTTGCAGGAAAAATGAATTTCTTCACCCAGAAAACTTTGTTATGAATACCATCTGCGTGTGATCTCCAGATGTGGGTAAAAGTGCATTATATAATAAAATAACAATGTTCATGAACTACCCATGAAAGTGAGTACATTGATCAATTTTAAATTTGTCATTCCATGTTGGTCTCTCTACTATAGAGTTGTGACTAAACTATCTTCAATAAATACTCTTGCACTTACCTTGATATTTGAGGAGCAGTACATTTTTATATGTGCAGTAGTATGGTTGGTGATATCCTAATTGTGAACTAATTTGAAGATCCTTTGTGGAATGGAACATCTCGAGTTCGGAAGTATGAAGTGATTAGCATAAAGAAGGAATTGCTGGATTATATGACTCTGTAATGATGTGATATACTATGGTGGTTCAAGAGAGAGGGTTCTTGATTAATATTGCTCCTTGGAATCCTATGAAGCTAGCTATTAGTGCGAGGATAGGATGCCTATAAGGTTCAAGATCCATTTCTATTTCCTGATTGAACAACTGGTTCTATAATGGCCATGATAATAGAGGAAGAATTTATTACCATTGCTGTCGAATTACTAATTGGTCTACTTCGAAAGATACTTTGCAACTCAATTTGATCTTTGACTAAGATTGTTTGATACTCTACAACGCAATATGATCTTTGAGACTAAGATTGTTTTTATCTATGAACTGTTATAGAATGTTTGAAAGGGCATTTAACGGTCTTGAGCCCCATTTCAATGCCTCTGTTACTACAAATTTTAATCTAGCTAAAGGAACTACTAAATCCATTAAACCTTTTCAAATTTCTGAGTATCGAAGGTAACTTAGTTGATACGATATTACTAAAAAATGATTTAAGTGAACCAAGCTAACTTCAATTGAATAATATCACAAACATGAAACAAGAAAGTTGTGCATTATTTAATAAAATATGCACAACACAACTTACCCTCGAAAGCTCGATCCAACATAAGTCAGCTGAAATCTCGATCCAACGTAATTCTGCACCACACGGCTTCTCATCAACAGAGAAACATTGAGTACAAAAGGAAATATTGGTAAACACAATATAAATCATGACAATATAAACCCGAACCTCTAATCATAAATTTGAACTAAAAGAAAATCTAATCGCAAAAATCATTGCAATAGAGTTAGCAACACTAAATATCACAGAGGTCGTTCCATCAACAATGAATACCTCTTCCTAAAACCCCATAAAAATATTCGTCAACGAACCTCATTGAATGTCTTTTTTAAGAAATTGCAACTTATTAAAATTGGTTTATAAGATCTCTTTTGGTGTGAGGTAAGAGATTTAATTATTGAAATTTATTAAATTGGTGTATAAAATATATTTTATGTGAGATAAGAGATTTAATTACCCAAGTTTATTAAATTGGTGAATAAAATCTCTTTTTGTGTGAGATAAAAATATTTGACTATCAAAATTTACTTGGGTGTATTTAATCTAACTGCTTTTTAGATGTAAACCCATGATTTAAAAAAATAAATAAATTAAACCATTAAACTCACTCATTAGATAAATTCATAAACTTTAAATGCTTATAATAACAAATAATAATAATAATAATTTTAATTATATTTTAAAATTTGTTTAATTAAAATAAAAATAAAAATAAACAATCTCATCCTCTATCAAAATCCAGTGAGATGATTATAAACACATTAGAAGAACAATTTATACATTGGCAGAATAATTTATACATTATCTTTTTCGATTATAAAATTCATAGAAAGCAAATATTAAACAATCGCTATTAAAAGTAACCTCAATTCAACTCATTGAGAAAGAAATTCTAAATTTACTCAAACAAAGGGTAAGCGCTATATGCTCATGATCAAAAGTGTGTGCATTTCTTTTTTTCTAATTTAGGCTAATTCTATTAGATCATAAGAAACAAGAAGTTACAGGTCACATCCTGTGGAAAGAATAGATTCAATCCATAGCGAAAGTGCCAAAGAGTTATGTCAAGTACTGGACTTCCCCTAAAGGGGAAACCAGTCCTTAGAAGTTCAAAAAATATTGCTGCCCATGGCGGGAAACCAATAAAAACAGATAGCAGAGATGTACAAAAAAACCTAGGATAAACATGATTGCACAGGCTAATGCCGCAAAGAGTTAAATAGATAAAACTAAGGGAGACCTACATGCTTGTCACTGGAGGCTTGAGGCTCTTCGAGGATCTTGCACATGTAGCCCACGTCCATCATGCCTATGTCCAATGTGTGTTCATCTTGCGGAGAGCATGGTGAGGCAGGGTCGCTCAAGGTCACCGCATCATCAGTAGTCGGAGGAGCTACATGGTGTTGAGGGCAGTTGCCAATGTTCAAATCCAAGCTGCCGCCCACTTCTAGCTCCAGGTTGCCTTCGTTGTTACCATCAGAATCACTTGAACCATTGCTACCACTGGTAGCATTGTGAAATGGAAGAGCTTTCAGCTCGCAATGGGTGAAGGCGGGCTCAGGGGAGATGGTGGACTTGCGAGCTCGTTTTTTGCTGCGAAAGGGAGAGGGAGGCGGAGCCGAAGCAGGGAGCTGCTCAGAAGGCTGAGGATTGCCAAAATTAGTCCAATCAATGGAGAAGTTCAGGTCGCGATAGAGGTAGGGCGATATTGGAGGGTATGGAGGGCAACAAGGCAAGCCACACCCACCAGCTCTTCGACATCGTTGCCTGTGTCGCCATGGCATGACAGTCCAGGGGGGCGAGTCTTCGAACCAGAGGGAGGCGAGAACAGGTTTTCGGGAGGGGAGAAGACCAGAGGGAGCTTTCGTCCTAGAAGAACCAGGGCACTGCTCCAGATCCGGAGAAGCAGAAACAGAGAGCCAAAGGAAGAACGAGCAAGCAGAGCCGAATGCACAATGGAGAGCCAGAGTGGTGGGTTTAAAGCCCATGATGAGCATCATTAAAAAGACGCAGACTTGGTACGTCGACGGTAGGGTGGTGGAGGGTGGAGTAATGACGCCCTCACGCCAAGCTTTAAGATGGCACCCCTTCCAAGGACGGAGCATGTGGAGCAGCCATGTGTCCATCCTCATGGCGGCCCCGTGGCCCTTCTTCCCTTTACATGTCACCCACATCCAGGAGGGATAGATCCCTGAGAACCAACTGGGAACAATCATTTTTGAGAATTTCATCATCCAACAAGGATAGAGGACTCGACCAGAGAGGAGCTGAGTGCAGGACTCCCTTGTTGGAAAGGAGGTCTGCCACTTTGTTGGCTGTTCTCCAAACGTGCTTGAAGTTGATCACCTCTAAAGAGTGGGTGAGATGCTTAAAGTGAGTGATACGCGAGGCCAATCTCCAGCTCTTGGCCAGTTTCATGGCAGATGAACTAGCTTGTAGACGAGTAGCCATATCAATGAGGATTTGGGAGTCACCCTCAATTTCTAAGGGGTAGAAATTGTGGTCCTGAGCGAGAAGGATCCCTTGGATCATGCCCTCAAGCTCAAAAGAATTGTTGGTGTCCAAGCCTATACTACCGTAGTAGACCAACAACACTTCACTAGATGAATTCTTGGAGATACCTCTGAAGCCCGCCTCACTTGGGTTTCCCTTAGACGCCCCATCAAAATTAAGCTTGAAGAACCCTTGAGGTGGCAGGGACCAAAGGCAAGGGGAATCATATGAGAGGTCTGAAGGGAGCTCAGTGAGGGGGAATGAGTGGAGCTTAAGGTTCCAATTGATCCAAATGAGATTCTCACCTGGATGGGAGGGTAGGTTGGAGTCTTGCCAACACTGAAGGGCTAGTGTTTCTTGAAGATTGCTACAAATGATATTCCAAAGGATGTCAGGAGTGGCTTTGACATCCTTGAATATTCTGCGATTGCGCTCCTTCCAAATAGACCAGAGGATGAGTACAGGAATGCTAGTCCAAAGAGCATTGAGGATGTTACTTTGAAAGGGAGTGGGTGGCCATCTTCTTATAGTGTCAAGAATAGATCCAGGAATCCTATCAGAACATCTCCTTACCAAAGTAACTTTGTCCCAGAGTGCAATTGCTAGAGAGCACTCGCTGAACAGGTGTTTGCTAGATTCCTCATTGATTCTATAGTTAGGGCATTGAGAGGGGCCAACAAAACCCCTTTTGCATAGATTTTCCCAGGTCAGAATGCGCCTTTTGTTGAGGAGCCAGAAAAAAGTGGAGATCTTGGGCCGTATCTTGGGATGCCAAATTTTGTCCCAAATATCATCAAGCTACTCCTAAGGATTGGGGAGAAGTAGGCCATAAGCCTCTTTGGTGGTGAAGGTCCCCAATGAAGAATAAACCCAGCGTATGATGTCATCTCCTTCAAACCTACAGATACGACACTTTAGGAGCTCCTGCTTAATATCATATGTGAGATGAAGACCAAGTTGACCTTGAAGTTGGTCTGCTGTAAGCCAAGGCCTATAATAAGTCTGCTGGGTGCTGCTGTCCTGAGTGCTCCATAACTTGTTAATTCGAGGTTGCTGAAGGCATTCCATATTTTCCTTCCAATCCGAGTTGGGGAAGAGGGTGGCCATTCTAGGCAATTGCTGCCAAGAATCAATCCAGAAGTGTGCTTGGTTTCCAGATCGCACTTCCCAGAAGCTATGGTCTCGGATAGGGCTCGTTGTTTCACTGCTGCCCTCCAGATGAGGGATCCCTCTTTCTCGGTGTCAAAGTGAACCAGATTATTTAGAGGCCAGTTATCAACATATTTGGCTGCCCATAACTGAGCCCAGGGGGTGTCTGTGTTGGAGATCCACTGCCACCATATTTTGGCTCCCATGGCTTCATTGCTGAGCTATGGATCTCTAAGGCCTAGCCCCCCCAATTTTTTTGGATCGCAGATGTCTTGCAATTTGAATAGTGTCCACTTTCTTCTAGCCTTATCTCCTCCCCAAAGAAAATTACGCTGGAGGGTTCGAATGGCCTTGAGAACCCATTTTGGTGCCGCCAGCGTGGAGAAGAGATACAAGGGCATGGATTGAAGAACATATTTTACCAAAATGAGACGGCTGGCAAGATTGAGAGCTCGGTGGGTCCAGAGAGAGAGCCAAGTTTCCATTCTGTCCAGCAAGTCTTTCTAAGAGGAATGCTTGATGATAGAGTCGGTGAGGGGGCCTCCTAAATACTTGGAAGGTAGAGAGGTAATAGGGAAGCCAAGAATGCGAGAACTTTTGCATTGGGTGATGATAGGGGTGTTAAAGAAGCAGAGTTGGGACTTGGAATTGTTGACAGAGGGACCAACAGCAAGGGAGAAGCAATCCAGGATAGACTTGAAAGTGACAGCCTCCTGCACTGAGGGATGACCAAAGAGCATGTTGTCATCAACAAATTGTTGATGAGTAATGGGGGATGATGATGAAGACAAAGTCCTCTTAAGGATCTCTCATGCACATGGGCTTTGATAAGTCTGCTGACTCCTTCAACAATAAGAACAACAAGAAAAGGGGAAAGAGGGTCGCCTTGACGAATGCCTCTGGAAGGGGAGAAGGGGGGGAAGGGGAACCATTGAGCATAACAGAGTAAATCGGAGAGGAGATGAGACTCATTGTCCAGTGTATCCAAGTTTGGCTGAACCCATAGGCAACCAAGATTTTCTGGATGTATTCCCAACTTAACTTGTCAAAGGCTTTGGAGAGATCGATTTTGAGAAGCATCCCTGGCACTTTGCAGGTCTTCAAGGAGTGGGCTACTCCATGGGTGAGAATTATACCATCAAGGATGTGGTGACCTTCTACATATTTATTTTTCTCTTGAGAAATGAGGAGGGTGAGTAAAGGCTTAAGGTGATTGGCAATCACTTTGGAGACAAGCTTATAGAGCACATTGCAGAGGGAAATGGGTATGTATTTGTTGGGGGTTATTGCCTACTCTTCTTTGGGAACGAGGGTGATGAAATTGGAATTGAGAGCGGGGAGCATACAATGCATAGATCTGGATTCTTCAACTAGTGCCCAAATGTCAGTCTTAATGTCTTCCTAAAAGTAATGGAAGAAATTGGTGGTGAAGCCATCCGGCCCAGGGGCTTTTCTAGCTTTGAGATGGGCCATTTCTTGGTCTACTTCCTGCAATTGGATTGGTTGAAGCAACATTTGATTGTGATCCTCAGTGATCAAGGCAGGAATGTGTTGAGCGATTTGGTTGATGGCTTCCCGGAAATTTAAGTGCGATTTCGTCAGCGTGTCCTTGAAATGATTGAGAAGTTCCTGTTCGATATCCTCATGAGTTTCCAAACTAATGCCTTGTTCATTCTTGAGAAGGGAGATACAATTGACCATTCTTCTTTGAATGGTGGAGTAGTGGAAAAATTTCGTGTTTTTTCCCCCTTTTTTAGCTAGCGAATTTCTTCTTGTATAGCACGTTCCTCCATCTGATTTCAAAAGTTCCTGCCTGCTAAGTTCCTCAGTGCGTTCAAAAGTTATGAGCTGCTGTTGAAGGGTAGCCGTTTTTGCCTCCAACTCTTGATGAATTTTGAAAATGTTGCCAAACGTATTATGATTCCAGTGTTTGAGTCTGGCTTTGATAATTTTGAGCTTTTGATGAATTTGGAACATGGTGGATCCTTCACTGGGTCGTATACTGTGCCACCAGTCTACAACCATCTCTTTGAATCTAGGATGCAAAAGCCAAAATTGCTCGAATCGAAAGGGCTTTTGGAGGCCACAATCTGGTCTATCCCAGTGGAGTTGAATGGGCCAGTGGTCAGATCCTGCAGCGGGGATAATGGTAGAGAATATGTCTCCTCTTGCTTGGATGACAACGTCAGAGATCAGAAAACGATCTAGATGGGAGGCAATAAGATGGTTCCTGTTCCGGCGATTGCTCCAAGTATGAATCCCATTGGAAGTTGGGATGTCAATTAGGCAGTTCTAAAGAATAAAATCCTTGAACCTGAGACTGTCAGAGTCCAATATAGATTGGCCTCCCTTCTTTTCGCTGAGGCTGGTTATCATGTTAAAGTCTCCCCCTAGAATCCAGAAGGGATAGGGGTTCGAGGAAGAGAGGGAGGCAAAAAAGTGTGTGCATTCCAACTGAGGCTTGATAGGCAAATTGTTCTTAAATATGGCTGAAATTATTTCATATCATTGAGAAAGTAATTCTAAATTTACTCAAACAAAAGGTAAGCGCTATATGCTCACAATTAGAAGTGTGTGCATTTCAACTGAGGTTTGATAGGAAAATTGTTCTTAAATATGGTTGAATTTTTTTCATATCATTATCATTATTTATTAAAAATGTCATGTTAAACCATCAAAGTTCTAGTGAACTATGCATAGTTCCAAGTGACAGATCCTGGAAATTAGCTAATTTGTTTGAAAACAAAAGAATTGTTGGAGCTAAACACCCAATTATGAAGTTTAATTAAATTATTGTGCATCTATAAGGAGTGAAAGCCATAATGAGCTTTGCATAGTTCTTAGCTGAAGATCTTGAAAATTAGCAAGCTTCAGTTCCAGTGATTAAACTAATCACAATTCATCAAAAAACCATTATCTTGGGAACTAACAAACAAGAGTAACTAACAAGAAAATGTTTCCTTTCCTTGGGAAAATTTGTGGGTTTTCTTGGTATTTGACAAAAAATGTTTCTATTCATTTAAAAAAAATATGACATGCCAAAGATAGAGTGCAGAACAAAAATCCCAACATAGCACCACTGTGATATTTCCTGAACACAAAATCAAAGAAACATTTTTTTATTTCAAAGCTACAAATAAAGTCCTACTAAACTTTATACTAGTTTATCTCCGAGCTAAGCCTATCGGAACATGCATACCCGTAAGTCAATCTATTTTTGGGAACCTATGTTGAATATCATGTGAAGTATAAATATCAGGCAACGTTATACAACATACCGAAAATGGCGGAGGCTATAGGGTGCTGTAAGTAGAAATATCCAATTCCAAAGTGATAAGTTTGTAAAAATGCAAATAATAATAACTAAAATCAACAAGTTCTTAATTCCCGATTCTATAGCTATTTAATATTCAACTCATATATTATCCTTCAGAAAATATTGTGACATTAGATGTAAGTGTTGGATCTCATGCTCGTATCTCCCAGTAATCTTATCTAGATTGTCTATTCTTCGAATATTTTGGAATCCCTCGAAAGTAGTGAGGTCAATTTGGAATATTTCAAAATTTAAGAATAGGAGTGAGATAAATCTATAATTTTATTATAAATAATTTTAAAATGAGAAATTCAATTGGGAGGGCATAGGCTATGCCTTTCTATTTCTTTGCACTCTATGAAAATAAGGAAATTGTTTTTCTTCCAATTCTACAAGCATCAATTTTCTTCAAAAACTAAAAAATATCTTTCATAACACAGTGATGTCCCCAAATCACTTGAAATGGAAACTTGATGATAAAAAAAGTTTTTTGTGGATCCATGGTCAACCAAGCAAACAAAGTGTTCAAAACCCCAATTCCCAGTTTAAGGGTGCAAAATGGTGTTGCACATCTAGTCTCCTGTGTAGCAGGTGTGTAACTTAATAGGAGGATGGAAACTACACCCCAAGTCTATAATTACTACTTTGAAGATGAATCACCTATCTAGGCTCATCTGTTTAGGGAGAATAGAATACAACCAATTTAAATTAAAAAAACATTAATACAATACCTGTAAGACACCCAAAATGAAGAACATAAATAATACATGCATATTCTCCACTCCTAAGTGAAAATTAAATACAACCAATTTAAATAAAAAGACATTAATACAGTACCTATAAGCCACCCAAAATGAGGAACACAAAGAATACATGCATATTCTTGAGACAATTCTGATGTCCTCACTCTAACTAAACAATAAATAATGGGTCAAACATGAAAAATCCATAATTAATATTAATATTATCCTGCCCTAATTTTGTCTAGAAAACTCACGAGAAAAAAAAAGATAGGGCATTTTTTAGAAATAGGAAGAGAGATATAAAGTAAGCAAATCGGATGAGAACAACTTATGATTTGGCAAGAAAAACAAAAAAAACAAACCCGAATACAATACTTGAACATGTTTACATCCTTGTTCTCACTTTCAATGACGTACAATTTCTTATCACGTTTCATAATATTGATGTAGTGTTATTAATTATTTTTAATTAATAATAATTATAATTAATAAAACTTAGTTTTATTAACATTTATTTATTCTTTTGAATAAATATTTGTTAATATTAATTAAGTGAATTATTATTTATTATCATTTTTATTAATTTTGTAAATAATTTTAATTATTATTATATTATATATTTTCACTAAATTATTGATTAAAAATTAATCTTTATTTTATTTAATTAGATATTATAAATTAGTAATAATTATAATTTCAATTAAAATTTGTTAAGTAACATTTAGGGTTTTAATTAATACCATTATTATTTTAGCTTTTTAAATTTATTATAAAACATTTTAATAAAAAACTAATTTTTTAAAAAGTAACATTTAGGTTTTGTCATTATAACTAATATAAATATTATAAAAATATAAATAAATTTATTATAATAAATTATTTATTTATTAGAATAAAAATTTATTAAATATTTATTAGAATAGAATAGTTATTTATTTATTAAAAAATTATTAGAATAAATTAGTTATTTATTATAATTAAATTAAATTATTATATTATTAATGTAGAAGATATATATATATATATATTAGAAATTTATCATAACTTATAAAAGTTTATATATTATTTATTTATTTATTAAATTAAATTAAAATGTTTTAAATAAATTAATAGATTATTAATTAATTTATTGTTGTTGGTTTTTTTTTTTTTCCTCTTTATCACTATATTAACCTTAACCTTCTGTCCTTATTTCATTCTTCATTCTTGTTCTGAAGATGGGTCCCTGTTGGGGTTCGAAACATCGACCAATGTTTTTTAAAATTGTGGATAATCTGGAGATTTCTTCAATAAATGATAATCACAGAAGCTCGAAAACCACAATTGATGTAGTTCTTCCGAATTCATACATTGAGAATTTTGGGTTGGATTTTTTACATTAAGAATGTTGTTTTGAACGAGCCAGTATGATTCATTATCATTCACGCTGGTTGTTTTGAAACTTCAATCCAAAATTTTCAATGTGATGAATCCTAAAGAACTATATAAAAACATTTCATCAAAAAATTACCAAAATTGCAAGAAACAATATCCAAAAATTCAAATAAATAATATACTAGTTGAAGGGCTTCACCTCATATTTTTATCTAGTTTTACAATTGAGTAAAGATTGATTATAAATCACTACTACACTTGCAGATATGTTGTTTATTCAAGTTGTTTATGGTGAGAAGGGACATCCTTATGTTAATTGTAGTTTTGGAGAATATTTCAAAATTTAACGATAAGGGAGAAGGTCAATTATTTGACTATCTTCTTTATGGTCAAATTCTGAGATATTCCCATAGTATAATTCTAATCCAATTTCTCAGATTTCGATTCCACCAAAATTTCAAAAAATTGTATATGGATTGATATTATATAATATATGCATGCAATGGACATGTTTGTCCTAATATATATATTTTTCAAAACAATACTAATCTAAACATATTCATCTTTTAAAATATTCACATATGAGATTATAGAATTCTTCAAAACAGAGAGAGAATCTAAGTACTAAGAAAATGGAACATAATTACTCATATCGTTTTCTAGACTTTCCGACCTGAATGACCATTCATACATTGAGCACTACATATGCTATAATAGCCAATACTACCCACCCAAAGGCAGGAGGTAAATGAATTGCCAGTATTGTACCTTCACCTACCAAACATGGCACCCACTTTCAGAGTAGCATAAATACTTAACACCCAATGCCATGGGATTACAGGGCATGAGAGCTCTGAAATAACGAAATTAAACCATATTAAAAACAAAGAGTTTACTGAATTTATAAAATTGGGGATTCTTCTTGTAGGTGCACTGGTTGTGTGAGAGCCAAATTTCAGAAAACCAAATGATGATCTCACCCAATATACTGATAAGGATGGTTGTGGAAATTATACGACTATGCAGACTGTTGTAGATGCAGTGTCGGGCCATAATTATAACCGCACATGTGTAGTCATCAATGGTAGTGTCTACAAGTAAGTGGCTTTTAAATTCATGGACCAGTGAAAATGGGTTATTATGGAATATACAGTGTTTGAATCTGCAAAGTGAATTGTGAAAAATGTGGTAATTCTCATTGTTTTTTTCAATCATGAATGAACAATTAACATAAATTTATTACTTTTGAATTTGGGAGTATATTTATAATTGTTGTTCAAATCTGATAAATCTTATCTCCCAATTTAATTTATGATAAATTTATTTGATTTAAATATACTAAAATTTGATTTTTTAAATGTATTTGAATTTTTGAGAAAGAGAATAAGTGATTTAGAGTAACGGGATTTAAAATTTAAATTATTTATGTATACAAAAAATTAATAAGTTAAAAATATATTATTTTATGTAGAAGAATTAGTAATTGAGTTATTTACTTTTATAATCATTGGGACTGTATATATAGGTTTGAAAAATTTGAAAACAAATACCTCATAACTCACGTAACAATTTAAAGTACCCAAAAGTTTACATTTTTATTTTATTAATGTAAATTTAATATTAAAATTGTGTTTTGATATAAATGCATCGAAGAAAAAATTCACTTTGGGGAAAAAAGGGTGCCAAAATTTTGTCAAACTTACTCAACCTTGTTGCTGTAGCAAACAAAGAGAACTATGAAACACAACTGCATTTCAATTCACACGAATAGACATTAATGTTGACCTTCTTTTTGTAAGAATAGATGAAGCTTTTGTAGTTAATAAGGGTCCTCTTTTTTTTTTATCCAAGAGAAAAAAAAACTCACTCTTTTTATTAGAAACAAAAGAGAGAGAATTTTGAGCTTCTACAATCTCAAATGTCTATTTTCACCAAAAATATCGGAGAGGAGAAGGAAATTTAACTTTTATGAATCTAGTTCTCACCATATATATGATTAACTTTGTAAATCCATGAAACACACCCAGTTACAGATTTATTCAATTCCTTTTAGATGATAATTGCCTACTGTAGAGATTACATACTACCTATTTTAACTATGAAAAAAAACAACAATATGTATATGAACATATACGAAACCTGCATCCACCATTGCTGCAGAAGTAGAGACTCCAACACTGAATTTTAGAATGTAAAGCACCCAGAACAGTGAAGTGTTCCATTTATGAAGGTTTGTAGCTGATTAAACCCGACAGAGCAGATTACCTTGTTTTGAAAAGAGATCAACCACCTTATTATGCTATCTGTATATGTGGGAGAAGGATATGTGATTGAATGACTCCAACAGAGCACTAATGTGTTGCATCTAGTGAAATAGAGGGGGTTGACCAAATGATGTGAGCCTATGTGTCCTTTATGACATATTTGGAGTCGCAACCTCTAGCTCTTTAATAGCCAACCAACGAGCACACCATAGAACACCCTATAGACTCATAGAGCAAGCAATTATGCCTTGTTACCCTGCAACAACATATTCTCCTTTGTGGTTTAGGACCTAAAGGCCCAAATATGTCAAAATATTCAGATTGGTATTTCTCACATCAAGAATAATATTTTCGAAGATTTTAGTATTTTTTCTCCGCCATATCCCAAACAATATAGAAAGGGAGGGCCTAATATTCTTTCTATTCAATAATACACTGAATACAAAAACTACCAATTGAAGAACATTCCACATATGCTTGTATATTTAGTAAAATTAAAACCCCTTTCCAGATTAATGCCTTTAATGGGCATGTGAGGAAAATAATAAGGGTTCTCTTTGTATTACTAGATCAAAGGGATTTCTTAATTTATTTTCAATATTAGACTCTCACCTGATAACATAGGTCATATGATTTGCAGAGAAAAAGTTTCGATTGCAGAGACGAATTCAAACATCACTTTCCAAGGCCAAAGCTACATCAACACCTCAATAGCATGGAACGATACGACAAACTAATCTCATGGCACTTTTTACTATGTGTCGGTGACCATCTTCGCAATGAATTTTATAGCCAAGAAGATAATTTTTCAGGTGAAAATTGGATTGAATATTTAGTTGGTTGTGTTGTACTGGTACAAATTAAGCAACACTATTTGGCTAATATCCTTAATACGATGAAATATTTGTATAAAAATAATTTTGCAACAAAAATAATTCGTTTCAAAAGACCAAAAAGAAAATATTCACTGACATTAGAGTTGAGTGACTGCAGTTTTGGATCGATATGAATATAAGGAACATGCCCAAGAAGAAGGTAGAAGGAGTTAGTTAGGTAGTTAACAGAGCGTACGTTAAGGAGACAGTGGATCTAATGGCCTAAAACATTTCAATCATCTAACATTTTATCTGATGGCTCAAACAGGGACACAATGGCAACTAGGGGAGTTTTTTTCAAAGAGGAATGCCTTACGACGTAATTAATGGCAAAGTGGGGGTGAATATCCATGGTTAAGAATATCGCCATATTGTTATAAAATATTTTGATTGTGAAATAAGTTATGTTTTTTGGGCATGTGGTATTGATAAGCCATGTCATTTCCTCGTGGTACTGCAACAATTAGATTTACAAGTTAATAATATCGATGGTAAAGTGGGGGTGAATATCCATGATTAAGAATCTTGTCATATTGTTGTAAAATATTTTGATTGTGAAATAAGTTACGTTTTTTAGACATGTGGTATTGATAAGCCATGGTATTGTTACAAAGCCTATTTACAAGTTAATAATATCCAAGGTAGAGTGGGGATGAATATCCATGGTTAAGAATCTTAGCATGCTATTATAAAATATTTATTTGTGAAATAAATTATTATTTTTGGGCATGTGGTATTGCTAAGAGATGGTATTGTAACAAAGGGCCTATTCACAAGTTAATAACAAAACAAAATATAAAATTGAATTTTATTATTTTTATCACTCTAAATTTTTATTATTAATTGATCCAACATTTAAACTAATCCAACATTTAAATGTTTACACTCATCCCAAATAAGGATATTTATTACTTTTAACTTTTTATTTATTACTTTGACTTTTTATTTATTATTTTTAACTTTAAATCTATCACTAAATTAAATTTTTATTAGTTTTTAACTAAATCAACATTTAAACTTCTTTACATACTTACACCAACAATAAATTAACATTAATAATGTATACAAATTGTTCTAAAGATCCACACTATATTTTATAGATAATAATGACAATGTGCTTTGAGGCATGCCCCCATATAAAAACAAAATAAAAGGTTGTATATTAGAGCATCAAATCCACATATTACCATTAATTTTCATATTTACGAGATTATTTGTTTCAAATATTATAGTATTATTGTAAATATAAGAAATTAGTTTACCTTAATAAAACAAAATTCAAGTTTTTTAAAGCTTTTAATTGACGTTTTTGTATATTTTATTTTCCAACAAAATGTTTAACACTTCGTCACAAATATAACTTCTTCACCGTGGATATTTCAAAAATATGATTATTAGTCTTTACTTTGCCAAGGACTATATTATTTACCTCATAGTGGGTGTCACTTTTGGTTTATTATAGCTAAGGAATTTGGAAAAGGAAAAGAAGAATTAACTGGTATTTATTTGTGGAAATAAAGGAAAATAGGAGAAAATGAATTTTAAGAGACACATATTTGCATGAGAAGGAAATTGAAGGAAAAATAGAGGAAAGTGAAGAAAATAGAGGCCTCAATGATAAAAATTCCTCTAAGGGCCATTTCATGGCTTTTTTCAGTTCAGTATTTGACATTCTCATTATATTCTCTCTCTCATACTCTTGCACACTTAGAGAAATCTTGGAGCATTGTTGGAGCATGCTTGGAGCACTCTAGTTTTATTGGATTTGGAGAAAGAAGGAAAAGGAAAAGCATGAAAGTGCAAGGGAGTAGGTGGATCAGTGGCTACAAATAGATTTATTTGTAGGTATTGAGTTTCATGTATGGATTACTTGCTAGTTTTGGTATGCATGGTGTATGCATGTGGTTATTTGGTTATGATATATCATTGGCATGGAGGTTTTCCTAGATTAATAATTGTTTTTACTAGCCTTTCCATTTCTGGATAGCCATGATGTTGTGGGTTTTCCATTTTATTTTTCTAATTGGTGCTCGTGTTCCTTATGGTTGTGGGTTGAGTTATTAGTTCCTTGAGCTTTGGTTGGAAAAATGCTCTAGAAGCCATGGAACAACTTGGGTTGAGTTACTAGTCCTGAAAGTATTTGTTGGAAAAATGTTCTAGAGATCTTGGTGGGTTGAGTTAATAGTCCTGGAGTTGGGTTGGAAAAAACACTATAGAGCCTTTGACAACTTGGGTAGAGACCGATCTGGTGATGGTTAGTGATGCTCAGTCGTGAGGTGGAACATAGGGGTTCCACTAGGGGAGCAATACCATACCATGTGCATTCATGTTGGGGATATATATTGATGAAAAAATGACATGATATATTGAGTATATAATAGGAGGTAAATGGTTTTTATATTGGCAGGTATAAAAAATGGAGTTCAAAGTTAACGAAAAAATATAAAGGAGTATAAAAAATGTTAATGAAGAAATGGATACTTACAATATCTAGTGAAAGTAGGGATTTTTTAAATTGGGAAGTTGTATTGGGTTTGTATTGGTAGGGGGTTAAATAATGTGATTTTTAGAGGTATTTTCCAATATGTAGCCAAATTAAGGGTATTGTTTAGTATTCCAAGAACGCACGTGTTATGTCAGGTTCATTGAGTGAAGCCCCCGTGAGGTGGAATCATTGGTTGATGGTTGAGGTGGTTTTTCTTCTAGATGCCTTGGTTTTGTTTTGTTTGGTTATTCCATGAGATCCCACATTCATGCTTGGAATATGGCATGGAAGTGATTAGATGAAAGAAAGATTTGGTTCGGCCTAATATATGGTCGGGTGGTACGTGGAAGTCCCTGACTTGGTTGGATTTACATATGTTAATAAGAGCTCTTTTCCTCTCACATTTTATTAGAAAATGTACTTGTTATTATGTGGCTTTGATGGTTTTTTTTATCATTGTTATTATTTTGATTATATGCTGGTTATAAGCATGGCCTCATGACAGATTCTAGTTATGGGTCTTATCATGTTTTGATTGGTAAATGAATGTTTATAGAGTGCATGAACTAATAGATGTTATTGCAGCTATTATGAGAAGGCATCAAACCTTCTTTATTATTTTCATATAAGTATCAGACCCCAATTTTTAAATATGAATTCATGACCTGTAGATTACATGTTCTCAATGTGTTTGATGAAATGTCTGTCATGGTTAGGATTGGTTAGCTCAAGCCCTTGATCAATTTTTGTGTTAGAGGTTTTTTCCTAGTGTCAATATTGTTCTGGAAAGTTTCATCAAGTTTTGGGTAGTCGTTTAGAGACTATCCCTAAAAAGTGGCTTAGATATTGTGGTCGCAGGCACAAAACTGGGTGAAAAAGACTACGATTGCAGTGTTGTGCCAACATCTGGGAGTCCAAGACATTAAAAAATAGGTTTAACTAGGGGTTTGGGAACCTGGAAGGGTGGTTTAGCCCTTAGGGGTCTTGTAACACCTGAGGGAATTTAGTAAGGTTTTGGTTTGTCAATTCCACTTCCTTAAGGTGATTTCTGAGGTTGAGTCATACCATAGTAAATTGCCCTTTCATATTTACCCCAGTGGACTAGTGAAAATGGGTATGTGTGGGAGGAGGGTGCTATAGTAGTAAGTTGTGACAATTCTATAAAGAGGATAATACCATATTAATTATTATATTACTAAGTAATATTATATAAAAGTATCAATTAATTTGAAGGGTTTGTATTTTAAATAAATTTCATTAAGACAAACATTTACCTTAGATGCTTGAATTGTTTTTGTGATTTCATATACGTGGTTGAGAGGGCCAAATATTCTAACTCCATGTGTAGGTAGAAATAACACCTCACCATGTTATAGTTGTTTGTTGGAAAGAAAACATCACTATGTGATAATATCTTGAAACCAATGTGATTTCACCCAATGTGAACATATTTTTCTCTTGAGTGTCTAATGATGTTGCTGCATACTTGGCATCGATTCAATTGGAAATCAGCTATTCCCTTTCCTTTGGGACGTTTATGGCCTCTTCCCATGTAGGTGGTGTTGCGGCTCTAGTGAAATCCATCGATCACGACTAGAGCCCCACTACTATCAAATCTACTCTCATAATGAGAATTCCTTAACTTTTGGGTTTGCTATAATTATCGATGGACTTATTGGCTAGTGAAAGTGATAGAGATTAGGATGTAAAATTCCAGTGAGGCAGATCAAGGGTTGATTATTCATCATTGGAGGTGGAACTGGAATTCAACTTGTGTAAGAATCTATGAAAGCTAGTTGGTTAGATTGGACTATAATATCTGCATCATTGTTTAACATCCTCAAATATGTGACATTGTTGGCGGTATCTAAATGCCTTGAGTACAAAAGAGAAATTGGCATGGGACACACGCTTACCAGTTATTTCAGATGCAAGAACATAATTCACATTGAACATAGTTTGATTGGTGGTGGTCCCTACAAAACGTGTGAGGTTATGTCCTCCACATTCACATTTCCATTACCAAGGAAGTTCATTGTGCGGAGGTCCTCCGCACAAGGACATATGCACAATGAAATTTCACACAATGCTCATATTTCATTTTCTTTTGCATGATATAACTACCATAGCAATATCCAACCACAATGTAAGACTATAAAAGACGTGTTAAAATCATGCCGCTACATAATATTTCTTAAATGATTTCCTCTTACTACTGGACTCTGCATTCTCTTTTCTCTGCCTATGTCACGAAGAAATTGTGCAAGTGATGATTAATTATCAAGCATATTCTAGTCAAATTAAACTATTTTGAAAAATGGTCCTAAAAAATCAATCAAATGATTATTATATATTTCAAAGATGTTAAACTCGAAAAATTGCTCCCCATGTCCAAATCAAGAATCGTACTTTTTGTTCAAAGCAACCTTGTTCAACTTTAAACTTTTTTTTTATTACAAGCATAGATACAAACATATCTTTCAAAGAAAAGGCTCCCTGGTATGTTATAGGTAGAGCTTGTTACGTTTTCTTTTAGCATCTTGTGGTTTGTTGATAATCAAACTAGCTGACAAATAATTCCTATCAAATTTGAAAGAATACTAATGTTTATCATGATGTGCAGTAATACAATAGAATATAACATAATTTTTAAAATAAAATTATTATCGCATGAATTCCTTTGTCAAATATTTAAAATTATTTCATGACGAACCAAGTGTATTATTTCATTGCGCGGAGGTCCTCCACACAAGGACCTCTGCACAATGAGCTTCCACACAATAAACTTCAGAATTCACATTGAAAATAATTTGATTGGTGGTGGTCCCTCCAAAACACATGAGGTTGTTTCCTCCAAATATACATTTCCATTACCGAGGAAGTTCATTGTGCGTAGGTCCTCCACAAATTAACTTCCAAACAAGGACCTCCGTACAATGAAATTTTGCACAATGTTTTTAATATTCCATATTTCATTTTCTTTTGTGTGATATAACTACCATAAAAATATCCAACCACAATGTAATATTGTAAAATATGTGTTAAAATCTTGTCACTACATAATCTTTCTTAATTGCTTCCTCTTACTGGACTCTACATTCTCTTTTCGCTACCTATATCACCAAGAACTCGTGCAAGTGGACGATTAATTATCAAACATATGCAAGTCACATTTAATGATTTTGAGAAATGGCCCTCACATATCAGTCAAAGGATTATTATATATTTCAAAGATGTTAACTAGAAAACCTACTTCCCATGTCCAAATCGAGAATTGTACCATCCGTTGAAAGCAACATTGTCCAACTTTAAACTCTTTTTTTATTACAAGCATAAATACAAATATCTCTTTCAAACCAAAGGATTTCTAGTATGCTACAGACGAAGCTCATTACGTTTGATTTTAACATCTTGTGGTTTGTTGATAATCAAAGCTAGTTGACAAATAATTCCTATCAGATTTGAAAGAATATTAATGTTTAAGATGCGATGCTGTCTCAGAGAATAATGTAACAAAATTATTTTAATAAAATTATAATCACATGAATTCCTTTGTCAAAGCTTTAAAATTATTTCTTGGCGAACCAAGTGCATTATTTCATTGTGTGGACATCATCTATATAATGAACTTCATAATTCACATTGAAAATAATTTGATTTGTGGTGGTCCCTACAAAACATGCAAGGTTATGTCCTTCATATCTGCATTGCATTGCCATTACAGAGGAAGTTCATTATGCTAGGGTCCTATACACATTGAAATTCCACATAATTTTTATAATATTCCATATTTCATTTGATTTTTCGTGATATAACTACCATAACAATATCCAACTGCAATGTAAGACTGTAAAATATGTGTTAAAATCGTGTCACTACATAATATTTTTTAAATTATTTCGTCTTACTATTGTACTCTACATTCTCTTTTCATGAGCGAATGCATAGGGAGGAAATGGGTTATGAATGTATTTGTCGGTCCAACGACCATGGAAAATTAGAGTTTCATGGCTCATTTTCATGTGAAGCGAAGGTAAGGAACGTGACCTGCAAGAGATAGACTCAATCCATACACATCTCATTGGTAAACAAACATGTTATAAAGTGTAGGGACATCAACACCTTTTCGCAATTTTCTTGGATAGATAGAGGTAAAATTGTGCATAAGAGAGCATATAGAGAGGAAAGTGATTCCATATATCTAGCTATGGGATTCACCATTTGTGGGGAGGAAGACTCTTCTCAATCCAAATATCCAAGCAAGGTGGAGGAAAGCTTTCTCGGAACCCCATCCCATGAATGTTTTTCTAAATCTCAAATCATAACAACTCAATATGTGTATATTATTTTCAACTTTTTTTATTGGGAATGATTTCTTTTACATATAATTATTTATCTCTTTTTCCAATTTATAATGAATTTGAAGATATTCCTCTTGGTCTTAGTTCTCAGTTTCCAATTTATAAGTAAGGTTGAGATATTCCTCTTGATCTTAGTTAATAATTAGTGTATGAAGAATAAATATTTCACAATAGTTGAACCAAAAAAATATTTTTATACTCTTGGATCAATCCATTTATATTTATATCAATTGTGATTTGTTAGTGATGATATTGGCCTATCAAAAAGATTATTTAAATATGTGGAGAGTTTAAGATTATTTAAATATGTGGAGAGTTTTAATGGTCATCTTTGTTACACCAATTTTTGGTCATCTAACCTGTTACTATTAGATGGACCAAAGTACACCATGTAAGACCAATTTTACCCTAGTAAAATTGCTTTCAATATGAAAAATAATTTAGTAATCCATAATTTATTAAGTTGTTTATGGTCTAAACAGGAAACCCAATGAGGAATAATTGAATAAATCCTTATTTTTTTTATTTTCCTCAAGGGATAATTAATTAAACCACAGTTTAATTAATATTCCTGATCATATTTAACCCAAAACAAGAAATTAATTAGATAAATCATTATTAATCTTATATTTTCTAGGAATAATTATTTAAAACATTATTTAATAAATATTCTTTGTTTAATTTGACTAAATCACTTATAAATAATTGAAAAAATAATTATTTATTTAATTATTACTCAACCATTTTTAAAATAATAAATAAATCATTTATTTATTTATTATTTACAAATAAAGGGATTTGACCAAATTCAAATTCTTTTTCCCTCTAACAAAAATAATAAAATATTCCATAAAAGCTGGATCTAAATTTGTTTAATAATATTTTAATTATGCACCACTATCCAGACTAACTCAATATTTTGTTATAAGTAGAAGGGTTTTTACATTCATTCACTACCTTTTGTTGCCGAAAGATCACTCTGGATCTATACTTTTGGTTTGACTTTGATCCTCCATCATTGTCATATTTTCCTACTTTTTTCTTGTGAGCTCCCTTTGAGTTCCATTTTTGTCTGGGTTTTCTGCACCATAAAGAGAGAGAGATATCAGATCGGAAGCGCCGAGGACATACAAGAACCCATCCCATTAAGGGGAACTGGTAACATCTTTCTATGTTACCTTCCTAGGTGTTATAATACAAAAAATTCTTTAAAAATTATTGTCTTGTTCATTGGATGCATGGAGCAACTCTTGCTTATTATTTGCTGTTTAATGTATTTAACTACATAGATATGAATTTCTGTAGCATTTATTCTGATCACTAATTGTATATATAAGGATATTGACAGCCATCTTTGATGTTAGAGCTGTTTGTTATGCACAACTAAAGTGATATTTTTTCGTATGCTTGCGATTATAATTCACACTAACAATCTCATTAATGTCAAATTAAATTACTACAATCTCAAATGGGAAGGGATTTTTCACTCAAATTCTAATTCACTACAAGACCCTTTAGGGATCGTGAATGATGATATTTTCAATTGATGATAGGTATCGATCTAAAAATCATTACCCTCCCTATAAAATACAGGTTTTCTCATGGATTTCCCTTTTCAACAATATATTAACATGAGATCATCCTTACCAAATGAGTTGAGAGGACTAGAAAGGTGTCTATAATGTGAAGAACACTCAAAATCAATGACACATATATTCATCCACTATCACATTAAAAAATAGTTAAGAACGATGCATAAGCCCTCATCGAAAAGAGAGTTACTAGGAAGCATTTGGACCATCAAGCTTTAAAAGGGATGATCAACATGGAAAAATTTTAAGGGCTAATATTCGTAGGTGGGCTAATTATCCATGATTTTTCCAATAAAATGATTCACCAATTTCCATTTTTTATATAAATGATTCGCCCAAATTTTACAACATAAAATTATTTTACCCTAAAAATCACCAACATTATATAGAAACTATATATAAAATCATTATAAATTTGAACAAAATTAAAAATACATCAATAAATGTTTTATAGTTTGCATATTAGGGAGTAACGAGATTCGCCAATGTTTTAAACTTCAAGATAATTTTCCATCCTTAAAATTTTCCCTAATAATCAAGCCTTGACCCTCCCACGATCAATAATATGGTCCATTTGGATCACACAAAAATCACCTCTTTTTCTAGGGAAGAAATTGTCCATGGTTTTAAGTACACTATAAGTTAGCAAAAAAATTTCCATTAGGGATAATAATTACTAGGGTGAAGCATCTTAGATGTCTTGGGGCACCGATAAAAAACTTGCACAAAACCTCGAGGTTACTTTCAAGGAGAAAAAAGTGGAAACCCAAGTCAAAATGGGGTTATTATCAAAGGTTCAAACAACAACGCCAAATTAATCATTACATTAGATAATCATTCACTTGGACGTGTATAGTGACTTCATTCTCAAAATCAAATAGCTAAATAGAAATAGGTAAATCCATAATATCTAACTTCAAGGAAGCATAATTAAAACAAAGAATATCACAACCAAATCAATCTATTCTCTTTCAGTTGTATACTTAGAGAACTAAATGTAAAGATAGAAAATGTTATAAATTCAATTTTAGATATATAATGCAGAGCACGCTCCATATAAGTAACTATCTTCTTCTTGATATATCAAGCTTTAGAAAAACTATATCCTTCTTCAATTTAGAGGATATGGATGTATCCACTATAGACATGTTTTAACTATATATATAGATGTATGTATATTATCAATAACGATGATTCGAACACTAGCCTTATAATAACATCTTGAAGGATGAGTGTTAAACAAGTCTTAGCATCAAGATAGAAAATTTTAATCTTCAAGTCAAACTTTACGTAACTTTTCCTCTATTTATGAATGTGTTCATTTATTAATATATATTTTAGGAATTGGAAAAAAAAAATATTTTAAATATATTTGATTTTTAAAAAGGATATTTAAATTTATTATTTTTTCAAATTAAAATTTTGTAAAATATTTCCTATGAGGTGTAGAATAGACGATGATGAGGTGTTTTTTCAAGGCACTATGTGATGTGAAGGTCACTGATTCAAAACTCCACGGGAAAAAATATAGCCATGTTAAGGGTTGGTGAGGCCGAGGTTGGGTGTGATCCTTGGGTGAATTTGACGGCTTAGATACCCCTAGGTCGCAGGTTCTCAAGCCAAATGTTAGTCATCTCAGGACTCACACAAATTAGCAAACAAAGAAAAAATATTGCAAAATATTATCAAATAATTTTGTAAAAATGAAATTTCATTTTATGTTTTTCTTCATTAAAAAATATTACAAATTGTTAAGTGATTGGTGTTAATATAGTGAAATTTTAAGATAATGATATTAATTCTTATAAAATTAGCATAGATCCATCTTAACCTAGGACCTACCAAGCACTAAGAGGGATGAAATCTCTCAAGATGGATACCACTTTTTGATTGCAAAACTTAAAGAAAGGTTTAGAACTTGAGAGTTTTCATTTCTCTTGACTCTTGGTAGATCTGGAGTTAAGATGGATCTATGCTTGTTTTGAGAAAAATACTAATAAATTGTTTTAACTCTAATACTTTTTCTAGTTTCAATCATTTTATATAATCTATACATAGTTCACATTGAAATATTTTATTTATATTCGCGTTATCCACATTAAAATGTTAATACATTCCCCCTGATATTTGAAAGCAGAAAACATATATCCATAGGATATTGTTGGAAATACTAAGAGGGGATGAATCAATATCTCACTTCAATTAGTTAATTTTAAACTTGAGAGGCATTAAATGTTATTAACATTAGATCAAATCATAAATTAACATCACATCACATGAACAATAAGCAAGAAATTTTTAGGTGGAAACCCTTCTGAGAGAAAAACCACCAAAATCTTTCTAATATTATTGATGAGTACAATAATTTATCAGCTCCAATTGAAGGGAAACTCCAAAAACCTAGTACTCAATTAGAAAAGCATTCAATTTATGAGGAAGCCCCGACTCCTTGAAAGGATGCTCCAACACTCTGATTTTACCAACTCCAACTCGAAGGATGCTCCAACACCCGTCTAACATCATTATGCTACCCTAGCACCACCCTGCCACCCTGAAGCAATTTCGAGCTCCATCCTAAGGGATATTTCACTCTCTGCCTTGCACCTAATGACAGTGAACCACTTACAATGATATACAAATATAACTTTACTACTACCTCTGCTGATATATATACCCAATGGTCAATGTGTCAATGCTTAGGTCAAAAAAGATATTCAATGCTTGTTCCAATCAACTACATTTATCAACATGCAAGATATTATTGTTCTATCACTTCAAAGATCAAACTCCAGGACTACATCTTGTATATTATTGTAGGCATTCTATCCAAAATATTTCCTCAACAATCAATTTAAGTATTTTAAATACAAATTGAACAATTTACATACCTCAAATTAAGTTTGTTATCTGTTACTGATTACTTCATATTTTTTCAAGAGATATGCCCTTGGAGGTCCTCCTAATAGCTTCTCAACAAGCCACAATACATTACTTATACATGTTTAGACTTGGCCCTAAACAATGGATAAAAATGCCTCCTTACTTATGCTTCATATTTCACTGCATTTTAAACGAGTCCTCAAGTTAAACTAAACATGCCTCAACAAGTTAATTCTCTACCCTCATATGATCTTTAAATCTAATCTTAAACAAGTCTCTTATGCAAATAAATATAGCTTAAATTCAATGTTGGTTTTGGCCCTGATTTGTACAAATATAAGCTCTATTTTCCCACAGACCCGTGGTATCAACAAAACTTGATTAGGGGCCTTCTAATATGGTCTATAAAAGCCTAGAACACATTATTTCCATGCAGTTTGAGCAAACTGAAATTATTTGAAACATTCCTCAGAAATTCGGTGCAGAATAGTCCTCAGAATAGGCTTTGGGAAGGCCAAAAACAAGCCTAAGAAATGGTGTGAAATTATCCTCAAACTAGGCCTCATGAAGGATGAAAATCTAGTCTCAGAAGGGGCTTCTGTTCAAGCCTCAGTAATTCCGAAATTTGTGCCCAAAGGAATTCACATTATCCCACATATATGATGAAAACTTCTGAGAAATGTGCCTTAGGTATCCTTCGCACACAACTTTTGAATTATCCCTAAAAACAATATTTTCTAACGAAACACCATACAAAGAATATAAAATAATAAGCCTTATTCCTTATATATCCATGTTTCCCTAGCCTCAAAGAAAATTATATAAACTTATTTGAGATAAGTGTGATAATTGATTTCCTTTTGAGGGGAATCGAGGCCTTTATTTATACTTTAAGGAAGGGGTTTAGAAGGGGGGAGACTTGCCCTTAAACCCATGGAGGCAACCCAATTTCACATAAGAATATAACTCAATAAATTTAATTTTTGTAGGCCAACCCTATTTTCTTCTTATGAATCCAATTTCAAATTGAATATTTTCACTATTGGATGGCCGACTTGGTCAACATAATTTATGCAAGATTTTATTAAATATTAATCCCAAATTTTGACCAATTATAAAGGTGTCTTTTATCATTCAACTTGGGCACCATGACCACACTTTTATGGCTACATATTTGAGATGCCATATCTCCTCAACCTGAGGATTTACGTGGTGTGCCACCTACCGTTGGAAAAAACATGAAAATAACAATCAATGTATGATGGTATTGCCAACAAACTCATCATCATGTGCCTTAACTAGGGCGGAGAAAGTGGTGCTTCTTCTAGCTACTACTTGGGTTGACATCAATGACAACCAATATTCAACAGATATAATATATATCTCTCTAAACACATTGAATTTTTTTTTGTTGTTAACATTTTTAAAATGTTACTTATTATTGAAATAATAACTCTCTCTCTATTGTGTGTGTGTAATGTTAAAATATTTTACTAAAGATGCATATTAATTTTATTTTATTTATGAACCACATTGAACTTTTTTTTGTTATTAAAATATTTTTGTTTAAACTAAAATAGAATGAAGTAAACATCATATAATATCAATAATATTATTTTTACACAATATTATTTTTACATGTCATCTCTCAACTCTATATTAAGTAGTGAAGGAATATCTCCCTCATACTTTTTTTTTTTTTTTACTTTTAATTACTTTATGCCTATATACAAAATTGATATAAAATTAAAGTGAAAATTAAAGTATTTCATTTACGCCAACATAATTTTTTTTAAAATTTTTAATAATTTTTAATTTACTAAAATAAGTATTATTTTATTAATTTTAATTTAATCTAATTTAATTTGAAAACAAATGAAAACATCACAATATATAATCTTATATAAAAAAATGAAAAAGTAAATAACTATTAAATTAATTATAAATTAAAAAAAATAAATGAGAGATCATAAAATTTTAAATAATTATAATATTAATCACATTAATAAGTATTTTTCCTCATAAGACATTAAATTAAAAATATATCACATCAAAATCAAAGCATCGCAAACGAAATGAGAAACAACAATAACCTTTTTCTTTTTATGGTGAAGAAAAGTTGTCACATGATATTTTTAAAGAATTTCATATTAAATGCTTTTAATTTATTTTTGTATTTTAAAAATAAAGTTACACTTTTGTGGATTCAAGTGTTAACCCCCATGGGCTCTTTGGCGTTAGTGTAAAGCGATAAAAAAATGTTCCTCAACTCCCATCCACTGCTTCCTTTGGGGTTGCCACTCTTTACCATTTGATGAATAAAAGTGATAGTTCCTTATCCCAGTTTTTGATAGTTGTGGGCAATTGTAAATTAACATCTATACAAATAAAGTTAGTGACATCTAACTCTAAGTTGGAAATGAGTCAGAGTACAAACATTTAGTAGATAGTTTGATGTATCTCACAATGACCACGCTAAATTTGATCTTTGAAGTTAGCGCATTAATAGTCTTTAAACTAAAATAATGGAATAAGTGAAATTTTAAAATTTATTTTTAGCTTTAAAAAAAATTAATGTTTTTTTTAACATTAATTTTTTTTTATAAAACAAAGTCAAAAAACTTTGACTTGCAAATGAGTATATATATATATATATATATATATATATATATATATATTTATATTTATATTGGCAGGGACTAATAATGATACAAGACAATGCAACAAGGAATCACTTTTAATTGAATGCATCCTAATTACCCATTATCATTTCTTTTTCTTAGTAATGGAGAATTTCCATTTAATATAAAGTCTGTAGTGAACACTCCCAATAGAGTTGCAAAAAGGGGTTCACGCCACACAGTGGTGGATCAAAAAATGACATTTGTTTTTTTTTAAGGCTTTTAACTACGAATTATTCTAGTACAAAATTAAACAAAAATAATGAATGGTAAATATTAGTAAAAGACACATAAGATCATAACAAATAGGAAAAACATAATTGGTTATGATTCAAAAAGTGGGTTAATCATCTGAACTACATTTGTATCTTATTTTTTTACAACCATGTTTCCTATTTCTATGTGCAGAGCAATTAGACCTTTTATTTGTGTGAGGGGGCTATGAACTTCTCCCTCTAGTAAGTAGTGACGCTGAAATCAACTATGACATAGAATGGGAGTCACTGTGTTTATTTGTTGTAACTCAACACAAGAGATGGTAGAGTTCTTGAATTGATACCTCTAAAGTTGTTAATTGTTTCCTTTTTGTTGAAGCAAAATCCTCATAATTATCTTCAACTTAGATTGTGACTATTATCTTGCAAAGTAAATTGGTTAGCAAGAAACTCAAGAGAGTTACCCAAATCCTTAATGGGGTCTTCATGTCTTTGAAAAGATACTATTGTTTCCCTAATCTCCTTATTTTGCATGTACATAGCTCTAAAAAACAAAGTGCAATTAGTGGAAAAAACCCTTGCGAATGCAAAAGGATTTCTCTTGGGCCTCAAATTTGGGATGGTGAGTCTTGAGAAAACACCATGTCCATCTTAGATAGTGCCAAGGTACTCTAAGTCAAGTCCTAACAATAAATTTAGAATGGTAATCCCCAATGCTAAACAAAATTCATTGACAATAGAATAATTATCTCAATAAGAGTCATAGAATCTGCAAAGGAAGGTAACACTCACAATTGATAAAAATAGGCCTGAAATGTAAACTCGAGTGAGGATGACCTATAATGATACAAATTTGTAAAGGGAGTGAAACGAAATACATATTTATAACAAAAACACATGGATATAGTGAAACTTGACTTTTATTAATAAATGGAAAATGTTGAAACTATAAAAATGTAGAATGAAAACAAACAAGCTTGAATTGTGGTAGCTTATCTTTGAGAAGAGTTGTGATCGCTACACCCTTCACTAGAGTGAGTTAAAATGAGTTTGAAAGGCCCTTTTAAACATCAAAAGAAATGAGGAAACCTTAAACATCCAAGAAACTAACCCTAGGAGATGAAATGCCAAAAGGCATATGATCCCCACCTAGGTTAGTTGGTACATCAACATCCCATGGCCATAACTTTTGCATACAATATCCATTTGGAATGCTCGGTACCCTGTTGGAAATATCTATCAAAGATTTACACTTTATGGACCAATATAATTTTTTTCAATGAATACAACCTAGGTCCTTGGCACATTAAAAAAATATCATTTAGGGCTTCAAACAACCTTGGAAGTTTATGACCCAAAAAACTATAGAAAAACTACCAAAATGGAGAATTGTGCTTTGAGCCAGTGAAGTAGGTGGATGGCCATTGATATCCACCTAAATTACTCCTCCCCCATTAAGAAGAAATGGTATCCATTGCATTGAGGGGCCCCATCAGATGGGGAAACTTCTGCCAAATTTGGCTCTTGATGAGCCACTTTCCTTGGTGAAGAAGTTTCTCTGCTTTCATAACCCGATAGAGTTGGATGTGTTTTTGTTGGGTATCCTTTCTATTGGTGTAATGATATAATCCATTATATCATGGTCAATTCCATCAAGCTTGAGCTCTGTGGGGGCCATTTTCTCAATTTCCTTTGAGGTGTCCAATAGAGGTGGATAATATAGTTGAATTAGCTCTGAATTAAACACTAGGTGCAAGAAAAAGAATGGGGGGATTCTCAATTCAAAATAATTTTCATCCATCACCTTTGTGATTGTGTACGACCCATATTAGAGTCGTATGAGCTTCCTATTGGGGTCTGTGAGGTTCTATTTCTATAAGTGTAACCACACCTTATCACCAACCTGAAAATTATGTGGAACCATGTGTTGGTCATGTTATTTCTTTTACCAGACATTGGAATTATTCAAGATATCATGGAATTGTTCATGGAGGTGTTGGATCTACTCAAAAAATGTGGCTTCCCTATCTTCCTCAATCAAAGCTTGGGAGGACTCATTTGGTGCAGATGCAATGGGAACAACTACATCAATTGAGGCCAATGGTTGGAACCCCAAGAACACTTGGAAAGTGCTATGACCAATAAAGTTTTGGAGGGCTCTATTATAGCTATGTTGAACGTATGAAATATTTTCATCCCGTGTACATGTTGGGGTTTCCATGTTTTGGCAAGATTGGCAATACCAAAAGATGAGACAACATAGAACCACTTTCGGACCTTAGGATCTAGCCCTCCTAGGTCCAGAGAGGGATCTCTCTATAATTGTGAAGGCATATGGCTTTGAAGCTCAAGTTTAAGATATTAGGCTAGTTATAGGCACAGGGTTTGTTTGTTTGATTTAGAGTTTGGTTGTTGAGAATCAGGAAGGAAGGGTTCGTCATAAGACAAGGCCGCGCAACAAAGGATATAGACAGAGGAGAAATAGTCCAGGAAATACCAAGTCCATTGGGCAATGGAGTCAAGAAAGGATTTACTTGCTATTCAACTTGCAAGCTTTCAGTTGGGCTAGTCATCTAAAGCCTTGGATCCTAAAGTGATAAATATGAAAGAAGGAGAACCATCTAATTATGTCTATAGATCAGGTCGGAGGTCATTTAACTCCAGACCTGCTTGGACACAATCAGGGGCAGCACGAGGGATCTTAGAAAGGCTTAATGGAATGGAAAGATCCTAGTGAGGCAGGGACAAAGCTCTAGACCTCCTAGTGTTCTCAACACATTCGATCAAATCCCAACAAGAACATCTAAACATGGATTTCCTTAATTCATACATCAGAGAGCAGGCAATAACATCCACTACACTGGTTAAATCCATTGAAATCAATATTCAGATACACATATAAGTAGAAAACATATAGGGCTGGGACAACAGCAACATAAGGCACCTAACATGGGTGAATCTTACGCCAAATTTCTGATGCGAGCCAGAAGAACTGAAATGAAATGAAATAAACACAGAGATAGAAAAACATCACCGCAGCTTTAGATCAGGATCCAAAGGAATGTGCTCATTATATTAAATATCAACACCAATCAGGCACAACATAGCCAATAATTTGGTTACTTAATCTGAATACATATCACTCGGCCTACGTTACAATTATACACAGAGTTCTTATCTCAGGAGGAACTGCTTACATTTCTCTGATAACTCATCAACAACCTTTACAACAACTTCCTCATAGTTTTTATAGCTGAAAAAGAGCAGAGGAAGTAGGTAGAACACTAAATATAACATTAAATTCAGAAAAGAAGGAAAGGGTCGAAGCCCATTCTGTTTGGAACTTTGAGCCTTAATTTTTGGCACTCTTTGGAGAAAAGAAGGGTCTTCGTCAGGCTTCATTAATTCTTGGTATGTTTCAGATGCATTCTAGTGTAGTACCTTTGGTGAATAAACAAAATGGTAATGAAAAATGGAATGGTCCGCCGTACTTGAGCAGCAAATGCTCTAATCTCCTTGGACTGCGTTCTGAGCGTAGATCTCCTCTAGAGCACGGCATATAATCAAGCGGTAGGGGCAATCCGTCCTTCTTCGGACGAAGAAATTCTGCTGGTGTGGACACCTGCCCTTCATTAAATTCTTTGCCTCTGACAGTAAGAAACTTACTGCTGCATCCATACTGCGTGATTATGGTGGCATTTCAACTCTTGTACTTTGCAAAAACTCCCGACTGTGTGTAGACAATCAATGCAATGGAAGACTGGTGGAGTGGAGGGCGAAAAATATGATAGCGCGGCGACGGAATGGAGGCTTTCACCAAGCAATGGTGACAAAATGCAAAGGAATGCGAAGGGAAGGAAGTGACATGCGATGAGGAGGAACCCAGCCGCAGGCGGGTGGCGATTTGCTTCGAGCCGTTGGATCTTAAACCCAATGGTTGGCCAAGGTTTAGTCGGGGAATCGCAGTCGCGATGGACGAGAGGGGAACGCATACTTATAATTTGCGATTGCGATCAAGGAAGGGGAAATGGTTGGGAATGCGATGATGGTTGGGTTCACACGGGAATCAACGGTGGAGGATTTGCGACGCGATCGGATCGCATCGCAAATATTTGCGATGGATCACTCGAACGGACAAGTGAAAATGCGATAATGCGACGGTGCGATTATGCGATCAAGCGATGGTCGCATCGCAAATATTTGCGATGGATCCAATGAACAAGCGAACGAAACTGCGATGTGCGACTTGCGATAGGCGGCGGTTATATAATGTGATATAAACTTTATAATAAAGTTTATAAAAAACAAGCGGGGTATGCAAGGGGGAAGGCTATAAACGCATATTTTGTATTAAAATGGTTTATAACGCGATTGAAGTCGGAAAAGAGGGGAAGAGGGGTCCAAGGCCTGTAGTAAGATAGGAAAGTGGGTGTTTGTCCCTTTAAAGTGATCTGAAGGTTAGGAAGGGAAGTAATAAGGGAACAAAGGGGAAGATGGCCTACAAAGGGTAGGGGAAAGAATTTAAAGGGGATTTTGAGGGGAAATGAAAGGCAAGTGGGGAAAAAGAAGGGGAGACAAAGGGGATAGAAAACAAAGGCTTAGGGGAATGAACTAAGAGGGAAAAGGGGGCCTTTGGGCATCTCTTCACAAACAGAGAGGCTTTATGATGGGAATCAGCAGAAGGGAATTTATCAGAGGACATAAGGCACAAGGAGGCTTCAAGGATGATGTGTTTTCCGGGGAAATGCATTCCTTGAAGGCTCAGAAACATCTTAGCCCCTTATTTTCTTGTCGAAAATTTATAGGGGGCTAATAGTGGCTCCACATGGGGATGGCTTCTTCTTGAAGGAGTCAAGAATTCTAAAAATAAATCTTTGGTGTAGGCCAGCTGCCGGTTGCTTGGCACATATCTTTCTCTGATCAGTAGCCACAATGTGAATATGTTACATCAGCAGAAACATTTTCCCCAATCAAACTTCCTACCCGCACTACAATCCTAGCATTTTTCTTCTTTAGGGTGCATTTGAGCTAGCAAACCCTTTACATCATTTTATTTTACAAACAGAAAATAAACCTATTCTAAATCTACCCTTATTGCTCCATGAGACCAGATTAAACAGTTGGTCCCACAGCGTTTCGCTACCTACACTACCACCTGCTAGGATCAGACTGTCTAGCAGGTTTCTCCTCTACATTCTAAGACAAAAAATGAAACAACTAACTACCTGATCATAGACTGAGCTTTATTGAGCTTTTCCTACCTACCCTATTCTAACTTGACATATTTACAAGACTAGCTTACAAACACTGTCTTCCAATGTAACCAGTCCATCAAGTGATCCCATGGCTGGTCCTTCTTGCTCAACTCCTTGAGCATGCTGGATAGGTAGGGTAGCTCCCACTCTTTTTGTTCAATAACAACAGCTTTGAAAAATTTTCTTACTGTTTGCAACATACTGCTCAACAAGACCTTTGATCCTTCTTCAAATGTATGCAGGAAATGTGCATAAGGATCATGAAAAGATACCTGGCTATGAATATTTGGCAGGCTGGCTTCAACCAGTATCTCTTCTTCTTCCACTGGATCAAGAAAGAGACTCTCTTGAGAAAGAGAATCTTCTTCATCTTCTGAACTGGAGGACTCGTCATATATGGCAGTGTTGTCCTCTCAGAGCTCTAATATATTCTGCTCTGGTGTGCTGAGCTCTGTGAAGAGATCCATGTATTCTTGAGCAGGGTCGTGTTCCATTTCCTCCTCTTTTTCAAGAGAAAGATCGTTATTCACATCCTGCTCAAGAACCTCTTCTTTGTTTTCCTCTTCATCATCTATGATGAAACGCTGCTGACCTCCAATCATGTGAAAACCATTACTGATGATTTGTAATGGAGTGAAGCAAAGATCTAGAGATCCTTCACCCTGTTCTGCACTCTTAAATCTTTCTTCATCAGTATCATAAATAGCCTGCATTGGCTCATTACTCTCTGGAAGTAAATGGAAATGATTTTCCTCCCATAAATCTACTAACGATGACCCTGCAAGATCATCTTCCGTTCGGGGAACATCATCATCAGATAGATCAAAAACAGGGGAATCAGGAATGTAAGTAATGTTACCAATCGGATATACTGGATTGTTAGCAGATTTTTCTTCATTCTTATTTACATGTGAGCTTTCCAACTCTGTACAATAAAGCTCATCAGATGAATGGACAAGAATTTCTGATCTGTAAAAAATTTCAGAGGCTGGTTGTCTATTGATGATTTGATCTATTTCTTCCTCTGTCAAAGGGGAGGATGGTCTTGTGTCCCTTTGTGCAGAAGTGCAGCAGCTCTTTGTTTCCTCTGAAGATGAATCAGCAACTGAGTTTTCAGGAATATCTTGAAAAAAGTCCACAGCCTCTTGACTGTTTTCTTCCTCAGCCGATTCATCCATGTTCTTGTGATAGCTAGGATGCATATGAAATTCTTGAATGGCTGTCAACAGATCTTCAGATTGCGTATTAACCAAATCCTTATCAATGTCTAATAGGTATTGTATGATATTCTGAGATTGATCACAACAGTCCCATGATAAGGGTGGAGAGTTTCCTTTATAATTCTTGTAAAATACTTGGTGCATGTCCTTTAAAGAAAACAAACTCCGAGGTTCTAACCATTCATACCAGAACCTAGCCTTTCCTTCTAACGTTGCCATGAGCATTTTCATTAGGCAGTCTTCATGCCATTCAACTTTAAATTTCCACACATGTATATGAAACTTGATGAGATACAGCAAGGGGTCCTCAGCGTTTTCACCTTGAAAAATAGGCAGGTTTTTTAACCAGTCCACTTCAGGCATTTTGTGTGGAAATCCAGGAATATGCTCCCTACTCATTGGGGCATATCTTCTCTGTATGCGTGGAAGCATGTTTGTAAATCAGAAAGAGGTCACTGTATCTTCTCAAACAGTTCGGAGTCTTCTACCAGTGGAGTCATTTGGTCTTTGGATCATAGGGAGTGTGGAGTCGCCAGGTGGATGTATATGAATGTTTGAAGTAGGATGCTGTCCACCATCAGCAATTGAAAGCCAATCTAACCAGAGATTGAAGGGTTTCTAAGGTCCTTGTGATATGGAATGAAAAATGCTTAGAATCTCCCCAGCGGAGTCTTCATTATGTTGGGGTTCCCATGTTTTGGCAAGATTGGCAATACCAAAAGATGAGACAACATAGAACCACTTTAGAACCTTAGGATCTAGCCCTCCTAGGCCCAGAGAGGGATCTCTCTATAATAGTCAAGGCATATGGCTTTGAAGCTCAAGTTTAAGATATTAGGCTAGTTATAGGCACAGGGTTTGTTTGTTTGATTTAGAGTTTGGTTGTTGAGAATCAGGAAGGAAGGGTTCGTCATAAGACAAGGCCACGCAACAAAGGATATAGACAGAGGAGAAATAGTCTAGGGAATACCAAGTCCATTGGGCAATGGAGTCAAGAAAGGATTTACTTGCTATTCAACTTGCAAGCTTTCAATTGGGCTAGTCATCTAAAGCCTTGGATCCTAAAGTGATAAAGATGAAAGAAGGAGAACCATCTAATTATGTCTATAGATCAGGTCAGAGGTCATTTAACTCCAGACCTGCTTGGACACAATTAGGGGCAGCACGAGGGATCTTAGAAAGGCTTAATGGAATGGAAAGATCCTAGTGAGGCAGGGAAAAAGCTCTAGACCTCCCAGTGTTCTCAACACATTCGATCAAATCCCAACAAGAACATATAAACATGGATTTCCTTAATTCATACATCAGAGAGCAGAAAATAACATCCACTACACTGGTTAAATCCATTGAAATCAATATTCAGATACACATATAAGTAGAAAACATATAGGGTTGGGACAGCAACAACATAAGGCACCTAACATGGGTGAATCTTACGCCAAATTTCTGATGCGAGCCAGAAGAATTGAAATGAAATGAAATAAACACAGAGATAGAAAAACATCACCGCAGCTTTAGATCAGGATCCAAAGGAATGTGCTCATTATATTAAATATCAACACCAATCAGGTACAACATAGCCAATAATTTGGTCACTTAATCTGAATACATCTCACTCGGCCTACGTTACAATTATACACAGAGTTCTTATCTCAGGAGGAACTGCTTACATTTCTCTGATAACTCATCAACAACCTTTACAACAACTTCCTCATAGTTTTTATAGTTGAAAAAGAGCAGAGGAAGTAGGTATAACACTAACTATAACATTAAATTTAGAAAAGAAGGAAAGGGTCGAAGCCCATTCTATTTGGAAATCTGAGCCTTAATTTTTGGCACTCTTTGGAGAAAAGAAGGGTCTTCGTCAGGCTTCATTAATTCCTGGTATGTTTCAGATGCATTTTGGTGTAGTACCTTTGGTTAATAAACAAAATGGTAATGAAAAACGGAATGGTCTGCCGTACTTGAGCAGCAAATGCTCTAATCTCCTTGGACTGCGTTCTGAGCGTAGATCTCCTCTGGAGCACGGCATATAATCAAGCGGTAGGGGCAATCCGTCCTTCTTCGGACGAAGACATTCTGCTGATGTGGACACCTTCCCTTCATTAAATTCTTTGCCTCTGACAGTGGGAAACTTACTGCTGCATCCATACTGCGTGATTATGGTGGCGTTTCAACTCTTGTACTTTGCAAAAACTCCCGATTGTGTGTAGAAAATTAATGCAATGGAAGACTGGTGGAGCGGAGGGCGAAAAATATGATAGTGTGGTGACGGAATGGAGGCTTTCACCAAACAATGGTGACAAAATGCAAAGGAATGTGAAGGGAAGGAAGTGACATGTGATGAGGAGGAACCCAGCCGCAGGCGGGTGGCAATTTGCTTCGAGCCATTGGATCTTAAACCCAATGGTTGGCCAAGGTTTAGTCGGGGAATTGCAGTCGCGATGGACGAGGGGGGAACGCATACTTATAATTTGCGATTGCGATCGAGGAAGGGGAAACGGTTGGGAATGCGATGATGGTTGGGTTCGCACGGGAATCAACGGTGGAGGATTTGCGACGCGGTCGGATCGCATCAGAAATATTTGCGATGTGTCACTCGAACGGACAAGTGAAAATGCGATAATGCGACGGTGCGATTATGCAATTGAGCGATGGTCACATCGCAAATATTTGCGATGGATCCAATGAACAAGCGAACGAAACTGCGATGCGCGACTTGTGATAGGCGGCGGTTATATAATGTGATATAAACTTGATAATAAAGTTTATAACAAACAAGCGGGGTATGCAAGGGGGAAGGCTATAAATGCATATTTTGTATTAAAATGGTTTATAACGCGATTGAAGTCAGAAAAGAGGGGAAGAGGGGTCCAAGGCCTGTAGTAAGATAGGAAAGTGGGTGTTTGTCCCTTTAAAGTGATCTGAAGGTTAGGAAGGGAAGTAATAAGGGAAAAAAGGGGAAGATGGCCTACAAAGGGTAGGGGAAAGAATTTAAAGGGGATTTTGAGGGGAAATGAAAGGCAAGTGGGGAAAAAGAAGGGGAGACAAAGGGGATAGAAAACAAAGGCTTCGGGGAATGAAATAAGAGGGAAAAAGGGGGCCTTTGGGCATCTCTTCACAAACAGAGAGGCTTTATGATGGGAATCAACAGAGGGGAATTTATCAGAGGACATAAGGCACAAGGAGGCTTCAAGGATGATGTGTTTTCTAGGGAAATGCATTCCTTGAAGGCTCAGAAACATCTTAGCCCCTTATTTGCTTGTCGAAAATTTATAGGGGGCTAACAGTACACACGTTCTTAGATTTGTACATGTGCAAGATATGCATAATCATCTTGTTGATCACTTTTGTTTAGCCATCTGATTGGGATGAAACACAATCGATTTGGTCAACTTGGTATCCATGAGATACCATAATTTAGAACAAAAGGTGTTTAGGAACATATTGTACATATATGAAATAATGGTCCAAGATGTCTTGAAATGAACCCAAACATGATCAAAGAATATTTTAGTAGTGCCTTAAGTTGTAATACTCTTCTTGCATGGTGCAAAAATGGTCATCTTAGAGAACCAATCGACCACCATAAATGCAATCATTTCTATGATTGGTGGAAGGAAAACCTAAGATGTAATCCATGGAGGTTGACTCCCAGGGCTTGTAAAGGGTAGGTAGAGGAGTGTACAACCCATTCTTTTTATGGTTGGTTTAGTAATGGCATAAGTAGTCCATGATATGATATACTGCTAAACATCTTGTTGAAGATTTGGCGAGTAAAAATATTGTTGAAGTATTGTTATTGTCTTCTCCACACCAAAGTTCCCTACCACCCAACTGTAATGTGCCTCTGAGATCTGATGGGTACACTCTCTTGAAGGAACACAAAGGTGGCCCAGGTAGCACAATAGTGCATCCTGGAGATGGAAGTTTGGAACTTGATTTTCTGCCATGAAATTCTTATATGTGGCAGTTAATTCCAAGTCACCATTTTATAATTGTGTCCACCCATAGATATCGTACCCAAAAGAGTTAATAACTATGGTTAGTGCTACAATTAGGGGCTGACTAAGGAGGTCTGTGCCATGATTGGTGCTACCCTTCTTGTATTTTATTATCAAATGGAATTTTTGTAAGCATGTGGACCATATATAGTGGTAATGATTATGTAACTTCCCTTGTGTCTGTATAAATTGTAAAGGCATGTGATCACTGTGGATGATCGTCTCCTCCCCCATTATATAATTCTTTCATCAAGGCAGACCTGCATGATGGACTAAATATCCTTATCATAGGTGGGATATCTCTGGAAAGTATTAGAGAGTGTTTCATTGTGATAGGCCACCAAATGTCCTTGTTGAGTGAGGACTACACTAATAGCATAGTTAGAGGAATTTTTCTCAATCTAAAATGGTTTTTGTGGGTTTAGCATTGTGATGACTGGTGTAGAGTAGAGGCGGTGTTTCAAATCATCGAATTCCTTATATTGTAACTAGAACAAAAAAAATAATATTTTTCTTCGCCCTTGATCACTTAACTTAAGGGCAAAGTGAAATAAGAGAACCCCAACAAAAATATTCAGTAGAAGTTAGCAAGGCCCAAGAAGCTATGAAGTTATGTTAGAGTTGTAAGAGCTAGCCAATCCTGAATGACTTGTATCTTGGTTGGATCCACATGCACACTTGGCCATAAATAATGTAGCCTAAGTATTGGACCTTGTCCACACTGAAGGAGCATTTTTCTAAGTTATATGTTGCAAGTTTTCTACCCAAATCTTATTGAAGATGAGGATATCATCCAGATATATAGCCACAAAATAATTGGTCAAAGGCCACAATTATCATCCATCATCCTCATGAAATTTATTGAGGTATTCATCAAACCAAAGGGCATGAAAAACCATTCAAAAAAACCTCCTTGTAGTTGAAAGTAGTCTTCCATAAATCATTTGGTTCTATTAGGACTTGGTGGTAGCTAGACTTCAAATAAATCTTATTAAAGTGCTCGGCCCCATTGATTTTGTTAAAAAGGTCATCAGTCTAAGGAATCAGGTACCAGTTCCTGATTATGATTTTATTCAGGGCTTGGTAATCAATGCAGAGTCTCCAAGTCTTGTCTTCCTTCTGCACGAGGACAATTGGGAATCCACAAGGTGAGGAACTCAGTTAGATGTAGCCTTTTGGGAGCAACACTTGGATCTGGTGTTTGATTTACTTATTTACAAAAGAAAGTGGTTGTAGATTTTCCCATTGGGTATAGGTGTGCTTAGGGTCAAATAAATTCAATGCTTGACCTTATAATGCAGAGGTACCCCAATGGGTGAGGAGAAGATGTCTTTATATTCTTACTTGACCTTTTCCTCTTTCCTCTGTCACATGGAGGGGCCCTATGTAGACAGCATGGATGTGTCCATAATCCTCTTCGTACTTTGAGATAAAATCAGGAAGAAGACAAAATTCCTAGTCTGAGATATGACCTTATTGCATTGCTTAACAGATATCAAATAAATGACAATACGTGTAGCTACCTCTGGTATCCTACATAGTTTTCCCTCCAAATTAATAATAACACTACGATCTATAGGATCATATGCAACATCATGATTCTACAAGTATGGTTGGCACAAAATAACATCAAAAATTGCAACAGGAGCAATATCACACAATATCTCATCCTTGGAGGGATTATTGTTGTAGGGAAGGAAACACTGTTGGTTGAAGAAGAGATATCACCCTTAGAAGGTCCACCCAATGGTGTATGGCTATGGGTGTGATTTTTTCAGCAAGTCTAATTGCTTGATGACCTCTGTTAAGGTGAGCTTCTTTTCATTTCTTCTATCGACAATGAAATGTAGTGGATCACCCTTGAACCACATTTGTGAGACATAAAAGAGGCACTCACCTTCCTTTGAATCTTCAAGCTCACTTTGTTGGACCTTGGTGGTGTAAATGGTGACACTAGGTTCTACATCAATGATCTACTTCCCATTTTATAGGCCTGATTCAAAGTCAAAACCTACATCTGACTCTGAGGCTTTCAACTCAACCACCAATGACTACCTTGCGTGAAATTCATTGGTGTTATGAGAGGGTGCTATGAGGGATCCACAGATCCAAAGTCTCGATTCTTCTGTTTAAATTTTTTTCTCGATTTTTATAGCATATTGATATGGTGCACCAAGCGAGGAGATGTCCATAAAATCCATTTTTGTTAGGATGTATTTATGCACACAACCAAGGTACTTGAGCACTAGATGGTACTCAGAGCCTTTGATACAAAACTTGGTGTGCAAGGTAAGGAAGATATTTGTGAACTTTGGCACTATTTAGTCCCTCTCTTGTAGCAGTGTGATCCATCTCTTATACTGGTCTCCATAGATTGTTACAGAGTAATATTTTTCCTTAATAGCATCCATAAAAGAGTCTTAAGTGGGTGTGACTATAAAGAATTTGGATTCCTTTGTGGCCCTTTAATCATGGTAAATCTCCCACTAATACTTGACAAGGGGGGATACCTTAAGGAGTAAAAAGGTAATATTTTATCTATCGGAAAAATTTTGGACCAAAAAATATCCTTTTACCAGATTTAACCATTTATCTAGAACATACACATCTATCTATCCTTCAAATATAGGCATATAAAAATTTACTTGTACCTTGAAGGGGGAAACACCTCTAAGGTGGACATTGGATAAAGATGTGTCACCCATTGGCATATTTCAAAGGATATGGTAAATATTATCCATAATCTCATTCCTTTATCGCACAAGGGCCTCCTTACGAAACAAATTAATAGGATCTCCTACTCCCTCGTCTTTCTTTTCTTCCCCCATGGGAGGTCATTAGGATCGACAAGGATGATCTTGCAAGGGCTCAAGCAATTTGAGTCCCAAATAATTATACCCAAAACTCATTGGGGACATGCATAGAAAAACATATAATGATCCAGGTGGATATCGATGGCCACTCACCTATTCCACGTGAACCTCGAGTCGGTTTCATCAGTTTCCTTAATTATAACACAATTTACTATTTTTAGCAGTTTTTTGGGTCCTGAACTTCCAGAGTTGTTTTAACTTGCTAAATGGTGTTTTTTTGAGGTCCATATAAATATCATAGTACTCGAAGAGAAATTTCTAAGAAGGTATCATATGCGCCAAATAGAGATCATAAGACCAAGTTACAACCTCGGGAAGTTGGTTGCCTAACTAACCCAAATGGGGCCACGAACTCTTGGAGTTCCATCACCTAGGGTTATGTTTTTCGTTGTTTAGTGTTTCCCTTTGATTCTAAATAATAAAAATGTCCTTGAGCCTCATTGTAACAAATTTCAGCGGCATGTAGTTGCCACTTCTCTTCTCATAAATAAGGTACCATCGCTCGATCGAGTTATTTCCATTATGTATGTAAGCATATTATAGTTCTTAGATATTAACGAAATGAGAATGTATTTATGTTACATCTCTATGTTTATGTTTATTTCTTTATTCTATTGTGTTCTTGTATAATTCTGGATCATTGGTATCATAACGGTTTTCTCTTTCTCTATTTTTCTTTGCATGTCCCCAACGAGGTCGGAATATAAGGAGTTAAGGCTTGAACTGGTTGAACCTTTGCAAGACCAGCCTTGCAAACCTCGAAATCCTCCCCTGGTGGAAGAAATTAAAGATGAAGGAGCAAGAGATCCTTTCAAAATATTGATTGAATAAGCCCTCAAGTGACAAAGGAATGCGATGATGGAAAACTTCACCCAGATCCTTCGACGAATGCCCATAGGCAACACATCTTCATCTGAAAACCACTCTAGAGGTCACTCCCTTAAAGGTACAAGTCAAATTTTGAATTACCATATTTGAAGTCTAGATATATGCAAACGTTGTAGATAGATGGTTAAAAATATTGGAAGGATATTTTTCGGTTCATGATTTTTCCAATCGGGAAAAGATTAATTTTGCACTCCTCAAAGCCTGCCCCCATGTCAAGGATTGGTGGGAAACCTACTATGAATAGAGGGATGAGAGAGAACCCTCACTGTTTTCAGCTGCACCCACTTGGAATTATTTCTGGGATGCCATCAAGGAACAATATTACCCTGTGTGGAGCTATGAGGACAAGTACATACAATGGAGGATGTTGCGCAAACAAAGGGATCAAGATGTGCATGATCTGACAAATATTTTCCATACCCTGCATACAAATTTTGGTATCAAATATTCAGAAAAACATATGGTTCTCATGTACCACAGTTGTTTCCACAAATAAGTTCAGGAGGAAATGGAGTTTCTAGAAATTTCCTCGCTTGGTTCAACATACCGCTATGCTGGCAACATTGAGAAAATATTCAAGTAGAAGAAGTGATACTTTGAATATGTGAACCCAAAGCAGAGCAAAGGCGCCCCCAAGCCACAAAGCCAAGGGAGATTCAGGACACAACCCCCCAGGAAAACTCCTCGAATCCTCAAGCCAAGAATAACGGAAAGGCGAAGACATCGACAATGGTGTGAGTTCCATAAAAATCCCACTCACAACACAAAAAAATGTCGTGCAAAGCAGGTGCTGGTGGCAGAGCTGAAAGAATCGGAGATGGATGCATTGTATTATTTTGAGCGAAAAATCGACAAGGGAAAGTAGTTCATTGACGCAAAATCCACTGCGACGGTAGCCACCACCAAGCTCCAAAAGGCGAAACTTGAGGATCCAAATGAGGGTGAGCGCCTCTTCCACTTGTAGATGTGGGTAAAAGGTTCGTCAGAGCAGTTCATCGTTGACAGTGGGAGCCAGAAGAACATGATCTCAGTCAAGGTCGTTAAGGGTTTAAAGCTACTGAGAATAGTGCACCCATATTCGTACACCATCAGGTGGCTCCACCAAGGGTGATATCTCTGTGTTAGCTAGCAATGTCGCTTGTCTTATAACATGAAGCCCTTTACAGATGAGGTATTGTGCGACATTACCCCTCTTGAATTATGTGATGTTTTATTAGGTCAATCATACCTATGGAAATTTCATGTTGTATATGAATCCAAACCTCATTTTGTTATTATTACTTTGGGTCAGAAGTTGTATATGATACTAGAGGTAGCACCTCCTACCACATTTTCTTTGATCTCTTCTAAACAATGTAGCAAGATCATTTCCAAGACTAAGAAATTTTTATTCCTTATGATTCACCCTCAAAACAAGAGGAAGATTATGGTCGTGACATCCACATCCTCCAGATAAGGCTCCTCCACACAATCATATGTATAAGGTCATGGAGGAGTACAGGGACATATTCACCTCGCCCACAGGGGTACCCCATTCACTGTCAAGTCAAGCACTCCATTGAACTGAACCATGGCATGGTGCTACCTAATGGACCAATATATCAACGCTATATTCTAGAGAACGATGAAATCAAGAGGCAGATTCAGGAGATATTGCAGAAAGGGAACATCAAGTAAAGATCCTCACCCCGTGGGAGCCCGATTATGTTGGTAGAGAAGAAGGATGAAATATGAAGGCTTTATATTGACTATTGGGAACTGAGCAAGATCACTTTATGGAATAGGTATCCAATCCCATGGATTTATGACCTTCTGGAGTAGCTCACGGGGGCCAAATATTTCAGAAATATTTACTTGAAGTCCAGTTACTACCAGGTACCAATCAAACTCTCTGATGTGTTGAAGACTTCCTTCAAATATAATGAGGGCCTTTTTGAATGGCTGGTCATTCCTTTCGAGATGAAAAATTCCCCCACAACCTTCATGAGGCCGATGGATGACATCTTGCGACCCTTCACCAACTCGTTCATGGTAGTATATTTTCACAACATCTTGATCTTCAATTAGAGTTGGGCAGAGCACCTACACCATATTTTACAGGTCCTACAAAACCCACGATAACAAAATTTGTGTGCCAATTTGGAGATATGCACGTTTGGAATGAACCAGGTTCAATATCTGGGGTACATCATTGATGAGTGGGGTTTGCATGTCGACCTAACGAAGATACAAGTTATTTAGGATTGGCTAGTGCCAACTACTCTAAAAGAGCTCTGAAATTTTCTGGGTCTTGCAAATTTCTACTGCAGGTTCATGTTGGTTTTCTCTCATATCACTTGGCCTTTGATTCAAGTCACCAGGGGCGGAGCAAAAGTAGATTTATTTTGGTATCGATTCCAATAGAAGGTGCTTTTCAAGTTGAAGAATTTCCTTTGCTCCGCTTCAATTCTCACATTACCAAACCTGCAACAACCATTTGAGATTGAGACAAATGCTTCTAACTATGCTATTTGCGCAATTCTTATTCAGCAAGGGAATCCAATGACATATCACAGTGAGACATTTTTAGACACAGTACAAAAGTATCCCACTTATGAAAAGGAGATGTATTCCATTGTGTAGGCTTGCCAAAATGGAAGCATTACATTTTGGGGAAGGAATCAATCATCCACACAGACCACCGACCCCTGTAGTTCATACAGACACAAGGAAAGATGCAAAAATATCACCATCAGAAATGGTCCACATACCTACAACAGTTCCATTTGAACATAAGTACAAGAATGGTAGCACCAATAATGTTGTCGACTTCCTTATCTGACCGTTGGTCATGGTGTTGACCACTATGCTCGACTCTTGTGGACATGAGACTTTAGAATGGCCACAACTCTACAAGAGTGATCTAGAATTTGGTACCAAATATCAGATGCTCTTGGAAGGAAAGAAATTTCCATAATTTTAGCTCCAGGATGCATTATCATGCCACCTAGGACACCTCTGTGTTCATTCAACTGAGTGTGCCAAGATTTTTTGGAGACACACTACAGTCGAGTCGTTGGATATTTTGGTGTAAAGATGGTGGAAATGATGCAAACGTATTTTTATTGGCCACAAATTCGACAGGATTTTGGGAAGTACATAATATCCTGCATTGCCTACGCCATTTCCAAACCTACAATCAATAAGTAAGGCATGTATACTCCTTTTCCTACTCCTAGCCAGCCTTGTGAATCCATCTCTATGGATTACATCTTAGGCATTCCTTCTATCAATAATGAAAATGATTGTGTTTTGTGGTTGTCTACATATTCTCCAAGATGGCCATTCCGGTGGTATGCAAGAAGAGAATCACCGCAAAAGACACTACCAAACTCTTATTTGAATGAGTGTGGGTACACTTTGGGATCCCACGATCCATTATTTCATATTGGGACAACAGGTTCATAAGTGCATTCTATTCAAGCCTCTAGTCCTTATTAGATACCAAGCTCACTAAGTCCACAACCTTCCACCCCCAAACTGATGGCCAAACACAGTTAATCAACAGAATGATGGTGCACATCCCGCACATGTAAAATTAGAGGCATCCATGCACATGGGACGAAATACTCCCCTATGTCTAGCAAATCTACAATAAAGATATCCATAGCTCAACTGGCAACGACCCCTTTCAGGTGGGACTGGGATTCCATCCACAATGTCCCATTGATGTTGCCATACCACTTCCAGCTATTCAGTAATATTTGGCTCATGTCCAGTCCGAAGCTGACATAACTAACAAGTTCATTGAATGCATTCATCATATCCACAACAGGTCCATGACATATTGTACAGATAAAATTCTAAGTACAAACAATGCCATGACTAACATTGGGTGCCACACAAGTTTCAGGTGGGAAACAAAGTTTGGTTACATTTGTAGAAGGAGTACCTCGTTGGGGCCTACCGCAAGCTTTGCCCGCTTTGATATGGGCCTTAATTTGTAGGGGAAAATTCTTTCAAGCTCAACATTCCACCATTCCTTGGCCTATACTCAGCATTCAATTTTGTCCAAAACTCAGAAATTTTTGTTCAGAATCATAATTTTAAGTTGTTTCATTTGTAAAGTTTCAGTTGTTCAAGAGTTTTTCAAGGCCTTGAATCCATTTACTCATTGAAAAGTGAATTTCAAACAACAATAAATTTTGCTAGACATTATACTACTAGATTCTGGCCAAAAAAATCATTTCCTCTATTAGTTTAGACAATGTCATTTTTTATTCTTAAGATTTATAGGAAAAGCATCCAAAAGTGAAATCCTTGAAAATGGTTCTACCATAAGTTACTTTCCATCATAATTTAGTATGTAAAGAAATATACTTACCACGAGTTACTTCCCGCCATTATTACGCTGTAAAGCATCCCTCTTTAAAAACAACTCCCCTCAACTGCCACTTGTACCATTATGTACCATTGATTTTGATGTTAGACGATTGAAATAATATCTACCTTAAGATTGAATATTATTATTAATCAGTTACAAAAATACTGGCCAGTTTCTTCTTGTCTTTCTTCTCTTAATGGGTTGTCTTCGACTTTGATAAACTTAAGGGAATGCAATATCTCCATGCTGTGCTCTATGAGTCCATGAGGCTGTGGCCTTCTGTGCCTATGGATTCAAAGGTTGCTGCGAAAGATGATGAGGGAAGACCTGCTTTCAAGATTCATGGCAGCAACTTTGTCTGATTCGAAGTAATTTGAGACAAAATGCGATTAGAAATGTTTGCAGAAGATGGACATGGTGGCCTAGAAATCAAAATTATTCGTCAGAGATATGATGGTAAGTTCTATGATGGAAGGCAGGGATACCACTTCGACTTCCTTATCTTGGTTTTTTTGGTTTATTTCATCTCGGTCCCATATCCAAGAAGCCATTCGCAGAGAAATTTTTCTATTTAAAGGCAGCAGAAATTCCATACAACCCAAGCCAGGGGTTAGGGTAACGATCGACCCCATCCCACTGACACTACCTCATTTCATTTTTTCTTTGATGAAGGTCAAGAGCTCTGCTCTATAGTCTTGAACCCTAATGCATATCCCTTCAACAACTAATTATTTTTGGCTCCTTCCTTGAAATTCATAAGGTTTCTATAACAGTCGTGCTAAAATTCATGGCTTCTTCATCTCGTTTTTGGTGCGATCGAAAGAGGTATATGTGATTCTATTTTCATTTTCGCACTTCAATTTATTTTTTTTTCTTTTTTCTTTTTCCATTTCCTCACAGTGATATTTTCGCTTCTGATGACAAATTCGTTGTTTCTATAGGTTATATTCCTTGATAGGGTAAGGGTTTTGGAATAGCCCGTTGTCCTTCTTTGAACGCACAAGTTTGTGTTCCAACCCACACTAGATTATGCTAGCCACTGGTGAAGAAGTCATTAGCGAAGATTTCAAGTAATATTTTTTACAAAAAAGAAAGGAAATTTTGTATCTTAAAGTTTTTTTGGAATTACATTTATTGTTAACAAATTTTCCTATTTTTTCTCTCCTCTCTCTAAGGTACAATGGAAAGGGAATGTCAACAACTCGGCTCCTCCACAGGTAAGATGGTTCTTAACCATATTTCTTGATTTCTTCTTCTAATTGTATGAAATGGTATTATAAATGTGTCCAACTCATTTCATCCACTCATTTCCGCTTGCAGGTATACTGCTCTATTATAGTGGCGAAAGGGGTTCTCACCAAAGCTTTTACCTTCACTCTCAACTTCTTGACCTTGATTCAAGGTTATAAATTTTTCGCTCCTCCTTTCCAGGTTAATATAATGGCTAAATTGCATCCCAAGAGCGCAACTAGACTGCTATGCTCTGAGCATTTTATTATTTCCATACTGGGTTTTTCACAGTGCTAAGATTATAAGGACTTACCCTACTACTATAGTTGCTATAGTTCTTCTTAGCCTTACTTGACTTATATGATGGTTTTGACGTAATAATTTATTAAGGCCTTACATGACCGCCCTTCGTGAGGGTTCTTTGATGTTCTTTCATACATGAACCTCACTGCATATGTGTTCTATAAAATTTTAGGCCTTTCGACCCTTGGAATCTTGAGAAGATATGGGTTATTGTTTTCAATTAGACTCGGTTATGTAATGTAATTTATCTCTCCAATATATGCAATTTTTCAATTTCTTTTGCATAGTAATTACAGAACTCTACCTTATATTATTTCCATGAGGATCGAGTTTTTAACCCTTACGGGTCTTTGGTTTATGACACTCTTTTGGAGCACTACTATCACAGTTATAAGAATATTCTTCTTATCAACACAGAGTTTTCTCTTACTTGCATATACATCAAAATATATAAATCTCTCGTTTATTTTTTTGGGAGTACAGGGGAAAATTTTGTAGTTGATAAATATTGATTTACTCATAAACAAATTATTCTTATCAAGACATAGAACTTTCTCTTACTTTCATATAAATCAAAATATATAAATCTCTTGTTTATTTTTTTGGGAGTACAAAGGAAACTTTTGTAGTTGATAAATATTGATGTACTCCTTTTCTTTCAGTTATGCATTTTTTCTATTATCTATCAAAGCTATAGTATTTTATGTAATGTCTCTACATGGGTCATCTTACGCTCTAATTCTACAATATACTTATAAGTATATAAAAATATTTCTATGTGTATACTTAAATACCTTATTTAGTCGAGAGACACTACTTGTAATGGGAAATCACTACCAGTTCTCTATGACCTAATCATTCAATGCCTAAGACCAAATCTAAAAGCATGAGAATATTAATTTTTCTCTTGGGAATTTAGGAGCCTAACTTGGGCATACAAATATATTTTGTCCATTTTTATAATAATAGAGAGTTAATTACTCAACCATTTTATTTTCAGATAGAAAACTCTATTGTTCTAAAAAATTCTTTTATCATTCTAGTTGGAAGTTATTTTCTGTTGTCTATTGTCATCTCAAATATGACATAGGGATTCCTTTTATTGCACATACAGTCTCAATTTTAACTTCACCTACAGACATATCTTCTCTTTATTTTGAGCCTTGTTTTTTGTCTCATCTCCTTGCAAACATAGAGTTAGTCCAACAAATGCAATTTCCAAATTTTATAGTAATTTTTCAAAACTTGTGAATAATATCTCTACCAAGTATTTTTCATAATTCATATAATTCACACAAGAATATTCAAGGATAAACACTTATCTTTTTATTTCTCTCAGAAATATGCCAGAGGTTATCATCTTCCTTTGAGCGATGAACTGAATTGTGCAGGCACTCCCCCCCTTGACCTCTTCCTCTAATTGTCAGGTCAAACGAGGAAGAATATTTCTTGGGACTTGTTGCCTCCCCAACCCCATGCAATGTTTTGGCAACCCTTTTCTAGGTTTACAAGTCATTATCTCCCACTAGCAAGGGTTATCCAAATATTGTACTTATCTCCCACAGTGTCTGGTTCAGATTTCACCACTGGATATTTCTTTGATGGAGAGGCTTCTCAAAGTTGCAGATGAAGATAATAAACGCTTTCTTCACAGGCTTTGAAAGAGGATCGACAGGTTTGATCAGAAGCTTATTATGTTATTTTTTATCAAACCCAGATCCAAGATTATTTAGCTTAGCTTACCTTTGCTTAAATGAACATTTAACTTGAAATTCTAAAATAAAACACTAGGAAAATCTTTCGACGTGAAATAATCTTCCTCCACAGGTGATAAATGGGTGAAATACAGTCAATGATTTGATATAAAATTTGATGTGCAACAGGTAACTGAAAAGATTCAGAGCTCCAATTATCTTTTGGTATTTTTTCATATCTGTGAGAGCATGTCTCGTAAATGGTTTGGATTGCAGTTATTTGGGTAGATGAGAAGAAAAATTAAGGATGAAAAGTATGTTAATTCTTTTATTATTATTAGTATTCCTGTATTATGTGAGAGTGCTAAGAATGTTCAGGTTAATACAATTGACCTATTTCAGATAAGAGCCCATGTTATCCTTTGCCAAAGAAGATATGGTGTTTCTTGTTTACTCCATAATGTTCCCATTCGTTTTGGAAGTTTCAACTAATCGTTGGTTGGGTTGATGTAGGGTTCTCGAAATAAGACTGTTGTGGTTTCCTTGGCACGATCTAGCGAGGGTAGAGACATTGGACTTATGGCCAAACGAAATAGACTGTGCATGTTTGATTCAAGATCAAGGAGTGCATTGTATATTTTTTAAAATTAATCATAATTAGATGAATTTATTCAAGATGAATTTGCATAGGTTATAAAAAAACCAATTTCTTTATCCAAACAATTATCCAAACCTATAATTTATTTTAAATAAAATAATTCATATTTATAAGTTAAATATTCAATTAAATCACATAACATATCACATATTTTTTCCTCTATATTACTCTTTCTATGTTAATGCTTTACAACGTTTCCTTTGCAACATATGGTGCAATTGCTAGTTTATGTTTTCACAACACTTCTACATCTCAATTTATTAGTTCTTTCCACAACAAGACTATAAGATTAGATTTTCTTATCGACCACTAATTTAGCATTTAATTTTCACCTATAATTTAAGCAAGTCTTTGTTACATACAAAATTATATATGAATAAGATGTAAATACATATAATTATGTGGAGTTATTTCCCACTATTATTTATGTTTTCCTTCTCATTTATGTAGGAGTAAAATGGTCAATGTGTAGACTCTAGCTGCTACTACCCACCAAAATTTATGCAAGTCCTTGTGTCAAGCAAGCAATTAATTTATCCACTTCACATCTCAATTTATTAGTTCTTTCCACAACATGACTATATGACTTGATTTTCTATGATCAATGTGTTGGAAAAATACTGAGAGGGGGGGGTGAATCAGTATTTAGGATTTACTCAGCATCTTTTTACCTTTTTTTCATTCTTTAATAACCCATACGCTACTTTACTGAACCATACTCGCGTATATATGCGGATACCCTTTACTGAACTCGCGTATGCACAGAGATATTAATAAACAAACAATTCTTCACTTAGATCCTTGCATGTATTCATTTATCAGATGTTTATATAGCAGTAGACATGTGTAGTAATAACATAATGAAACATCACACAAAAGCATCACACATGAACACCATGATTTTTAGGTGGAAACCCAAGTCGGGAGAAAACCACCGCTGCCGTTGTCTCAGCCTTCAATATTTTATTATAGAGAAAAACTTCTTACAATCATGTACTGGTGCAGACTTATACCAGCACGCAGGCTCCCACCTGTAGAAGGCTACCACCTTCTCTCGCTTACCAGCCTCACCTGGAAGGGAGCTTCAACCCCTCAAGCCTGCTACTGGGGCCTCACCGGAAGGAGCTAATACTGATATTAGCACGCCCGCTATTTAAAAGTCTCTATCATCGATCAAGGCTTCAACCCATCGTATCCACCACAAATTTCTTCAACTTCTTTTAATAGATTTGCGCCAGGTCTTCATCACTTCTTTTCAGATCATCCAAGATTTTTTCCATTTCAAGATCTAGAGATCTTGAACCTTCATTATGTTCATAGATACATTATAGAATCAGATCTATCAATTAAGAGCAAATTTCCACCATATAGATATACTTCAGAGTTAAGTATTCATTAAATCCCAGACACATGCACCACTCCCATGATTTGCACAATGAATTTCTTCTCTTTATATAGATTTACCCTTTTTCAATACCATGAGCCAAAACCATATTACTTCCAATGGTATTCCTGGACGGGGTCATTTAGACGAATCATTACCCAATACAATGGGTCAATACCATGGTGGTTACCCCTGGTTTTGCACTTTATGAGCGCTTTTGCCCATACGCGACTTGGCACGTTGTTTCCCGCGTGCATACGCGACTTCTCCTAGGCAAATCTGCCTATGCCTTGAGACATACTCTTTTCATCATAGATCTAACACATACTGAATTCCTTTCTTCATTACCTTCTGTACTCACTGTAGATACATCATATTTACATCATTTAACAAGTTTATCAAGACATATTCTATCAAGCATAACTTCATCAAGTAGGTTGCCATCATCTTCATCAAGTGGGTTTTCATTCAAGGACAACACTAAAGATCATATTGCCAACACAATGACCACTATTAATTTAGAATTGACTAATGTGGTTATAATTTTTGGAGTAGTCTAATTAATAGAAAAAATGGCATTTTAAAACCAGACAGATTTTTAAAACTTGAGTTTAAGTTGTTTAATAGAGTTTGAGTGCTCCATAGGTTTTTTCAGGGTGTTGAATATATTTATACATTCAAAAATGTATTTTAAATAACAAAAAATAACAGTCTTGCTTGAAATTATATCGGGTGAAAAGACAATTTCGTTTATAAGTTAGACTTCACCATAAGTTTTTATGCAATTTTCCCTATAGCATAATTTCTAACTTGAGTAGTAAGAACTAAGTTACTCTACAACACTTGTTTTAAATTATAACTCATTTCAACATTTCCATTTATTCACTCATTTTAAGAGATTTTTAATAAAATTATATTACTGATATGACATCTTATCAAATATATTTCTATTTTCAATTAATTTTTTCAAACATTATTTTATAATACTAAATCATTTTTATTATTAAATTTAAACTTTAAATAAAATTTTTACCTTTTATTATTTGAATAATATGGTTATATTTATTATTTTTACACTATTTAAAAGAAACTTAAATAATAATATTCTATTTTAGATTATTTTTATCTTATAAACTAGTGTTCATATAAATTAAATGGGTTTGTAAACGTAAATCATCAATTTATGATAAGCATCCAAATACACACTTCATAATATATCATTAAAAATTCATAAAAAATAATTAAATGATAACTTTATTTGTAATATATTAGTATTATTATTATTATAAAAGAACCAATATATGAGCTAAACATGTATACATTTGGAAAAACATGTAAAAAAGCATTTTAATCATGGAGATTCATCAAACTTTACTATGCATATTCACCCGACTTTACCATGTAGTTTTTATCCCATAAATATAATTTGTGATATTATCATGTCTTATCAATACCGCATGCCCAAAAAACCATGAATCATTTCATACGATATTTTTTTAATGGAGTTGTCTTTAGTGCTACAAAAACTTTGAGGTGAAATCTTGATTTGTGTTATCCAAAATGATTTTTTGAATATATATATGGATTCAACACCCTTAAAAAAAACCCTAAGGAACTTCAATGTGTAGGGGTTACACATCAAAATTTTGATTTCAATGAATTCCTGCCGTATTTTAAAGAAATTTGATCAGAAAAATCCACCAGGAAAAATCTCCAAAAAGTTGCATTAAAGACAAAACGAGCATAACTAATTTTGAAATTAATGTCAACCTTTGATTTGTGAATATTTTGTGGAGATTAAATATGTACTATCCACCTAAGAATTATTGATAATTTAATTAAGATTTTGAAAACCCTATCCCAAAATAAACACACTATCGTGCTTTTTTGCCCTGAAATGATTGAAAATTTGGCAAGATTTTAATAAAATAGGGTAGGGAATTTTGTAAATCCATGTTATAGCTATCAAACTTCAGGATTTTTGGTGCCCTTGAAGTTGTTGATGGTGTTGAATCCATTTTCCTCATCAAAAACATGCTTCAAACACTGCTATTGCAAGATTTCTTAAAATGTTTATGTCTTGATTCCGACCATTTCTTAAAATGTTTTTTTCCCTGATTCCAGCCACTTTTAATCATCTGACAATTCCTCTGCCTTCCTAACTCATGGCAAGTATATTTATTTACAAAACAAAATATTTAATCTTTACAGAAAAACTATCTAAAAATAAAATCCTTGAAAATAGTGCTACCATAAATTACTTTTCACCATAATTTAATAAGTTACAAAACAAATTTCTTATAAAATTAAACTTTAAACAAATATTTATCCAAATATTTATCCTTTGATTGGTGTTACCATTCATAAATAAAACCTTAACATATAACTAGACCTTCAAAAACAACAACGATTTACCTAATTTACCATCCATGTAAGCTTTCAAAAACAACAACGATTTACCTAATTTACCATCCAGGTAAGCTTTCATTGCAAACCCCTAGCATTGAATTGGAGCGATATATCGTAAACAACTTTCTAATATATTTAGAGTTGAAATTTTATAGTTTATACCCTTATGTTTCAATTGATCCTTGATTCTTAATAAAATATGGAAACCCCAAAATAAAAAGCTTGCAATAATCTCAATTAATTTCACAAGACGAAGACTTTGAAAGGAAACAGTTGGAGATTAGAAGGTTGCCACGTCAAAACCACAATCGCTCAAATTTCTATGTGGCATTCACTTTAACGAAATTGAAAAATGACTTGATCCGAACCTAGTTAGTAATGATGTGAACTAACTAACTAATGAATGTGAATGTTATAGGTAGTGGATTTATTGTAAAATAAAGTTATACATATATTTTTAATTATGGTGATTTAGTAATTTGTTTGACTAATTTGGAAAAGGTTTAGGATTAAAAAAAAAATAGTTATCTAAAAAAAACTAAGAGTATATTTAATAACTCACAAATGAATATATTTCATAATTTACAAACCAGATATAATAATAATTTATGACTCATGAAGAGTATATATGATAGTCATCAAGTCAAACATGCTAATAACTATGACTTAGTAAGAGCCTAGATGTCTAATAAGCTAGATATACTAATAATTTATCACTTAGCAATAGTCTAGATGTCCTAACCCTATAAGAGTGGACTTTATCCCAAAAAGCTCTTCAAACCTTATCACAACAAGTTAACATGTCTCTTTATAGGAATTGAAATCAAATAGAAAGAAATTGTTTTCCAACCACTCAAACTAAACTCACTCAAACAAATAAAATTATGATTTTAAATTAAAAAAAAAAAATCCAAAATTTAAAAGAAAAAGAAAAGCCAATCTTTAAAATGGGTCATCATGGACATTAGAAAAAAGGAAAAAGATGCATATTTTTAAGAATCATTACTTTTAAAATAAATTTTCTTAGAAGGCTCTTTAAAAATAAATATGAGGAGATCATGATAAATTGTTTTATGAATATCATATGTTTTATTGTTGATTTAGTCTATTGGGCTATGGGCTAGTTTGAGTAGTTGAGTTGAATATTGTGGATTACTTGCATGAGATCATGAGGTTAAGTCTGTAAAGTAGCTAACTTGTGGATATTATTGGGCATTACTTATGCCACTATTATGTTAGTTTGCTAAATTGAAATCGAAATATTTACTCCAAGATATTTATTTTATGAGGGGAAAAAAAATGAAAAATAACAATTTAAACATTTTTTTTTTCTTGTGCATATTTTTTGATGAATTTTCCCCAAAATTCAGCCAAATTTCGTTGAAATAGCATATTCGAATTGTTAAATTTATATAGATTGAATGCCTTGAGATTTTTTAAGGCTATGGATCCATTTATGCATTAAAAAATTCATTTTAAGCAATGAAAAATAGCAATCTCACCAATAGTTGTATTGTCATATTTCGATGAAAAAGGAAAAACATATAAAAATTATATTTTATAATTTGGGTTAGGCCCAAGATGAAACCTAGTGGTTGTCACTATATCACCAAGAATATATCCAAAAATTTGTAAGGCAGATATACCAGGAATTTATGACTAAGAAAGATTCAAAACTCCATGAGGGTGGGGCAGTCTACTCCTTGAGCGTTATCAAAATAGACCAAAGATGTCTCCCCATGAGATTTGAAACTGGGTAGAGGGGATAAGATCCCATTCTTCCAACCACTTGATCATCCCAAGAGGAGATAAAATAACATATATATCACCAATCATTTTCACCAAGAAACAAAGCCACGATCCCTCTTGTTTTTGGTGTGTAACACAATAAAATATCTCATGTGGTGACTCCAATATTGAAGGATGAAAAAAATGTGGATCTATCAAGAAAATATATTTATATGAATCTTGATAAAAATGTTCTACTTCTAATAAAAAAATATGTTTATATATTTCTATAAGGTACCCTAAAAAGGAAGTAAACATATTCTAGAATCCTTTCTTTTTAAGCTTTTCATGTCCAATGAATCTATGGTGAGTTCATTGGACCTTCAACAAATAACAATGTTTTTGATGCACTTCAAATGGAATACTCACTTTGGATTATGGATTTGCATAAGACTAGAAATTGTTATAAGAATCATTAGATTCCAAAAACATATTGAGACGCCTCATTGATTAGTGGATAAAAATGATATAATGTTGGATAAGTTTGATATATTATGCTATTCAATCCAAATACAACATTCATTTGTTCTAACAAGCCTCTTAGACAAGGTCAACAACAATCCCTTACATCCCTAATATTTCCCAATTTTGTTGCATTTTCATTCACATATGGGTATAAAGCCCACAAGGCTCCTCATCATTCAAAAAAATATTGTTCCATACTTCAACAAGTAGAATATATTCACAAAGAATATTATTATGTTAATGTTAGTTGTGATGTGGATCATTCACATCACATAACATGCTCAAATGTTGCACAAAATTGGATAAATAATGTCCATTATGATTACAGGATTATGACAATGTGCTTTCTTCCCCCCACTCTTGTGAATATGGTAATGGATGTTAGAAAATCGAAATCACAGAAATATTTTATTATATTAACAATTGTGTGAAAATGTGAAGTTGGGTTACACTTTTTTCCCTTTTGAAAAAAAATATCATTTTTAGAAGTTCTTCAACTTTCTGCAAGCCAAAACAATTTTTTTGTTTAGAATTTCATTTTACAATAAAAATAAAACTTGTCAGAAATTTTATTAGCTTTCTATTAATTATTTTTTGGAATTTTTTTATTCACATTTGATATGTCAACTTAACAATTCTTTGACTGTGTGTTCTTTAACAATCAAGGGATTCATAAAAAGTCATGTTGAGAAGCGTTGGTGTATTATTTGAAAACTTGGTGTTTTTGAGAAAAAATGCGTTGCAACAATCTAAACTAATTATTCCGGTATCATTATATTTACGAAACCAACTGATGCATATCATAATTACTAGAATTTTTTGAACTGAACTATATGAAAAAAATGCATATTTTGAATATGTTTTGGTCCAAGTCAAGTTTCTCAATATATTAGTTATAAAATAAAATTCTAAAAAATACCCATTACAGACGACGGACCAATGTAATGCACCATAAATTTTTCAATTTTTTTTACAGTGTATTTTGGGAGATACATAATTTTGATTTCACTGAATCATAATGACCTTCAGAAATTTTTTGCACCCATTTTATTACAAAATTAAATAAAATTAGTAAATATCTATGGAATTCCATAAAAGTTATATCTCCTAAAAGTAGATTGAATTATGCAAATGCTAGTCTTGGTTCTGAAAATTAATTCATAAAATTTGATAGAGTTTAACCATTCCAAAGTTGAAGCAATGTATTCAGAGCCGAGCTGTAGCATAGTTGCAAAACATTTTAGTTCGACCAAAATTTTGTAGTATTTCGGCCGAATTTTTTTCGTCGTTCTATCCCGTTAGTTTTAACGACAAACAAAGTTCGACTGAACTTTTGATTACAAATTCCGTTGGCTGGATAAAACTCAATAAAGCCCCTCCAGAAAAAAGAATTTCGCAACTCTATAAATAACCGAAAACGAAAACATTATTTTCGCACAGTTCTTCATTTGGATTGAATTTGCAAAGGAGATTTTTTGGGCTAAATTTGCAAAGGAAATATTTTAGGCTGAACTTTCAAAGTAATTTTTTTGGGCTGAATTTTGAAAGGAAATGTTTTGGGCTAAATTTGCGAAGGAAATTTTTTGGGTTGAAATTTCAAAGGTTTTTTGGGCTTAATTTTCAAAGGACATTTTTTGGGGGTATTTTTTAAAGTGACAATTTTTTAGAGTAAGTGTTTTGGGTTGAAGTAAATATTTTATATGATTTTTTAAAGTGAGTTATTGTCTAAATTTTTAAAGTGAGATTTTTTTTTGCAGGACTTTGAAGGAAATATTTTGAGCTTCATTTTTAAAAGACATTTTTTTGGAGGAATTTTTAAAATGATTTTTTTTTTTTTTTAAGGTAATTGTTTTGGATTGAAGTATGTCTTTTGTGCAAAATTTTTAAAGTGAGTTTTTTTGAAATTAAATCTTTTGTGATGATTTTTTGAAGTGATTTTTTGTCTAAATTTTGATAGTGAGTTTTTTTTGCAGGATTTTGAAGGAAAGTTTTTGAGCTTCATACTAAATTATCATGGGAAACCAAAGAAATTTCAAGGGAAAATATGATCAAACAAGAAACCCTAAGGCTCGTAGAGAATATGAGAGAGAATATCGCAAAAAAAGGAGAGAAGAACCCTCAAATATTGAAAGGGAAAATCAACCTCAACTAGAAGTTGAAGCAGGTATTAAAATGTAAATATTATAAATGATATTTAAAATTTAACTAGTGTATTGTGAAACTAAATGTTTATCTGATGAACTAATTTGAAAAATATTTTGCAATGTAAACAAAGAGAGATATTCCTCATAACATTGATGATGCGATAGAAAATGTTGAAAGAGAAAGTGAAAAAGATATTGAACCAATGATTGAAGATGCTCAAAATGTTGAAAGAAATTCAAGGGAGGAAATGGAATCACCAGGTATGTATATATATGTTAAATGTGTATTATTTAAATTATACATATTTATAAAATTTTAATTTCATTCAAACACTATTTTTTTAATTTAATTATTTATTGAATATTTAAACTCATTTTGTACATTTAATTCTCATATGTACAGATGAAATCAATATCGATGATGAGATGTTAGAAAATGTTGACACTGACACATATGTAGATAAAAAAATTGACCATGTTATCACGATATAGTGTTAAGTGCATTATTGATATGTTTTTAAAAGATGAAAATGTGGCAGTTCAAGCCCAAATTTTGAGAAGTATCTTAACATCAAATAAATTAAAAGAATTTATGACTCTATTGGTCGAAAATCAACAAAAGATAGAAAAAAATGAAGGAAAGTGTGATACAAAATATAAATAGTGCTCTAAAGTCAATTGGAAGATCTAGAAAGAAAAGTGATTTAGATGCACGTAGATAAATACAAATGACAGTGGCTTCATCAAGTACTAAAGAGAATCATTTCATAAAATCTATGGCACAAGCATTAGGTACCTCACGAAAAACATTTCACAAACATCGGAAATTTTGATTGAAAATACATGTAAATGATGAACTCGCTTGTTGGACAGTTATTTGTAGGCAACCATACAAAGATAGACTTGGAGAAGATCTTGGTTTTCAAGCTCATGTGGTTATCAATTATTGAATAGGTCTACGTATTTTCCACAGTGTTATAAAACATTTGTCTGCGTTTCGAATCCCAACGGGGATCCATCTTCAAAACAAGATAAGATGTTAAAAAAATAATATATGAATATTGGATGAAAAATTCACTTGTTTCACAAAAATCAAGGGATGAGATGTGATGAAGAATAACATGAAATCAATACGAAGAACATGCAAAACATATCTTGGACACCACTCAAATAAAGTTGTTCAACAATTTCATAGAAGAGAATCGTGGAATTAATGTCTCAATCAGTGATTTTGTGTAACAAAAACCATGGTATGTTAAACCTATCACTGTACATGACACTTGTTGTTGTCTTTATCATGTGAATTTCAGTTATATTATGACACATTCCTTAATTTTCATAAAACATTTTGGAAAATTTCACCTCCTCCTCCCATTGTCCATGATTTCATATCCGAAATTCTATGTGCAAGAGATATCCATGAATTATTTTACCAAAATAAATGTGTTGGTGGTAAAAAAATGCGATCATTGTGGAAATTTGACTTTATTTCACAACAAATATCCTATTGATATAAATGATCAACCATTGTCCAACATAAAACTGAAATGGAAGAGATGTGAATATATTCATACATCGATTGGTTTGAGTAGTACTACAAGTGTGAAATGATTGGTTTACAAGAAGAAGAAATTTTTGTTATAGAGTTTTTGAGAAAGTTTGAGGCAGAAATTTATAAATACACCAAGCATTCCCATAGAGCTCAATGGCAGGACTTGCAATTCAAAAAATCTCGTGAATTTTTTCCACTAGGGACCATTTTGTAAATAGTTTATTTTGCAGAGAATTACACATTTGTTTCACAAAATGAAATAGAGTGAATACTATCATTTTGACCAAGTCTCTATGTTTGTCCATATTCTACATAGACACACTGAACAAAATGTTGATCATATAGAAAACACCCGTGAAAATTGACATGTTATTAAAGAATATCACTTTTATATTAGCGATGATCGTACACATGATACACATTTTGTATAACATTTTTTTGATAAGATTTATGACTCATTGAAAGGTTTTCGAATAAAATTCAATGAACATTGGATATGGTCAGATAGATGCATAGGTCAATTCAAATATTCACTATCATTTTTTTGGTTGTGTCGTCTTCATATGAAAACCCACATTAAACATTGTTGGAATTTCTTTGAGACTGGTCATGGAAAAGGAGAACATGAGGATGCAGGGGCATGTATAAAATGAGCACTTCGAAGATATCAAATGGACCACTCTACAAACCGACTTGTCTCATCTGAATAAGTTGTTTAATGGTGCATCACTGCACTAAGCCATGAGACTAACCGGTCAAAGGAAGTACGAAGGTACATGTATATATATACAAATTAACTTGCATATATATATATATATATATATATATAGAGAGAGAGAGAGAGAGAGAGAGAGAGAGAGAGAGAAATTTAATATACATGATCTAATTTTTATTAATTTTCTAATTTTAAACATTATTTATCACAATGATTATCTTTGATCATATATAAATTGTATTTTAAATTATAAAATATTTATATTCTTGTTTGAATTTTCCATATAGGTTTTTTTGGCATATTAGGGTCTAATATGTAGATAGATTGATTTGAAATGGCGTTGAAACAATAAAAGGGACTCAAAAATTTCATTCAATTAAAACAAAGGAGTACCAAAATATGTTTGCATTTCATAAAAGAAAATATTCTTGTTTTTGTCATGTTTTCATAGACAACACAGAATCCAATGATGTTTGTGAAAACAATATGTATGTAAAAGATTTGCAGCATATAGAACTAAATACAAAGCGGAAAATGTCCGTTGCAAACTTTGAAGAGATGCAATTAGAGGAGACTATAGTATCATCTGAAGGTGATCGAGTTTCTGATCTTGGTAAAGAAGGTAACATTTCAATTGCTTTCAAATGATAGAGATCTAGAAACAGGTAATAAAATTGAGTACACATGTTAATTTTAAAGTTAATTTTTCATCTTAATTATGATCTAAATTTATGTACTTATTTTATTGTGAAGGAGATGTTTTTGTTGTAGTTGCACATGCTAACAACGTAGAAAATGTCAAGCATTATTTGATGTGTTGCACTGAACGAAATATGAAATTATTGGAAGACTATGATGATAACGGGTTTATATATGATAGAGGGTCTATTATACTGAAAGGGTATTTTTCTAAACAAACTCATGAAAGTCAGAATATTTTTTACTTTCAAGACTATTAACCTGATGTCATAAGTTGTCAATATAGTCACTTGGTGTGTGAAGCGCGCATAAATTTGATAGAAGTTCAATCAAAGAAAAAATTGAAAGCTAAGAAATGGAAAATCTCAAAATAAGACCATGAACGAATCATTGAGGATGGCATTCCATTAGAATTTCTTTGATTGAACTGCCCAAAAATTTCTTCTCCTTGGATTCATCTTTGAAAACTTACAGAACTCAAGTACAAATTGTTAGCCTTTTTTTTGTGCATTCTTAAGTTGTACATTCTTAATAATGTATTAAGATACTTGAAGTTATATGTATATTTTCTATTATGTACTAGTGTATTGAGGATTTGATTATATTGATAAATTGTGTTTGCACATGCACACAAGAAGTCATTTATACATGTACACATACATGTACATTCTCTGGTCTTAAACGATTTCATACATTCTCTAGTATGAGCTAGTTAATTTTATGTCATTATTGAAAAATGTATGTATAAAACATATTTGATATAGTTCAAATTTTAAGTTATGATCTTGTTTTAGACATCTAAAGAAAATTATAATATTCATTCAAATGCCAAATGTGTACCAGGTTTTGTAATTTCTAGTTTTATTATATTAAAGTTTACTATCAACTAACATCCATAGTATCATTTCTATTTACATTAATGAAAAATGTTGTATACCTTATTTTTTAATGCAATTTTAAAATTTTATGATTGTTTGACACATCTATGTACACCTAGAATTTTATGATTGATTTTAGATGTATCTATGTGTATTGTGTATTAACATAATAAGAATGATTTGAAATGAAAAATGTATGAATTAAATGCAATTTTTCTTTCATTGCTACATATTCATGAACTTAAATATATATGTATTTAACCTTTAAAAGCATCAAACCACACTCACACCATGCAAATTGCACATGGTCATGTTTTATAACTTATATGTTTATGTGCAACATGTTCATTTACAACTTTATATTAAAAGTTAACTATCACCTTTAATAGACATATGTATACATAATTAAATATAACATTCACACATTGTTCAAATGCATAATATGTACAACATGTATTTTGTAATTTTCAATTTAAATCTAGATTCATTTTAAATAACAAGTAACAAAACAACAAGTTTTAAAAACAAAACATAGTCTAAGATCATCTAAGTTAACATTATTACAACATGTGATCACATGCAAATGTAACAACTAAATGAAAATTTACTTCAATCATTGTTACATATTCATGAACTTAAATATATAAAACCATCTATGATTGTTTTAAATGACACATGATTATGCAAAATGTACCTAAATATCACTTTTAATAGACATGTCCTAATTATATAACATTCATACATGTTCAAATGCATTTAACATGTACCACATGTGTTTTGTAATTTTCAATTTCAATCTAGATTCATTTTAAATAACAAATGAAAAAAAAACTTGAGCTTTAAAAACCAAACATTCGATCTAAGATTGAAGCTAAGTTAAAATTATAACAACATGTCATCGTGTATGCAAAATGTAACAGCTAAATGCAAATGTACTTCAATCATTTTTACAATATTCATGAACTTAAATATGTAAAACCATCTATGATTGTTTTAAATGGCACATGATCATGCAAAATAACTAGTATGAATCTTAATTCTAAGCGTACGAAAAAAGGCCACTTTAGCTCTGCATAAAAAACAACCCTAACAACAAAGATGGCTGCCAATATCCTCAGATCTGCAGTTAGGTGATCAAGATAAACATTGCAAAAGTCTAGATCTATGCATTAGAAGACATTAAACAGTAGAAAAAAAAAGATTTACTCCATGCATCCAATAGACAAGACAAAAATATGTTGAATGAATTTTGTATTAATGGCACCTGGGAGGAAAACACAGACGGGTGTTACCATTTCTCCTCAATGGGATGGGTTCTTGTAAGTCCTCAGCACTTCAGATCTAAAAATCCTCTCTCTTGATAGTGTAGAAAACTCAGACAAAAATGGTAGCAAAATATGACTATGATGGTGGATAAATAGTCTGACCAAAAGTATAGATCCAGAGTGATCTTCAGGCAACAAAAGGTGGTAAATGAATGGGAAAACCCTTCTATTTATAACAAAATATTGAGTTAGTCTAGATATTGGTGCATAATTAAAATAATATCAACCAAATCAAGATCCAAATTTTATGGAATATTTTATTATATTTGTTGGAGGGAAAAAAGGAATTTGACTTGGGTCAAATCCTTTTATTTGTAAATAATAAATAAATAAATGATTTATTTATCATTATTAGGATGTGGTTGAGTAATAATCAAATAAATAATGATTTATTTAATTATTTAAGGGTGATTTAGTCATATTTAACAAAGAATATTATTTAAATAAGGTTTAAATAATTATTCTTAGAAAACAATAAGAGAAATAATGATTTATCTAATTACTTTCCTTGCTTTGGGTTATAAATAACCAGGAATATTAATTAAACTGTTGTTTAACTAATTATTCCTTGAGGAAAATCAAACAAATGTAGATTTATTTAATATTTCCTCATGGGGTTTTTGTTGAACCATGTGTTTATTTTATTATTAAGGTGGTTCTAATAAAATTTATTTTTCATAGTGAAAGTTACAACAAAATTAAAAATTGGTCTTGTAGTGTGTAGGTCCCATCCCCAATGATAATAGGTTAGATGACCAAAAATAGTGCTCATGATTGCCCCCAGTGGTACGACGTAGGAATAATAGTTTAAAAGTGATTGTAAGAACTCAATCACACTAGACATTTTCTTAGAAGAAGTGAAAAGAGAGAAGTATAAGGTAGACAGAAGTCTTGAAAGAATAGATACTGAGAGTGAGAGTTATGGGTGTGACCAGGTCTCTTTTATGGTGGTGCCATGTGTTATAGGCGGCAGGGAGGCATACCTATTTAGTCTCGAATAAGGCGTCCGATGGGCGAGAGTTAAAAAATATGGTACATGGTAGCACAACATGACGGACAAAAAACCTAATGATGGTCTACCTACATGTGTGCTTGGGATAACGACCGGGACTTGTGCGATAATAATAAGGTGAGATATCGTCGCCCGGATGCCTGTGCATGAGGAAGGGCTGCAAAATCTGTTTGATAATATAAATCTAAGAAAGCCTTTATGACATTCAAGCAGAAAACATCATCAAATATATGGAGCTGCATCGAAGGCTGAAAGGAAGAGGTCATCCGGGCATGTGGGGGGCTACCTGTAGGGCCACCCCCTTATGAGGGATGATACATCTCACACATACTCAAGAATCATTAATATCAGTTGCTGCATCATTGGACCATCAAGTATACATATCTTGATCATGCTGAAAGGAGATAGAGCTGAGAAACAATCAAGTCAAAGGTCAATAAGGAGTCCCTTTGCCTGATCCGAGGCACCAAACAAGAGTGGAAGCTGGAACCAAGGTACACCGCCCTCTAGACCTGTCTTCTGGAATGAATGAGTTGATGTCGATAGAAGGAGCTCTGCCATAGGTGAGGCAATAAAGGATCCTCAGGTAAGGCATGATAGAAAATAGTAGAGCGACTGACAGACTGACACCAGGGATGATGATGAAATGGGGGGTACTGAGTAGCGGACGAACGACTTCCTTTGTTTAGAGCATAAAGGGCATGGATGTCCTAGCATCAACTGACACAATATCATGAGGGATAGGGGACAGTGGGACTGAAGGCCATAATGTGCGACATGAGAGAGGAATCAAGTAATGAAGGAGGAATATGACGGGATACAAAGGGACTTGGGATAAACTCCATGAATGCAATGATGACTCAACTCGAATACTCTAAACAAGGGTGACTTGATGGTTCTGCCACATAGAAAAGGTCCAATGGGGACAATAAAAACATGAGTACATCGTGGTTACTCACGATGAAAATCGACATGAGCATGGGAAAGTATGGAGGTAAAGTGGTGCCTCCAAGTACAAGTGTTGCAAGTGAATAAATTTCGATTTTGGGGAGTAGTGAAGTGACGCTTCATGGAAAAAATGTGTCTTGGTGAAGTATCAAATCAAAAAAAGCATGAGCTGGCTACCTAAATAAAATAAAAAATGCCTTCCCAGAAGGAAATTCTAAGGGTAATATCTCTTCAGATAGAGTGCATTGCGAGGATTGGGAAGGGGATGGCCTTCGAAGTCCCATAATAGATATGCTCCCTGACCTAAATCCTTACTAGTGATGTAAGGTCCTAGCCGTAATGAGTCAAACTTCCCATGACCAAGTACATCATGGGCTTGGTCATACACCAGAACAAGATCGCCTTCGTGAAAGGTATGAGGGTGGACTTTTCGGTCATATTGAGCTTTCGTGCATTTCTTATCTACCTCAATGGTTTGCAATGCAACACGATGGTCTTCAAAAGCGTGCTCAAGAATGATAAGTTGCTGTTCTAAAGTTTCGGTGTCAGGGAGAAGTTCAACGGCTAGATGGAGGGAAGGGATTTCACACTCGATCGGTAAGACTGCCTCCTCTCCAAAAATAAGGTGGAAAGGAGTAAACCTGGTGGAGGTTTTAACAGAATTTTGATAGGCCCAAAAAGCAGGGAAGAGCATAAGGTGCCAATTGGTTTTGTGCTTATCCACCATCTGTTGAAGCATGGTTTTAAAAATTTTATTGACTGCTTCAACTTGGCCATTACCATGGGGGTAATAAGAGGAGGAATATTGGTGCTCAAAGCCCAACAGCGAGGATAGCTCACGCCATATCTCATCTTCAAAATGTCGGCCATGGTCAGAGACCAATTGTTTCGGAACTCTGAATCAAGTGATCACATGGTTAAAGAAAAAGAGGGCTGTGGTAGCTGCCGTGTTGTTAAACGTTGGCATGGCCTCAGCCCATTTGGTGAAATAGTCAACTGCCATGATGATATAACTATGGTTACCAGCCTATGACAGTCGACACTCCATAAAGTCTATGGTCCACTTACAGAAGGAACCAGCTGAGATGACAAGATGGAGGGTAGTCGGAGGGGTTCGTGCCTTGGGGGCAAAATGTTGGCAATTGTGACAGTGTTTGACTACCTCAATGAAATCACCAAAGAGAGAAGGCCAAAAGTACCCTGCGCACATGATTTTATGGGAAGTGGCTAGACTGGAGAGGTGGCCACCACAAGCATCGCTATGACAGGCATTGAGGACTTGTTTTGTTGCAGCGTGTGTGAGACAACAACGAAGGACAAAATCTACACCGCGATGGTAAAGGTCATCACCGATAAGAAGGTAGCGGGGGGCCTGGAGTTGGATACATCATTGAGCATCATGGTCAAGATGGAGGGAGACCTTTTGAGTTCACAAATAAGTGAGGATGTCCCCATACCAAGGGTCATCAGTGGTAATGGAAAATAAATGTTCATCGGGGAAATTATCATTAACTGGAGGATCTTATGTACCTATAGGTAGTTCGGAAATGAGTTCAGCGAGGGCTAAAACTTTCTTACTTTTTGGTGTGACAAATTCAAGACGAATTCCTAGTGGATCACGATCCAACGGGCGTACTTCCCACTAATGATTCGACGAATCAATAGGAAGGCCATAGGGTTGGAATTAGTCATGACCTTGGTGGAACGCATGAGGATGTAATGACAAAGTTTCTAGACCAAGAACACAACAAACAGTGCTAATTTCTCTTCGTGTGAGTAGGATACAGGAGGTCCTACCAGGTTCTTACTAACATAATAGATAACATACTTAATTCCGTTGTCATCTTCCTGAATAAGGACTCCAGCGACCGAGTAGGTGGAAATGGAGATATACAGGATGAAATCCTTATCAAAGTCAGGGGGACAAATCAAGGGAGCGGATGTGAGAGCATGCTTCATGGCATCAAAATAATTTTGAGCATAGGCATACCATACAAAATGGATATTAGAGCGGAGGAGTCTAAGGATCCCATGTGCGGTGGTGGCATAGTTAGGTATGAACCGGTGAAGGAAATTAGCTTTTCCTTGGAGGCTTTGTAACTGGCGTAAAGTACGGGGGATAGGAAGCTCAAGGATGGCTTGAACTTTCAATGGGTCAAGCGTGATACCATCTTTAGACACAATGAAGACTAGAAGATGGTCGACAGGCACACAGAAGACTCATTTCAGTGGGTTGAGGCAGATATTATACTTGTGACATTGGAGAAAGACGATACACAAATCGTGGAGGTGATGCGCTCGATGTTTCAAACGTGTAGTGAGGTTGTCTAAATAAGCAAGGATAATATGAGCCAGGTCATGGAAACAGTAAGACATAGCTCGCTGAAAAGTGGCTCCTGCATTTTTAAGGCTGAATGGCATGACTCGGTAGGAAAAGTTTCCCCACGGACTAATGAACACAGTTTTGAGTTGATCAGCACGACGGAGAACAATTTGGTTGTACCCGGAGAAACCATCCATAAAGGATAGAACCTCGTGCCCCACACACTCATCAATGATTTGGTCAATGAATGGTGTGGGGAAGTTGTCTTTGGGACAAGCTTTGTTCAGATCGTGAAATTCAGTGTAGACACGAATGGTGCCTTGTTTCTTGAGAATGGGAACCGGATTGGACACCCAAGTGGTGTATTCAATGGGATAGATAAAACCAGCCTGCTTGAGCTTATCGGTTTCGGCTTTGACAGCTTCTCTTTGGGAAGGATTAATGGGTATCAACTTTTGTTGGACAGGATTGGCATCAGGCCATGTATCGATATGGTGTTTGAAAATGGCAGGATCAAGTCTGGGCATTTCTAAATAGGACCAGGCGAAAATATCATGGAATTATTTGAATAGCTTGGTGTAAGCCTCAACTTCTTCAGGGGTGCAATGGGTGCCCAAGGTGATATTTTCTTCTATCCCTGGTTTGTCAGAAATGTAAATTTTAATGGTAGGAGAGATATTGGCCATATTTCCTTCTTCAAAAGCATCAGGTGCAGGGATGGGATTTCTAAACCAATCAACCTCATCAGGAATGAATTCTTTAGTTTCCACAACATATTGGTCATGGGACTGCTATGGGAGGAAGTATGTGTGGTGGTGCATATCATCCCACGAAAAGTCAGGTTTCGTCATAGCTTCCATAATGTCTTCATCAGATTTGAAGATGGGGTGAATGGAGGAAGAGAGACCTCATGACATGGTAGAACTACCTGAATCATCATCATGTGAAGAAAGGATCACAGGCACAATGTCATGGGGGATGACATAAGAGTAAGCAGGTAAAGGATCTACCAGTGTTGAGCCCAAGATGATCGTTGAAGGGAGGTCAGGCGAAACATCAGGGGAAGTCTCCAAGGGGACTTCTGCGGAGGGGCTCATGGATGATGATAGGTAGAAAATGTGGGGTGAAGGCTCCGTCATCTTAACATCGAGAGGTGGAATGTCAATGGGAGCAAGAAGATCCTGTGGTTCTACTGGAGCAGAACTCGCAGACAAGTGAGAGGTGGAATTTTCATGCTTGGCCTCGAATTGGTTGAACACTTCCAAATAGGAGCGATATTCTTCAAGGTGGGGATAGAGGTGAGTGTAATGGCCATGGAAATCGCACAAATCACAGGGGTGATTGGTGCACAAATTTTTTAGTTTTGGGACTGAATCGGGTATAGTGACATAAACCTCAGGGATATCAGACTCCAGAAATGTCTCATTGACCATGGAATTAAGGTGAGGCAACTCTGGACAAGTGTGGGTGGCGTGACCAACAACACCACACAAAGCACACTAGATAGTGCGTTTTGGCGGCCGAGGAGGGGCAAGGTTTGTCGGAGTGGCCTTGTCTTTGGTTGCCCCCATGAGAGATTTGACCTTCTTACTCGAAGCGATCGTAATAAGAGGTGGTTCCTGTTGAGGTGGTTGAGGTACTGTTGTAGTGGGAGAAGTCATGGGGACCAGTTGAACCGGGGTCAAAGCAAGATAAGGTTTGGGTTGACTAGGCGGGGTAGCAGCTGGAGGATCAAGGTACCAGACGGGAATCCCAAGGGTCAAGTTAGGAAGAGAGAGGGTGGCCATGACAGGTGCTGTATAAACTCCTGGTGTGCGAGCTAGGAAAGGTATCTGACTGGAGGGGTAATGGCTAGGCGGGACGACTCCTAAATGATTAAGGCCTAGAGGAACCGTTCCTGGAGGGTAGAGAGGCTCATAGATACCAGCTGAAGGGCTAGCAGGAGGAGGTCCAGAAGGCTGAATTGAAGGGCTAGGAGTAGGTTGCGGAGGGCGAGGAGGCTGCTGAATAGCCGAGGCGGGCCACTTGAGAGCAGCCCGAGATGATTGCATCATGCAAACATTCGAAGAGCTGGGATCAGAGACAGGAGGAGGAAGAATAGGGAATGTACCAAGCAATGAGGAATCTTTGTATACTCCAGGTGAGACGTGGACTCAAGGGAGGTATGAGATTTCAGTTCGTAATATGTCAATTGGTCAATGGTGAATATCTTTCCGTTATGAGGGAAGGACATTTTGCGGTGGACCGCGGAAGGGACAACAGACATTGCATAAGTGTAGCTACGACCCAATAGAATGTTGTAATCTAAGGGGGCATCTATGACTTCTACGTCAATGCAAACAGTCTTGCCCGCAAGAGTAATAGGAGAATTGCAGAATAATCCAATGGGATGGGAGGCATGGCCATCCCACGCTTGGAGAGTGATCGTGGAAGGATCCAACTCAGGTGATCCAAGTTACTTCCAAATCGAAGTGAACATCACACAGGTGGATGCCCCCTCATCAATAATGCATCGAGAAACGTTGGCGTTCCGGATCTTGAATGGGATTTGGAAGGCGACGGAAGCAGGGAGAGGGGGATGTTCAGACCAGGCAAAATCAAAGACAATCAATCGATCATCGGCAGGATCTATAGCACCCATGGCAGATAGTAGAGTTTTTTGTTGTGAAGGGCATGACTGGAGGAGTTCTAGTGTTGAAATGGCAGTAGGAGATTGTGCCAAATCATTTACTATGCTATAAAAATGGGTAGCTTTGCTAGAAGCAACATTTCGGTGGAGTGGTACCTTAGGGATCTTGGTATGAATATCCTCCTTAGGTTGAGGGATCTGAAAGGTACCATTAGGTGTCGAAAGAGGCTCTGTAGAGACCAAAGGAGGAAGCTCGGGGACAGACGTAGCAGGAGGCTTGTTGTACTGATGGGACCGAGTCTGAAGATTGATGTCTATGGTTAGAGGTTGATCAGAGTAAATTATGAGAATCTGGTAATCGGAGGTACCAGATGGAAGAGGTTGAGTGGCCACCTGACCTTCAGGTGGTTGGGTAGCCACAAATCCTTGCTGAGGGAAAGGATCAGTAAGCACAACTGGTTGACTAGTTGTAGCACTTGGATGGATGGAAGGGGAGGCTTGTTATCCTCTCAATGTTGCTTGAGACTCCCACAGCTGCTGCATCTGTGGTAAAAGAGGAAAATCATGTGTGTAATGAACATAAACACCACAGCAAGAACAAGTCTTGTTCATGAGAATAGGCTTGTCCTACTTGGGCTGGGTTCCCTGTTTCTGGTTAGTAGTGTTAGGAGCATTATTTTGAGGATTAGGTCTAGGATTTCCAAGAGCAGACTGATTCTGAGTGCCTTTCCTCTTCTTTTTGGAGGGAGGAGGATTAGTTGTGCTTTGCTATGCATACTCCTACCCCTGAGGGGGCGGTGGCTGCTGTTGCGGGGGTTGAGAAGGCAAGGGAGGAGGCGGTGCTAATGCTGGAGGTGCTGGAGCACCAAGCTGTGGATATGGATAATAAGGAGGTTGGGTAACAGTGTGGTAAACAAGAGGTTGGGAAAAAAGAGGAGGCATGCTGTATCCTAGATGCATGCTACCGAGAGGGGGAAAAGTGCAGGAGGTGTTGGCCCCCCCTGAGGAAAGCCATAGCCCATGGGAGGTTGAGTGTACGGATTAGAGAGAGCTCCAATGATACCGTCGGTGACGTGAGATGCCCCCGGTGCGTTAGCACCACCGGGTCTGGGAAGATCAGGTAGAATGGTATAAACATAACCCGACTGAGCATAGATCAGGTCATATTTTAATGAAATTTGGAGAGTGGCTTCTTCGGTTTGAGGAAAGTGTGATGCGACATATTTCCTGATAGGTGGCAAAAGAGATCTAAGGAACCAGTCCATGTAGACACGGTCTTCGAGGGTAGGAGCTCGACATAGGCTCTTTCTTCTCCACCATTCCTGTACATGGTCGGATAGCCGGGTCGCAGACGATTGACGGAAAGAAGTCAAGAGTTCGGTACCAGTGTCATAATGAAGGGGAAGCTGGAAGTAATTCAGAAAAGCTCGGGCAATAGTCACAAAGGTGGTATGATAAGATTCACCTGTAAGCGTACGTTGGAACAACCAAAGATGGACAGAGTCATCAATAATGGAGTTAGAAAAACACCACATGTGGAAATATCGAACTTGATTTGTAGGATCTTCTCTAGCAAGGCCTTCAAAATTTGGGATGTCGGAAGGGAGCTTCGTCGGCATAGCAGGCCAACTAGTGTCATGGTGTATAGGGTCATTTATCAACTGGTCAAAATCAGGGAGGCTGAGTCCTGCCATGAAGGGGAGCAAGGGCACAGCTGGGGTAGTGTCTGTTGCGGTCCCACTAGTGGTAATCCCAACATGAGGGTTGGGGTTACCACTAGCATTAGGTCCTGCACTAGACATGGTGAAGGTGACAGGGGGATAACCGTAGGTGAAACGAGAAGGAGAACCCAAAGGACGAGAAGAAGAGTCGGTGTGCGCGGAGGAGTAAGTCTTCCTACCAAAAACTGAGGATTAAGGCCAAGAAGTCTCCTGTATAAACGAATTGGTGGCACAATGATGACGACACAAACATGACACAAAGGAAAAAGAGACCGACAAGGGTAGGGAGGTGCAGGATCAACTGATTACAATGTCGAAACAAGGGCAGAGAGGTGCAGGATCAATTGATTTCAATGTTTTAGAGTCTTTTCTTGGCAGTTTTAACCAATCCCTTTTTTGCTTAGGGTGTGTGTGTGAAGTGTGTAGATTTTAATTTTTAAACCTAGTTGTTTGTAGAGAAAAAGAAAAAGTGTGTTGTATAGCTGCAAATAAACCTGCAAATGATAGTATATAAGCCTGCAAAAACAAAAAATAAACAGCTAATAATGCAATAATCTAAACCCAAGGAGGCAAGCCTCTCAACAAATAGTCTATAGGTGAGTAAAAAACTAATCAAAACAAACTAAAAAAGCCAATAGATCTAAGGTCAGGAGGGATAGGGATCGAAAGGAAAAAATCTGCTGAAAAGTGGTGCAGAAAACAACAACAAATCAGAGAAAAAATTGCTGTAAAATGAGGTGGCGAAAGGCTATATCTAGGAAGGAAATGGAGTGAACCCTAGAGGAAAACCCAAAAAAATCTAAATGAGGTGATTTGTATGGATAAAAAGCCGATTTGAAGTGGATCTGAAGGTGAGGTATCAGATCTGAAAAGTGGTTGGAGACTCTCAAATTGCAGACAACTTGCAACAGAAAAAAACTCTTCCACAAGAAGTGGAGGGTATTGAAGCCCTAGGGGGCTAGGTTCCCACTTATTTGAGAAAAACAGAACAATTACAGGTCCAAAACAGGCGAAGACGGAGGTTAGACAACCTTGGCTCATACAAACACATAAAACTTTCAAAAAAATTCCCGCAAAAAGTCGAGGTCACAGTTTTTGACCTGTTTTCAGCAGAGGTCGCAGTTTTTGAGCTGAAGGTGTGTCCTGAGGGTCTAGGTCGCAGTTTTTGGGCCAAAATGTGCGACCTGCACTTCTGGCACTCTCGACAGAAGATTTTAGAGAAAATTGCCATCTCAGTTGCGGCTAATGTCTGTCACCTGCGTAATAGGTCCGAAAACACACAGAAGTTAGAATTTTTATCATTTTAGGGTTTTATAGGTTAAAAAAAACATCAATAAAAATGAAAACAAGAGGCTAAAGAGAAATCCTAGGGTTTGAAGCAACTGGATATGCAAGGATCAGAAAAATGGTAGAGGTCATAATCGTAAACCTATGTGGAGTTGCCAGTTGTTAGTATGAATATTAATTCCAAGCGTACGAAAAAATACCACTTTAGCTGTGCATAGAAAACAGCCCTAACAGCAAATATGGCTACCAATATCCTCAGATATGTAGTTAGGTGATTAAACGCTGCAAAAATCTAGATCTATGCATTAGAAGACATTAAGCAGTAGAAAAAACAAGATTTACTCCATGCATCCAATAGGCAAGACAAGAATATGTTGAATGAATTTTGTATTAATGGCAGCTAGGAGGAAAACACAGAAGGGTGTTACCAGTTCTCCTCAATGGGATGGGTTCTTGTAAGTCCTCAGCACTTAAGATCTAAAACTCCTCTCTCTTTATGGTGTAGAAAACCCAGACAAAAATGGTAGCAAAATATGACTATGATGGTGGATCAATTGTCAGACCCAAAGTATAGATCCAGAGTGATATTTAGGCAAAAAAAGGTGGTAAATGAATGGGAAAACCATTCTATTTATAACAAAATATTGAGTTAGTCTAGATATTGGTGCATAATTAAAATAATATCAACCAAATCAAGATCCAACTTTTATGGAATATTTTATTATATTTGTTGGAGGGAAAAAAGGAATTTGACTTGGGTCAAATCCTTTTATTTGTAAATAATAAATAAATAAATGATTTATTTATCATTTTAAGGATGTGGTTGAGTAATAATCAAATAAATAATGATTTATTTATTTATTTAAGGGTGATTTAGTCATATTTAACAAAGAATATTATTTAAATAAGGTTTAAATAATTATTCTTAGAAAATAATAAGATAAATAATGATCTATCTAATTAATTTCCTTTTTTTTGGGTTAAATATAAGAATATTAATTAAACTGTTGTTTAACTAATTATTCCTTGAGGGAAATCAAACAAATGTAGATTTATTTAATATTTCCTCATGGGTTTCTGGTTTAGACCATAAACAACTTAATAAAGGTGGTTTACTAAGTTATTTTCATAGTGAAAACAATTTTACTTAGGGTAAAATTGGTCTTACATGGTGTACTTGGGTCCATCTAATGATAATAGGTTAGATGACCAAAAAATGGTGTAACAAAAAAAACAAGTTTTAAAAACAAAACATAATCTAAGATCATCTAAGTTAACATTATATAACAACATGTGATCACATGTCAAATGTAACAACTATTCAAAATTTAAAATCATTCAATAAAATTAAATGTAGTTCAACAATCCAAAATGTAAAATATGGCCAAAATTTATATCATTTAATAAAATTTAATATAACAATGTATCAAGTGTTACAAGTATCAAGTTATATAGAAAAATAAATATAACATGTTTAAGTCATAAAAATACTAGATCAAATAAAATGTTGTGTGCACTAATTAAATAAAGAATTTGGCTGCAATGTATTTTCCAACAACCTCCTTGTGCTATCATCTGAAGAATGGGGAACCTACGCAACGTGTAATTGCATATATATACACATGTATAAGAAATTTATGTACATGTATTATAATAAAATTTAATGTTTTAAAATTGATTGAGAATGTAGAACTTCATAAAAAAACAAAATGAAAAAAAAAATTCATGCAATACCTCATGCAATTCCTCCTCCATTGTCATGTGTTGGCCCTAATTGCATATACATATATATACACACGTATAATAAATTTATATGTATGCATTAAAATTAAAATTTAATGTTTTAAAATTGAATGAGCATGCAGAACTTTAATAAAACAAACTAAATGAAAAAAAAAAAAAAATTCATGCAATGACTCATGTAGTTCCCCTTCTATTGTTCCATGTTGGCCCTGCATCAATGCATCCTCTAGGATAAACTGTACAATATATATATATATATATATATATATATATGCAGGGAAAATTTTGAAGGATAGAAATTTATCTCAAAGTTTATAAATATTGGCGAGTATTACTAGTCCCTAATATGAAAATTATAAGTCTTGGCGATACTTTTCTGAAAGTATTTATATTTATAATGATTTTCTATAGTCTCTATAAAATTTTTCCGATTTATACATTAGAATATTGTTATACTATAAAATTTGGGCCAATAATATTCTAAAAAAATGGAAATTCATGAATCTTGTTTTTTGAAAAAACATGGAAAATTAGCCCACCTGCGAATATTAGCCCCTAAACTCTTCCCTGTATACATGCATAAACTAATGCAATAATATTACAAATAATTTTAGACAAATTCTTCTTCAAATTGTTTGGATGTTTATATCTCCATCATACACTCCATTGCTAAAGTCCTTAGAGAATGGAAATCATCTCCACAAACCTAAAATTCAAAATTTTAAAATTGTAAAATAACTCAAGATCTATATCTCATTTTTTAATGAAACTTTCACTTCAATTTATAACTTGAAACATAAGTGAAAAATTTAATATTTGTGATGGTGAAATATTTGGTACATCTTCTAACATGGAAGAAGAGGGTGGCTCCATTGCGAAAACATCAGATGGAATCAGAATCTGCTAACATTTAATTATATACATGTGTACAAATAATTATTTCTTTTAAAAATATGTCGTCATGATACCGATATAATAATAGAATAATAATTGTACGTCAACATCATGAACTCTTAAAAAAAACTAACATTTCCCAAAATATCATCTTGATTGCCAGAACCTGAACCTTGGATCGTGATATAATCAAAATTTTCGTTCAAAAAACATGTTAATTGCAAATGTTGAACATATGATACATTTTTGTTATATTAACACATACAAATAAACATGTATGTGTAAATTACAAAATATATTAAAATATTCACACTAACCATTAACACACACCGATCCCAAGCCCTCTTCCTCATGAAGAATTAAGTCTTTCCAACCATTGTGACAATGCTTTGCATATGTTCTAAGCTCTTCAATATTCATGTTTTCTATCTCACGATCTATAATATACACCAAATTAACACGTCCATTATCTCGTGCTCTTTGTTGATTCATACTAATATCAATTCCACCAATTCCACTCTGAACATTGTCTGATCGCAAATTTTACACATGAAGAGGTTGACTTACCAATGGTGGCTCAGGGTGAGGGAACTTAGCATGACACTTAGCGCCCCTAATTTCACATAATCGACCTTTCCCAGGACCAAAAAATTCCAAAGGAAGGTCATTATAATTGGGTTTCATTCCAAAAACGAATTCTGCATAAAATAATTTAGCAAAATAAACAGGAACCTCATCATTCCATTTTATTCTTGCATAGGTTGCAAGGTGCCTATCATACAAATGACAGGCTATATTAGGGTGCTTTAAATATTGCACCTTTAGTATATTTTTTTTTCGGCCCTTCTTTGAAATTAAACATAGATTTTCCATTTCTTTTGTAACTCTGTTTTTGACATTGTCCCATGTATCGGGACCCATTACTATTTCCTTTATTTTCCTCATCACTTCTACAAAAGTATCAGTGGTTGGCCCAAGATTTTTGTAAACATATACAAGTGTGCTTAGAGAGTGTGTAGCTATTTGTAAGCTTTCTCAACTCTCTACAGGGAGTTTCAAAGGCACAAGATCTTTCCTCATTTTTGAATAAAGATGTTCTCATTTTGTAATGTGCATTGTTGGATGTTTTTTCCCCAAGGCAAATAATCGGGAATTTCAGAAGGATAAGTCGTGGTTGGTGTACAACCTTCTTCTTGAATTACGCGATCTGGCCTACGTCTTTTTCAACAACATTTTCACCCTCTGCATCAATATATAAAATTATGTATAAATAAAAAAAACATGTGAACAAATTTGTACAAATTTGATTTTTAACCATAAAACAATTATATATATAATTTAACAAATTAATAATTGAATAATAGTAATATTCAGATTGATGGCCACCTCGAGATGGCTGAGCAACATCATGCCCACCTGGAGATGGTTGAGAATTGGCATGACCACCCATTGATTGGCCACCACCCATTGTTTGAGAACCAACATGGCCACCCATTGATTGACCACAAGGAGAATGTGTATCACCACCCTCACACGATTGGCCATCACCTATTAATTGGCCATCAGGGGAATGTGTACCACCACCACCACCCTCACACGACGAGAGCGAAGCTTCAAAAAAAAAAATGAATTTCTAATCAATTCAAATATACATAAATATGATTGAGTAGACTGTATGAACGATACCACGATTGCGTGAACCATGGCCAGGCTCCATTGATAGAGTAGATACTCTTTTCCTCTGAACTCCTAAAAAATGAAATTTATTAAAAATTAATTTAACTCACAAAATTGAGAAAAAATTAATTCCATATGTATACACTTATGTATGGGGATAAGACTATATATTCAATAAAAATAAATTTCATATGTATACATGTATGTATCGGGATAATATTATATATTCAAATTTCATTTAAAAACTTGCATAAATACCATTAACACGATGGAAATCCCCCAATCTATGATCCCCCTCTCTCGTAGAGGCATGGAACTCTATTGATGTTCGCCTCGAAGAATCACGTGTAAAATGATCATCCTCCATTATATATATATATATATATATATATATATATATATATATATATATATATATATATATAAAAGAATCATGTGGAAAATGATCATCCATGATATATATGGATATTTACAAATACATAGATACATGCTGTTTAAAAAGTTACCTCGTGCATTTACAATTATTTTTAAAATTAATATTTAATTTTTTTTCAAAAGAATTCAAAAAATTGATGTAATTTACACAAATGTTGGAGAACAACTTGAACACAAATTATGTAAAACACAAAAATTTCAAAACAAAAATTAATGTGTAAAACTCACTTGACTATTTAAACAAAAGGTTGTTGAAGTCATGTACATTTTGAAAATTAAATACAAAACTTTCTAAAACATGAAGTTCACCAAGTTGTGCTTACATAGTGGGTGCACATTTTGAAAATTAAATACAAAATTTTCTAAAACATGAAGTTCACAGAGTTCTGCTTACATGGTGGGAGTGCACTTAGTATATAATTTAAAAAAACACATGGTCATTAAAAATGATACGTTAATAACTAAAAAAAACACATATCAAATATATGTTACAATGTCCATCAATAAATTTTTATGGAGAGCATCTCAACACTAATCCATCTTTAATAGATGAATATTGAATTGGAATTGCCCCATACAATAGATCACCACACATCTTATTAACATTTTCACAATGCCTTATACTAAATGATTGAAATTGTCTAACAATATTGTTTTCTTTTCCATGCCGTTGTTTTAGCCTCTCATTCTTAACTTGGTACATGCATTTCATTTGGTTGCACACAAGTTCAGAGTCGGTGAAAACTAGAATTCCATTTGATCCATACTCCCTAGTTGTTCCCAAGCCTTCCATCAATGCAATATAATATGCTTCATTGTTTGTTGTTCTTCCAGGTATATTCATTTGCCTTTAGAGGGCTTTATTAGTTGCAATATTGCATAGCACATATGTAATCACTACTTTCCATGGATTGGGATAACAAGAAACATCTATGCATAATGTCCAATTTTCAACCATGTTTAGTGGGATTTTTGATCCCTGAAAAAAAAAATCAATAAAATATTAAATGAACATGTATTGCAAATGCCTTAAAGTTTATGGGAGATATGACATGTGAATGGTTTCCAAAAACACTATGACCACAATAAAATATTAAATGAGCATTTATTGCAAATGCCTTAAATTTTATGGGAGAAATGACATGTACATGGTTTCCAAAATTTATGGGATAAATGACATGTACATGGTTTCCAAAAACACTAGGATCGTCCCTGCATTTAGATAAAAGTTTTATAATAGTTTACTGCCAATAAAAATGATTAACAACATGTATCCTAGCCATTATGGTTGGTTAGGTGATAGTGGACCCCTATGACGTGATAGTCACAAACTTGATATTTTATTGATTATAACCTGCTATAATTTTTTGACATTACTGAAGTAGACATAAAAAGTGGAACACAAGAAGTGGGGGAACCACCAAGATTTTCTAGCTGAGTCTCCTAAGTGTGATGAAGAGTTTGCTGCCTCGGAGCAAGGAAAAAGAGACTAGCATGACACATGTGATTTTGAAAGGATCCTTGTTGTTAAAAAGGATAGGGGCTATTGGTAATCCTTAACGAAAATCCAATCAACCTCCTTCAAAACATTGGACCTCACCAAATCAAAGAGACAACATGAAAGATGATGTCCCAAATCATGATAATAATGCTGCTGCTAACTAATGCTATTGATAAGGTAACATTAGATATATTTATGGAAATTGTACATGTATGAATTGTTCATGCCAATATAGCATGTGAGCTGAAAGAAATTGGGTAATAATTCCTTGAGTTATGCTTCAAAATCTCAATTGATATGTATGTGATGACATCTGAATGCACGTATGTGAATTGATACCCAGGTAGTGGTATGGTAAAGAAAGGAAGCCTAGGACATTTCAAAATTGTGAATTTTTTTTTTATGCATTCATATGATAATATTTCATGTTGAGTTGGTTAAGAGAAGGAAGATTTTCGTGAAAGAATAATTTTTATGCGTTCATATGATAATATGTCATGTTGATTTGGTTAAGAGAAGGAAGAGTTTCATTCTTGGGAGCATTTCATTCTCAGGTTTCTGTTTTCTATTAGCAATCATTGTTGAGGAGCTTTTGCTTCACCTTTCAGGGGAAGGGATTTTTACATATGCTTCAAGTTGAACAATTTGATATCTTGCCTGGCAGCATTGTATACAAAGTAATATTACTAAAATATTTAGTAAGAACCTACATCCTTGGTTTATATGTTTACCTAGAATTGAAGTGAATGTAGTAGTCAGAGTTTCTGGAAGATTCAAAATTTGAGCAATTCATGTGTTGCTCTAATATCTTGCTTATTGTTTTTCTTGGTTTAATAAAATTCAGAATGAAGTTTTTGCATTATTTATGCAAGGAATACCATTTTTTGGGGTTGATAAAAGGCCATTGTTAATGATTTTTTAAATCATTTTTAGAGTTTCCCCTTAAAGAGATTGTTGTATTCAATCCAAATGGAAACTGGGCACACATTTTATCTCTACTCCTAGAGAGTGCGATTGTTGAATGTTCATGTATATATAAAGCTAGATTGTGCTTTATTGCATATTGTCGATCTCAAACTCTCTAAATGTGAAACACAAAACGATTCTGTAATGGTCCAAGATTCTATTCTCTCTGGACATGCATTGTAGCAAGGGAAGGCACTGATGTAACAATGGTGATTCTTTACAGAAACCATCTCTCTGTGGGTTATTTACCTAGTTGGATACTGGATTGCAAGGGAAGGCATTGATGTAAGAATGGAGATTCTTTACAGAAACCGTCTCTCTCTGGGTAATTTACCTGGTTGGAGACTAGATTTTTTCTGGCTGCGTACTCTCGTCGTAGAATTTATAATTTTGGATACCAAAATGTTCACTGGAGTTCTAAAGAAGAATTAATTACATGATTTGGAATATTATGTTCAGACACATGAATTTTTTTTTGAAGATTCCCTAAATCAACTACTGGGTCTGAGCGGTTTATTTCCATGATCGGAGAGAAATGATTCTTCTCATTTTTTTCAATGATTAAAATCTAGTTATGAAGGGTTTGTTTCTCTGACAAGGGTGGTTGTTATTATTAGTTCCTTGAGATTTCACCAGAATACATATATGTTCAGTGTGGATGCCATATTGAATCCTTTGTATCATATGGGACTTTTAATATTTATTTGAAACATACCCTAGTTGTTCTAAAATCCAGGACGGCAAGGATGGTAGCACAAATTGAATTCTTTGTGTTAGACGGGACTTTTAATATTGATCTGAAACATACCCTAGCTGTTCTAAACTCCAGGTTAGCAAGGATGGTAGACAAATTATTTGATAGCATAGTGTAACTTCATAAATTTAAATATATTAGGACATACTATAACTGAGTTAAAATAGTAGTATAAACACAAGAGAATATGGAGAAATATTGGAGTAGTGCCATGTTATAGTTGCACATTATTGATATACATTTCATAAATCATTTACTTTTTCTTTAACATTTATAAAATCTTTAAAATGATCCTTATTGATTTTCATTAAAAAATAAGAATTTATTGTATGTGTGTACATTTGATATCAATAGTTGATTCCTTTCCAACCATTATCTCGCTAGTAAGAACCTTCACCATTAGTAAGTGAAACAAGTATGGTTAATCCTAGATTGCATTCTCAAGGTTTAGAAAATTTATTTCCCATTTTGATATCCATATCTATATATATGAAATAAAAAATTATAAATAACAAGGTGTGATATAAATGACATGCGAGGACGCAATTACATGATTTGGAATATTGTGTTCGCAATGTAATGTTTTGAACTCGCATTATTCAAGATAGAAATTCTCTCTCTTTTTTTATTATTATTTATTTTGGCATTAAACCATATAATATTTTATTTCATTCTAAATCAATTTTGGATAATATAGTTTGTATTAGACATTAACCTACAGGGAATAAAACGATTATGATTGACTTTTATTGAAACTCAAGCAAATTAAAGAAAGCGTATACATATCAATCTAAAATCATAACAAAAGAAAAAAAATATAAAAGTAGAACAAAATTAAACATAGGGAGAAAACAAAGAATATGCATATCAATTCAAAAGCACACAAAATTTAAAACACAAGGGAAAAACAGAGGGTATACATATCGATCCAAAAGCATGAAAAAAGTGCAAATTACTGCTACACATGCCTGTGCAATTTACCGCTGCATATGCCTATGCAAACATTTGAATGTAAAACATAAAATTATATTTATTTTATATTAATGTAAATTTTCTTGAAAGGTTTGAAAATATGCTAATTTGGGTTGTTCTATTCAATCCAAATGGAAACTGGGCACACATTTTATCTTTACTCCTAGAAAGTGTGATTGTTGACTGTTCATGTATATATAAAGCTGGATTGTGCTTTATTGCATATTTTCGATCTCAGACTCTCTAAATGTGAAACATGAAATGATTATGTAATGGTCCAAGATTCTATTCTCTCTGCACATGCATTGTAGCAAGGGAAGGCACTGATGTAAGAATGGTATTTTTTGTAAAAAATATATGACAATTTAAGTTTGAAGTTCGAAGATGGCATTTATAACTCATCGATAGTGAAGTGTGAATATGATGCTTCATGAAACCTTTCATTTCATGTTTGGAACTTTGATATTATTTGTTATAGTTTGGTCACTGGTAATGGTTACAAGTACAACTTTAGTGATGAAAAATGTTCTATATTGAATTTTGAAACTTTGAAACTTCAATGTCGATGAGAATCGCGATGTTGCAACTTGTGGACTTGTGGTTGTTGAAGTAGAACTACTAGATGAATGATGTTATATGGTTTAATCCATATTTCTATGTTTTTTTATCACTAATTCATGGTTCTACATGCTTTTTTTGACATATATGTATCATAACATATAAAATATATATTATATAAAAATCACTCCCAAAATCGCTCCCTACCCGGAAGCTTTTGAAAATGTCGCTCCTTGCACCCGCTCCCAAATATCCTTGCCTATGAGTAGAAGTTATATTTATTTATCACATATATGCCATCATTGCAGCCACATTGTCAAAGAAAATTAACATAAATGACATGCACTTTGAATTAATATTTTTCTCTCATGATGTGAATCATGATTGTCTAATCATGTTTTAGTATCTTGTATGGGTTAAAATTACTAAGAATCTTGCTTTTCCATCTTTGTTGCAAGACTTCGGTTTCCCATGTTTTAAAGGTGGACAAAAAAAGTTACTAAATTTGTGAAAGCGCTTTCATTTAAGTTTGATAGAAGAGGTTGGCATACTTATTCATAGTTGTATCTTAGTCAAATTTTCAAGAGATACAGGTCTTTGTTTAAGCTTGAAATTATGCCATCTTTGTTATTTATTTTGTTTAGAAATTTGACTGTTCATATGATGTTTGCAAACAACAATGTGTTTCATTAGTTCTATCTCTCATTAACAATAGTTTGGATGCCTGGCAGACAAGGCAGTATGATTATGACCAATGTGTGTTGAATGGTATCTTGTGAGAATTCATATTACTCGGTAGAATTTCATTCTCAGGTTTTTGTTTTCTGTTAGCCATCATTGTTGAGGAGATTTTGATTCACATTTTAGGGGAAGGGATTTGTATCATATGCTTCAAGTTGAACAATTTTATATCTTGCACGGTAGCATTGTATACAAAGTAATATTACTAAAAGATTCAGTAGGAACCTACATCCTTGATTTATATTTTTACCTTGAATTGAAGTCAATGTAGTAGTCAGAGTTTCTTGAAGATTGAAATTCAAGAAATTCACATGTAGCTCTAATATCTTGCTTATTGTTTCTCTTATTTTAATAGAATGCAAAACGAAGTTTCTGCATTATTTCTGTAAGGAATAACATTTTTTGGGGTTGATAAAAGGCCATTGTTAATGAGTTTTTAAATGATGTTTAGAGTTCCCCTTAAAGATATTGTTGTATTCAATCCAAATGGAAACTCAACAAGCAAAAGCGGGTTGTTTGTATGTATAAATACGTGAATCATTTGTGATTTCAAGTAGATATGAGGCCTTCAAAAAGTGCTTAATGTTTATACCATTATGTTATATTTTAATGTCATATAATTTAACATGCAACTATTTAATATAATATATCTTTATATTATAGAAATTAAAAATATAATAATGCAAAATATTTAATATAATATTTATTTAATATTGGAAATGTTTATCATAATATAATTTTTTTTTTTTTTTTGGCATTAAACCATATAATATTTTATTTCATTCTAAAGCATTTTGGATAATACAATTCGTATTACACATTAAATGTTATGAAAATGTTTCCAAAAACAGAAGAAAAGAGAGATCAACACCTTAGAAATAAGCCACTTCAAGGGGGAAACCTCCTTTACATTACATAAATGAACAATTCTTGGATGATACAAATGACAAAACCTCCTTCTATATATAGGAGTCCATGGGGTCACAATATAATCCTAGCCTAACTAACAATAATAATGCAAGGACACAATAATAACAATATTGGGGTTACAGGGGCACAACAATAACAATAAGGGGGGCACAATAACAACAATAAGGGACTACACTAGTAATATATGGACCTAACATGCCCCTCTCCTTCAAAAAAGTGTTGTCCTCAATGATTGAGTAGCTCTGGATGCTTCCGTATAAAATTCTCATCCTCCCATGTAGAATCTTCAGTGGGTAAGTTCTTCCACTCGATGAGATACTCTGAAATTGATTGATTTCGTAGTTGTCAAGTTCTTGTTTTCGTGACTGCTTCAGGTTCCAATATGATTTTTCCTTCCTCATCAAGTTCTTGAAATATTGTTTGAACTAGAAGTTTGTCACCTATAACCTTATTTAAGCATGAAACATGGAAAACTGGATTCACTCGTGAAGAAGCAACAAGCTCCAATTTGTATGCCATAGTACAAATATTTTGTAACACCTTGTAAGGACCATCGTACTTTGGTGATAATTTATTATCCTTCTTAGCTTGCTTGAGGGAAATTTGTTTGTATGGTTGTAGCCATAAAAATACCCAGTCTCCTACATCAAAAATTCTCTCGCTACGATGTTGATTTGCCTATTGTTTCATTCAATTTTTTAGCCAAATTTAGGTTATCCTTTAGGATTTGGAGAACTTTTTGTTGATTCTCGATGTGATCTTCCATTTCTTTAACCTTAGAATTTTCTCTTAAAGATGATGTCATGGATGGTGGATGATATCCATTAAGTGCCATAAATGGGGTCATTTTTGCTGCAGTATGGAAGGAAGTGTTATACCACCATTCAGCGAGAGGTGACCACTTGACCCATTGTGTTTGTTTATCAGATACAAAACAATGAAGATATCCTTCCAAACATTTATTTACTATCTCAGTTTGACCATCAGATTGAGGATGATAAGATGAGCTATGAGCTAAGTGAGTACCCAAACAAGAAAATAACTCCATCCAAAAATTTCCAGTAAAAATGGGATCTCTGTCACTTACAATAATCTTCGGGTTTCCATGTAGCTTTTGAATTGTTTCCATAAATGCAGTAGCAACTGTACTCGCTTTAAATGGATGAGATAATGCACAAAAGTGTTTATACTTGGTCTATCAACTACCACCATGATGACACTCTTTCCTTTGGACTTAGGTAAACCCGTGATAAAATCCATTGAAATATCCTCCCAACATTGACTTGGAATGGATAAAGGTTGTAGAAGACCCGGGGTCTTAATTGTCTCAACTTTATTCTGCTAGAAAACCAAACATTCCACCAAAAAATTTTGAATATCAGATTTAAGGCCATCCCAAAAAAATTATTTCTTCACCCTGTGGTAAGTTTTTAAAAATCCTGAGTGTCCTCCTAAAGGAGAAGTGTGCAATTCCAAAAGAATCTTTTGTTTTAGTTGGGAATTCTTATAAAGATATAAGCGATCTTTGTACCATAAGGAATCATTTTTCCAACTAAATGTATCAGATGTACTAGGATCTTGCTGCAACTTTTGAATGAGTGTCCATACATCTTTGTCCTTCTTCCATTCATCTCTTGCTTCGGTTATCCAATCTGGTTGGATAATAGAAATGGCACAAAGCAATACTTCCACCTCTTCATTCTTTCTTAAGAGTGCATCTGCAACAACATTAAGCTTTCCTTTTTTGTAGATTATTTCAAAGTCATAACCCAACATCTTTGTGACCTATTTTTGTTGCTCTTCTGAAGATAGTCTTTGTTCCAAAAAGTGTTTAAGACTATCATGATCAGTTTTTACCTTGAAGTGTCTTCCCATTAGGTAAGGTCGTCATTTCTTTAGTGCATGTAGTATTGCTAACATTTCCTTCTCATAAATAGCTTTCTTTAAATACTTTCCTTTGATTGGACGAATTTCAAAAGAAATGGGTCTTCCTTCTTGCATTAAAACAACACCAATTCCATTTCCTGAGGCATCACATTCCACAATAAAGGTTTTTGTGAAGTCTGGCGTAGCTAAGACTGGTGCTAGGCACATTGCCTCTTTAAGATGTTCAAAGGCCTTAGCTGCTTCAGGAGTCCATGAAAATGCATCTTTCTTCAATAATGTTGTTAGAGGTGCTGCTATTCTCCCATAATTCTTAACAAACTTGCGATAATACCCTGTTAACCTGAGAAATCCTCGCAACTGCTTTATGGTTGTTGGGACTTTCCATTCCTTAATGGCTTTAATTTTGTTAGGGTCTACTTTAACACCCTCGTGAGATACAATATGACCCAGATATTCCACCTCTTGTACTCCAAAGAAACATTTGGATGTTTTTGCATATAATTGTTTCTCCTGCAATAGTTTGAGCACCCTGTCAACATGTTCAACATGATCCTTCCAAGACTTGTTGTAGATTAGTGTATCATCAAAAAATACTAGCACAAATTTTCTAAGGAAGGGTTTGAAAATGGAATTCATCAACCCTTGAAATGTAGAAGGTGCATTGGTAAGGCCAAAATGCATTACCAAAAATTTATAATGACCCTCATGAGTTCGAAATGTTGTTTTTGGAATATCTTCAGTCTTCATTCTAATTTGAGGATATCCTAAATGAAGATCCAACTTGGTAAAATAAATTGCTCCCTATAATTCATCCAATAATTCATCAATCACAGGAATGGGAAATTTATCTTTAATAGTGAGCTTATTGAGCTCCCTATAATCTGGACACATGCACCATGATCCATCCTTCTTGTGCACCAATACTTCTGGAGCAGAGAAAGAACTTTGACTAGGTTGAATTATATCATACCCTAACATTTATGCAATCATACGTTCAATTTCGCTCTTTTGGACATAAGGATATTTGTAAGGCTTGATGTTTGGAGGAACACTTCCTGGAATCAAATGAATAACATGATCATGATAAAAAATAGGTGGGAGTCCTTTAGGAGTTTCAAATACCTTGGAACGAGTGTCCAAGACTTTTTGTAGATATGGAGAAATAGATGATTCTGATGTTGGAACTTATAATAAGAATAATTGTGCAATTACGCCTCATTGTTATTTATTCAGAAGCTTTGTCATGACATTAAATCTTATTATCTTTCCTGACTTCCCTTCGATACCCCGTAATTCGACTTCCTTTCCTTCCGAAAAAATTTTCAAGAAAATTTCTTGAAAATTAAAAGCTATTGTCCCCAAAGATTGTAACCATTGTAATCCCAGTACAACATCAACACCTCCCATTGGAATGGAAAGCATTGCACTATTCAATACATATTTCCCTATGGTTATCTTGATATTATGGAAATTTCTAGAGCAATTTATAGGTCCTCCATTTGAAACCATCACTTGACATTCTAGTGTTGGGTGTGGGAAACAATTCAATTCCTTGGCTACCTTACAATGAATAAAATTATGGGTACTACCCGAATCAATAAACACTATTACATTTTTTCTTCTTGATATGTCCTTCTATCTTAAGAGTTTGAGGAGTGGTAATTCCTTCCAATGCATTACACGATATGGTCAGACTCATTTCTTCTTCTTCTAGGGTTGGTTCTTGGTGTGTATCCTCTTCTTTTGAAGTTTCTTGTTCATTTTCTTCCTCCTCTTCACAATATATGTAAAATAATTTCTTCTAAACACACTTATGACCTTTAGTGTATTTTCTATCACAACTGTAGCAAAGCCCTTTTTCTCTTTTTTTTTTTCCAATTTTCGTGGTGTGAACATTGTACGTTGTGGAAGTCTAGGAGTAGAAACACTTCCATATTTATAGATGTGAGTGGTAGGCTTCCTTGTCACCATAATTTTACATTCAATTTTTCTTGCCAACCTGAATGCCTTCTCCAATAAATCGGGTTCCCAAAGGTGAACGTCATGTTGGATGTTATCCTTTAAATTCCCTGTGTTCCTCTGGAATATCAGTTACCCTTATATTCAATTTTTGGAAGTCCTCAATGTGCTCCACCACTAAACCCTTTTGTTTGAGATTTATAAATTGGCTAAAGAAGGTGTTTCTCTTTGTATCCTCATAATGTGCTATAATTTCCTCCGTAAAAATTCACCAAGTGACAATTTTTTTACAGGAGCAAAGCCATCAATACCATACAAATGTATTTTGTTCTAAATTTAAAGTTGCAATGTGTACCTTTTGTGTGTTTTGCACATTATTGAGATCAAAATATTGCTCCATCTATAGTATCCATGTTACGGGATCCTTTCCATCAAACTTCTTCATATCCATCTTTGGAATGTGGTGGTTCTTCCATCTAACATTAGAGTTAATGAAATCACGATTAACATTTATTTTGTTCTCATCACGAGTTTCCTCCACTATCTTTTTTCCATTAGGAAAAATTTCTTGTATCAACTTTGTCAAACCTTCCATTTCTTCTTTTAGATCATTCTTCATGTTTTCCATGTTGTCTTTCATTTTTTCATCGATCTTAGCTTCCATGTCATCCATCTTAGCTTCCATGCCATTCTTCAAACCATCCATCTAGCTTCCACGCGTTTCTTCAAACCATCCATATTAGCCTCCACGCCTTAAAAAATTATATTTCATTTTTTGTTTCTCTTTGCAAGATCAAAATTTGGTGCACTTTCTCTTGTAATTTTGATATGTCATGTTGCATTTATTCATCTTCATGAGTCATAGTAGAGCCTTTTAAAGGCTTAATGGGCGTTGAATTATTTTTAGGAGGAATTTTAGAACCCAATATTGATATCTATTCTACAATATTCCCTTGGAATCAATTCAAACTGATTTTTCAAGCAAGACTTATGCAATTCAAAAAAAGAATACACACCTTTTTCTTGCTTTTAAGGAGCTCGATATTGAAACTAAATTATCTCTGTGATTTTGGATATTCAATATCTGAAATTTTCTCCTATAGTAGCCCTCTGAATCTTCTTTTGAATGCCACATGTCTGACCTGATTTGAATTCTTCAAGGAAAAGTTATGCCCAATCTCCCACAATGACCTAATTATGGATTGGTTCAGTAGAGTGAACTTGTACGACGTGCCATGTGTCACTGTTTCCTCCTTCGCCAGGAAACTACAGTCTGTGCATTTGCGAACACTTTATATAAAATTCCAATATGATGCTCAGAGAGAGAGTTATGACAATTTTCCCACAGTCACCTCTTTGAGATGAAATTCGGGAGCTTGAAAAAACCCTAACTTCTATAGATCATATCTCCGAAAAGATTGTGAACCAAGATCTAAAATTTTTACACAAAGTTCCTCATGATTGCGGCTTCGCATGCCAAAAATTTCAGCTTTTCAACCTTCGTAGGAAAAACGTTATAGCGAAAAGGCCACAATGACCTGTTTGGAGCAGTGAAACCCTAGAATCCATAGCCTTGATAACAAATATTATGAAACCAGCTCCAAAAATAGAATAAAAGAGATATCAACGCCTTAGAAATAAGCTACTTTGAGGGGGAAACCTCCTTTACATTACATAAATGAACAATTCTTGGATGATACAAATGACAAAACCTCCTTCTGTATATAGGAGTCCATGGGATCACAATATAATCCTAGTCGGCCTAATAATAATAATGTAAGGGCACAATAATAACAATATTTTGGTTACATGGGTACAACAATAACAATAAGGGGGCTACACTAACAACAATAAGGTATTACACTAGAATTATAAGGACCTAATATTAAACTATAGGGAATAAAATGGTTATGATTGACTTTTATTGAAACTCAAGAAAATTAAAGAAAGTGTATACATATTAATCTAAAATTAGAATAAAATAAAAACAATCTAAAAGTAGAACAAAATTAAACATAGGGAGAAAACGAAGGATATACATATCAATTCAAAAGCAGATAAAAATTAAAACACAAGGGAAAAATGAAGGGTATACATATCAATCCAAAAGCATAAAAAAATGAAAATTACCGCTGCACATGCATGTGCAAATTACCGTTGGATATGCCTATGAAAACATGTGAATGTAAAACACAAAATTGTATATATTTTTATATTAATGGAAATTTTCTTGAAAGTTTTGAAAATATGCTAATTTGGATTTTTATATTCAATCCAAATGGAAACTAGGCACACCTAGAACCGAGACCCAGAGAGGTCGAGTACGACGAGGACACAAAGAGGTCGAACATGGCGAGGATATAGAGAGGTTGAAAATTCCAGACGATCACGCCGAGGCCACAAGGAGTAGACCCAGGACACCTTGCAAACAATGCAAAAAACAAAAGTAGAACCAACTTAGCATTTAACCAACACAAAAGGGAGAAAAACAAAGAAAAATCCAAAAAAAATGACCAACAGTCACGCAAAAGAATCCCTCTCCAACGGTCACACAACAAGAAAATGACTGAAATCTTCTTGCAGTTTGAGGGCCGTTATATTTATAAGAAAAAAATTTGGTCAAACTTTTAACGAAATTTTTTCTACCTCCGGCCAAAAATCCAGTTAACGTTGCGGTTAATGTAAACGGTGAAATAAGTTCGATTAATGGAAGAACAAGTTTGGCTGAAGTAATTTCAAACTTTTGGTCGAAATTATGAAAAGTTCTTGTGAGAGAGTGAAATTTTTGAGCGAGTTTCTCATGAAAGTATAACCCACCTTCATACATTCACCCTTACTTGTGATATTCTTGTGTTCTTATAAAAAAAAATTATGTTCTTCTGCTATATTCTTTTCATCAAGCAATGATCAAATCAAAACATGAATATCCGAGACACCAGATATAGGCACCCAACTAGGGCTAAAACCCCTCTATAGGGGAAAACCAAATCGAACTATTTTACTAAAAAAATAAACTTGAGATAGACCATGATGTTAGACAAAAATACTTCCTCACTCCACCAATTCATCCCTCAAATTATCCTTCCAACCTTTAACGATTGACTGCAACAACACTACATCAACATTGCTTCAATACTGCATCAATATGACAGCAAGGACAGATTTTTGACCCTCCCGTAGCTTCAGTTCCTTTGCACGTGTGAGACAATAGAGATAAAATTTTGACTTCCTTAGATAGATAATGACTTCTTTCTCCTTCACTAGCCCTTTCCTCCTTATTCCTTGATTTTTTCACCTTTTACTACTTCCATCTTCTGCAATTCGAACTTGTGAGAGATGTGTTTCCAAATCAGTTGAATTGCTCCAATATATAGTGATGGTGTGAGGTTGAATTTACTTGATTAGGTTGAATTGTCCTTTATTGAGGTCAACTTGGTGGAGGGGGCATAGAAGACCTAATTTATAATAAAATAAATTTATTTCTTGACATATGAAGGACATGAAGGGTTTATTACATTATGACAAGGATAAGGACTCCTGACACAAACCCTAGAAGCCTGCAATGGAGGCTTTTACCTATTAAACATTGACCCAAGCATGAAACCCATTCTTCAATAATTCAATCTCATTTATAATATTTTTTTCTTTTTTTCTTTTGAAAAATACATTACATCATAACTTAAATACAGTTATTAAGACTGACACTAGTTACATTCTTCAACACTCCCTCTTAACTAGGGAGCTATCATAATTACATATATACATAGGTACATGGAAGATCTGAAAATGATATGCTATATGAAGAGTCAAAACACACAGTGTTATAGATTAGATACCTGAACAGGGTACTCTAATCGAGTGGGACTAAGGTGAACTCAAGTTTTGGCCACTCTAGGTACCATCAGGATTTTAAGATTTATCACCAACCCATGGATCCAGGTGTGTATCTAAGGTTAGAGCTTCATTACCAACGACACCCTGCCTACTTTGGGATCTAGACATCAACACATAGGTTGACCATCTGTCCTCCCAAGCATTTTTTATTGCACAATATGCTTCATCTCTCCTTACAAACTAAATCAAATATATCCACCAGTCCAAGCATGCTTCTAAAATGTCCAACCTTCTTATGGAGAGATTTACTTGTACACAAAACCCAAATTAGTAATAAACCTTCAAATTCATATAAGAAAGTAAACACAAACCTTCGAGGTCCTAAATAAGTTTGATGCTACTTATATCATCATTAAGTTATCCAATTACATCTTGTTAGAATTTTTCTTCTTTCACTTCTCCAGAAACACCAAATATCGCCTCATTACTTCTCAAGTCATTTGTTTGTACTACTTTCAGCTTCATTCTTTCTTTAAGGTATTCATTATGATTTTCATAATATGCCCTCCCTCTCAATTGATAGATACACCTTTTTCTTTTATCCAAGCTCCCTCTAAATTTAGGGAGATTAACAACTTCCTTCTTTAATATTGGAGTATCTTTATTCTTTCAAGGATCGACACTTTCTTATGGTATCAAGGTCATCTTGATCGAATTCCTTCAACATCTTGAAGATTGTATACCTGCAAAACTTTAATATAAAGTACAACCAAATACAAATATACAAAAGCACGAAGTATATCATGTCATTATAATGGAAAATATTAAATTCATAATCAGCAAGAGACATATCCTTTTACATGCTAGAATTCAATTTCTTGATAGGGTTTTTCCATAAACCCTAGACTTCATCTTTGATACAAAAAGTCTTAGATGTCGAAAATAACAATTAAATCATAGTACTATACATCTAAGGTTTCACCAATATCCTTTTACATGTCAGACTCTATTAGGGTTTGTTGCAAACCCTATATTTTATCATCAAAGATAAATCATATCAATAATTGAAAACAACATAATCATGCCTTAGAATATCAATCTCTACTAGGTTTTGTTCCATATCCTAGATATAGCTAAAACATCAACATATCAATATCTACGGTTTCATTATCATATACTAGAACCTTATATTAATACTTACCAGGTAAAGCCTATATATAAACATCAATACATCAAAGTTACAACAATTTTAATCAAGCTAGGGTTTCAATTAAGCGAAAGAATACATACCTAGTGTTTCATTCCTAGGATTTCATTTTAGCTATTACAATGGTTTTACTCATAAACCCTAATTTACCAAACCCTAAAAATATATTGTTTCGACTTATAACCTAGACATTAACAAAAAACCATAACTTATCAATGTTGAAGTTTGCAAAAAGAAACAGTGATATTGGCCTCCAGAAACAACATGACAACACCTACACTAGTGTGGGACCATAGGTCGTGTAGTGATGGGTCCTAGGGATAAATTAGTGTGAAATTCAATTTATTTAAGAAATTGGATATGTGTCAAATTTAATTATCCCTTAATTAATTTGGACAATAAAATGTAATCTTATCTCATAATCACTTGTAATAGTTAATTGAGTGTGATAAACTCAGTTAGCTCATGTATTTCGAGTTGAGGGTGGTTAGTGAGGCATGCAGAGTAGTTCTATTAGTTATGGAGTTTGAATTGCAGTTGGTGCATTAGTTTAATGCATGAGTAATAAGTTAACTCAATTAAGTGAGTTAAAGTCAGTTGAACTAGTTGTAACAATTTTTTGCACTTGTGAGAGGTCAAGTGAATTAAATCAGATTTAATTCACTTGCAGTGATATGTCATGTAACTGATGATTTACTATTAATAGCTTCATGCATGTTAGTTCCATTGGATACCCAGTTGAGACAAAGGTTAAAGGGAAGTTAACTATTAGTTGTGATATTAGCAGGCTGCCCAGATGTAGTTAAAACACCACGGGATTCCCATGATACTCAACGTAGTTGAGGAAGGCTGAAATTCCTAAAGAATAGGGATTTCATTAATCAATAATTACGTGAGAAAGGCAGGCTGATAATTGGCTAAGTGTTGGCCCAATTTTGTTTAGATTAGTGTGAAACGATAGGCAGATTGCAAGAGACTCTTGTGAGAAGAGTGCGTTGTAATTGTTTCATGATTCCTTGTGGAATATATGATAGAGGGGTTTTGAGTAGTAAGCTTTCCCCGGGAAATAATTTGTGTTGTGGTTTGATTTGATTCTTTCTTCGCTTAATGTGATTGGTGATTGTCTTTAATTTCTGTAATTGATTTGTAGAAGGATTCAGTATCTAGCTTTAGTAAATTTCTTGATCGGATTGAACCCATTGGTATACATATTTTTTGTATAATTTCTACAATCAAAACCTTAAATATCTATGGTTTTGATTTATAACTAGGACAATAACAACAAATCCCTAAAAGACTAGGATTTTTACTAAAACAATATCAAAATCCTAAAAATCAAAATAATAGAGTTTTCATCATAGGTTCTAGATTTTATTAACAACCCTAAGAGGAATAGGGTTTCAACATTATTGTTAACACACCATAAGCACGAAAACGCTAGGATTTTACAATGAACCCTAAAGTTTAGGGTTTCACAAAAATGAACCAATGACAAGAGATAATAATCAAAGGTAATTTCAATCTAATGATTAATCACCCTAACAAGAATATTTAAGATTAAAACCCTTAGAAATAATGATTTCAATAATGTAAAGAAGATTTCAAAAGAGAATGAATATACCTTTTCTATGAAGAGAACCTTGTAACAAAATTTGTAGTTTAAGACATACCTTGAATTTTTATTTAACAAACCTTGTAGGACATCAATTCTTGAAGGGATTCCTTTGCAACAAAACTTCTTCCATGCTTCAAGTCTCCTCCATAAACTTTTTGTATCTTGCAATCATTCCTACCAAGGAAAATATAAAGAAAAAGTTATTATCATACAATATGAACAAATCTTGACATGAGGAGGAAACCAAACATGAAAATATGAAACAAAGAACAAAATAATTATCTTTTGGTAAAATGGTGGAAGCTCCCTCTTAATTCAATCTTTCCGAGGTACACCTAAAACTTGTCAAAATAATTAAAAAATGTTCTAACACGACATGTTATACCTACAAACTCTAGAAATCAAAACATAAAGGACAACAATTTAAAACTAAGAAAGATATGTAGGAGAGGACTTAGTAGTATAAGTTTTTGAATCTTGATTCTTTAGTCTTTTTCTTCTTAGGTCGAGCTTCATTGGTAATTTTTTCTTGTTCCCTATATCTCTTCATATTCCTTGGATTCTCAGGAAATTTATTTTTGTAATGACCCATCTAATGACAATTGTAACATTCAATTTTGGATATGTCAACGTTCTTCTTTGGTCCTTTGAACTTCTTGAAGGTTCCCTTATTTTTTGATAAGAATAATAAGCATTATATGTGTTGTCTTCTTCATGCTACTTATTGTTGTTTAATAATGATATTCACGCTTCTTCTTGAGTGAATGTATTCCACATTTGTTTAAATGTTGGAGTATCCTTCCAATTGCTAATTCCCAATGCAAAAGCACTTGAAAATTTTATTAGACCTAGAAGAGAAGCAGTTACAAGTTTTTTTTCTAGTACAACCTCATATATTTCATGGTTTCATCTTTTCATTCTATATATATCCTCACAGAATATGGTGACACAGTATCGTCTCTTGTCATCCTTAATGTCCTTAGTTCATTCTTGAGGCTAGCTATTTGAACAATGTTCATGGAAAGAGCTTCATACATTTTTTGAGCAGAGTCTATGTTGGATATGTATGGAATTAGGTTTTCATTTACTCCATCGACTATCATATTCATGGCCAATATTTTAGCTTCTCTTAACTTTTCCTCTCTTTCACCATATGTATTTTTCTTGACTTTTCCTTGAACAAGATCTAGAACTTTGTGCTTATCGAGGATAGGATCTATTCTCTTTTTCCATGCCCTGTAGTTAGAGGCTCCTTCTAGCATGTTTTATCCCTTCATTGTAGTTGACATAGTTCCTATACATATTATAATTCTCTTCTTATATAATCCTTTTTCCCTTAATGACCTTTATTTGATCCCCTTTTCTTCAATAAATATTCAAGATGTCATTTTCTTCTGAAATATTCCTAAATTAGCTTGTAGCTAATGGGAATATTAAAGTTTTGTTTTGTCACTTATATAGGTGAATAAATGGGTAGGGAGACTCATAAATCATTTTATGTATAATAAAACCACTTCCCATGTGAAAGTGGATCATCTTTTCAGCTTAATAAAGCACCTAAGGTGTGAACAGGGGCTAAACATGTGGATTGGGTCAACTTTGACCAAATCAACAACACAGTCATGGAGGAGTGGACATTAATTAAGGAACAACATAATGTTAGATGGAGACACATTGCAAGGAAGTAGTGTCATTAATGGATGGGGCTTAGGGTTTGGAAGCTCATCTCTTAAAAAAGGAAGAGGATGGCAGTCATATGATTCATCTTGGTATATTTTATATTTTGATATATGGTTTGTTTAGACATATAGCTTTCTTCAATTGTTTAGCTAAGATTTCATGTGATGTTTAGCACAGGGTGTTCCTGATCGAGAATCCCACCTCTTCCATTGAGGAGCTCTTGGAGGAGTTTGGAATATACTTCCACATTCAAGCATTTGGCCAAGCTTCAGTCTCATGTACAACGCAGTCCTGTTGAGGATTTGTGTTTGTGTTGTAGGGGTGTAGCAATGGAGGAGAGAAATCTCCATTTTTTGAGTTATTTTTCCATTAAAGGGATCATCCTTTCATCCGGAGGCTTGGGAGGAAGAATTATGGGCTTCATTGCATATTTTGGCACCAGTCCAAGTAGCAGTCATTAGCTACAGTTCAGTTTCCTGCAAGTACTACGTTATTTTGGAGAGTAGCTGCAACAGTGGGTTTATTGCCCTATTTGGAGTGTTTGGGTTTCTTGTGTGGGGATCAACCCTTCATTTAGGAGATTTGTTGGAGGAGGATCAGCCATATTGTATATCATATTAGCCATCTCCCATCAATGATTTATTTGCAGAGATTATTCAGCCCTAAGGCCAAATCTACTATATTTTGTATAGTGTGTATTTCCAGAAACCTTTTCTGGGTTGTCCTGGAATCCTGTTTTGGAGCATGTATCTCTAGCCTTGGAATTTTTGGAGCATTAAATCAGCAACAATATATTTTTATCTTTTAGCTACTATTCTCTCTTAGAAAACACAATTTTCTTGGTTCGTGTATTTCATGTATTAACAACATCTTAGATCTAGGTGTATGCTTTCATGAGAGGCTTATTTGGCCAACTTGAGTGATCTTTTCCTCAAGATCTTGTACCTATTTGCTGTTATAATCATAATGGAATGGATTAGTTTTGTCTCATGCTTTGATCTATTATATTTCTGCATATTTCCAGTTTTATGCACTATATTCCTACTTTCCCCATTTGGGAATATTACAGTGGTATTAGAGCATAATCTTGGCTCAGCCTGTGTACTTCAGCCATTATGTCATCTAAGGAGGCTTCTCATAGGAACGAGATGATATGTAGAAGAGATGAAGAAAAACCTCATTTTCAGGAGGGAAGGAGTTCTCAAAAATTCTTCTTCAAACTATGCAGTGCATTAGTAGAGTGTTGTGAAACCAGCTCCAAAATAGAAGAAAAGAGAGATCAACGCCTTATAAATCAGTGACTTCGAGGGGGAAACCTCCAATACGTTACATAAATGAACAATTATTGGATGATACAAATGAAAAAACCTCCTTTCTATATATAGGAGACCATGGGGCCACAACGTAATCCTAGCCGACCTAACAATAATAATTTAAGGGCACAATAATAACAATATGGGGGTTACAGGGGTACAATAATAACAATAAGGGGGTTATACTAACAACAATAAGGGACTATACTAGTAATATAGGGACCTAACATGCTCCTCTCCTTCAAAAAAAGTGTTGTCCTCAATTCTTGAGTAGCTCCAGGTGCTTTTGTATAAAATTCTCATCCTCCCATGTAGAATCTTTTGTGGGTATGTTCTTCCATTTGATGAGATACTCTGAAATTGGTTGATTTCTTAATTATCAAGTTCTTGTTTCCATGACAGCTTCTGGTTCCAATATGGGTTTTCCTTCCTCATCAAGTTCTGGCAATATTGTTTGAACTGGAAGTTTGTTCCCTATAACCTTTTTTAAGCATGAAACATGGAAAACTAAATGCACTTGCGAAGAAGCCGGAAGCTCCAATTTGTATGCCATAGTACCAATATTTTACAAAACCTTGTAAGGACCATAGTACTTTGGTGATAATTTATTATCCTTCTTAGCTTTCTTGAGGTACATTTGTTTGTATGGTTGTAGCCGTAAAGATACCCAGTCTCCCACATCAAAATTTCTCTCACTGCGAAGTTGATCTGCCTATTGTTTCATTCGATTTTGTGCCAAATTTAGGTTATCCTTTAAGAGTTGGAGAACTTCTTGTTGATGCTCGATGTGATCCTCCACTGCTTGAACCCTAGCATTTTTCCTTAAAGAAGATGTGATGGATGGTGGATGATATCCATAAAGTGCCATAAATGGGGTCATTTTTGCTGCAATATGGAAGGAAGTGTTATACCACCATTCAGCGAGAGGTAACCACTTGACCCATTGTGCTCGCTTATCAGATACAAAACAACGAAGATATCCTTCCAAAAATTTATTCACTATCTCTGTTTGACCATCGGATTGAGGATGATAGGATGAGCTATGAGCTAGTTGAGTGCCCAAACAAGAAAATAATTTCGTCCAAAAATTTCCTATAAAAATGGGATCTCTGTCACTTACAATAATCTTTGGGTTTCCATGTAGATTTTGAATTGTTTCCATAAACGAAGTAGCAACTATACTCACTTTAAATGGATGAGATAATGCACAAAAGTGTGCATACTTGGTAAGTCTATCAACTACCACCATGATGACACTCTTTCCTTCAGACTTAGGCAAACCTATGATAAAATCCATTGAAATCTCCTCCCAACGTTGAATTGGAATGGATAAAGGTTGTAGAAGACCTGAGGTCTTAATTTGCTCAACTTTATTTTGCTGGCAAACCAAACATTCTGCAATAAAATTTTGAATATCAGATTTAAGGCCATCCCAAAAAAAATTCTTTCTTCACCCTTTGGTAGATTTTTAAAAATCTTGAATGTCCTCCTAAAGGAGAAGTGTGCAATTCCAAAAGAATATTTTGTTTTAGTTGGGAATTATTGCAAATATATAAGCGATCTTTGTACCATAAGGAATAATTTTTCCAACTAAATGTATCAGATATAATAGGATCTTGCTGCAGCTTTTGAATGAGAGTCCACACTTCTTTGTCCTTCTTCCATTCATCCCTTGCTTCGGTTACCCAATCTGGTTGGATAATTGAAATGGCACAAAGAAATGCTTCCACCTCTTCATCCTTTCTTGAGAGTGCATCTGCAACAACATTTAGCTTCCCTTTTTTGTAGACGATTTCAAAGTCATAACCCAACATCTTTGTGACCTATTTTTTCTGCTCTTCTTAAGATAGTCCTTGTTCCAAAAAGTGTTTAAGACTATCATGATCAGTTTTTACCTTGAAGTGTCTTCTCATTAGGTAAGGTCTCCATTTCTTTAATGCATGTAGTATTGCCAACATTTCCTTCTCATAAATAGCCTTTTGTAAATAATTTCCTTTGATTGAACGACTTTCAAAAGTAATGGATCTTCCTTCTTGCATTAAAACGACACCAATTCCATCTCTTGAGGCATCACATTCCATAATAAAGGTTTTTGTGAAGTCTGGCTTAGCTAAGACTGGTGCTAGGCACATTGCCTCTTTAAGATGTTCAAAGGGCTTAGTTGCTTCAGGAGTCCATGAAAATTCATCTTTCTTCAATAATGTTGTTAGAGGTGATACTATTCTCCCATAATTTTTAGCAAACTTGTGATAATACCCTGTTAACCCGAGAAATCCGTGCAACTGCTTTATGGTTGTGGGGAATTTCCATTCCTTAATGGATTTAATTTTGTTAGGGTACACCTTAACAACCTCGTGAGATACAATATGACCTAGATGTTCCACCTGATGCCAGGATACTGGGTTAAAACAAATCCTAGCATATAAAAACTTGTGTGCTTCCTTCAACATTAAAAATATTAAAAAAAACTCTTTATTTCAAGAAAAACATTTGATTCAGCTTCAAATATACATAACGGAAAGAGAGTTATACGAAAAAAAAAATGCTGATATATAATAACACGAGAAATTCCTTGGACAAATATTAAAGTGGATGGCCTTTCGGCTCTCGGCCCTTTAATAAAAGCTCTCAACCCATTTCTCTCTCTCTCTGTATTCCTCATTTGTCTTTCATACTCATACAATCCTCCTATTTATACATAAATATGAATTTATTCCACTCCAAAATTTCCTCCACACAAATCTCAACTAAAATCTAAATTAGATTTATCTTTTTTTGGACTCAACCAAGTCCCATTTATGGAATTCCTAATCCCTAGATTATCTACCTAATTCAACTCCACTTATATCCTTAATTTATTAAAGGGATATTAACAATAATCCTCACATTTATATTTTCTCTCTTAATTTATTAAAAATGAGAAAAATAATTAAAAAAATAATTAAAACACCTCACCCCCTAAATCACACAAATGAATAATGAAAATTTAGTTTTGATGCTCCTGCATCAGACTCCCCATGTAGAGAAGTTTCCATAGACTCCTGTCTATGAGGTTTGTCGCTTTTATGTAATAATGCGACAACCACAAGTCTTGATGATTTGCTCCCTCTAGGATTCCAAGCTCTCTTCTGTCGCTGGTCCTTCAAATTATCAATTCAATTTGGTAACTCATCACTTGCTCTGTCAATTGGATTCCATCGGCCTTTACAACACTTTCTTTCGCTAATTTCTCGGAGTAATTCCTCTTTCTTTAATGCTTTTGACTCCAACTGAGCTGAACACTCAACTTTCTGCAATGAAGAATAATCAAGAACTCCTTCTTGATTACAACTATAGTTATTGATTGCTTTTATAGCAAAAAATTTCTCGTCCAGTGTTGTACCTTCATTCACCAACAAACTGTTAGTTTTAAAAAGATAAGACCTTTCGGTCTCTTTTGATGCTTCAAGCACCAATCTCTCATCATCGACTTTCTGGATTTCAATAGATCCTATTTTAAACTACTGGCTTCTTTCATCTTTATCCTGCTAGACCAATATTCTATCTCCTTTATGTCTCTACAGGAATAACTTTCTTGCTGCTCCTGATATTTCATCTCAACTCCAAATAATTTCTGCTCAATTTTGCTGATTTTGATATCATATCTGTTAATGTCATTTTTTGTACCTATAGTCACATTATTATTTGAAAATTTATAACATTCACTCAACTTCGTAAATCTTACAAACATTTCACCCTATCATGCACAGTAACTATGATTTCGTCTGGATCAGGTTCTGCAAGCTTCATTTCTCCCTTAGGTTCCTTAAGCCACCGTTCCAAGGACTTGATTTCCATGTGAAATCTTTCCAACACTTCATCACAACCTTCATTCCCAGCTTCATTCTTCTTCTGGAAATATTCTTGAGTTATCCTGTTTTATGTTTCATCACACTGCAAAATTTTGTCAGTAATTCAATTAAACAAACACATTTGTTTACCTCCTTGGAATATCTCTTCGGCATTTCCATTATGCTTCTGCTCCATAACAACTTCAACTGGCTGTCTTACCCCAAACAAGAATTCATGATGATTTCTTCCTGCTGCAACAAATCAATACCTTCCTTCTCTGAAAGGCATTCTCCATTAGACTTCACCTCAAGAGTTTCATTCTTCTCTGTGATAGTTTCACCAGACTGTCCACCATCTTTCGCACATCCTGCAAACATACATAAATTGTGAGATTTAAAAATGCAAGGCTTCATAGCCTCATTTGCTTCTCTCGCCAACACATCTTCTGAACTATCCACATAGTTCATGAGATCTTCCTCATTGATCTCTTCACCCAGAATTTCACCATGTTCCGGGCCACAAATGGAAAAATCCATTTTTAACTTAGCCTCTCTGAGTTCTTCACACCTCATTTGAACACTTATCATCTGCTCGAGCTTCCTCAGCTCTTCTATCAACTGTATGTTTACCTGTTGTTCCCTCTTTGCGTGTAGCCTCTGCCACTTTACTTTCTTCCTCATGGTGCAACCATGTGTCTGGTCTTTCACATTTCTCTGCAATAACTCCATCAACAATTCAAGGTGAACTGTTATCTCAGCCTTCTCCCACTCATAATATTCATTAGTCAACTGATCACATATGCCACTTACCTTGGTATTTTCCTTCTTCCTTCTTCTGTTGTGGTCTTCATCAGATCTTCTGAAATGACTATCACCAGACATCTTCTCCTCCTTTGCGAACTTCATCTGTTCACGTGTGGATTTCATTCAATCCACTTTTCAGCAAGTCTTCCCACTTGCCATTCAAAAATGCAAGCTTTCTTCCGGTGCTTGGTATCTTTCGGTTCTCTGTATTGGAATCATTTCTGGCAATTGTCTTGCTTCACTTTGCTGCAAACAACACTTTAGTAATGCTTGTGTTACAATAACCAAACTCTTTGGGTGTCGGGCTCTACCTATCATGCACCTAATTACATTCAGCCCTTTGACTTAGCTTACGACTCTTTGACTTCAGAATTTACACCAACTCTTCATCTTGGACCAAAAATACTCAATATTAACTCAAACTATCCAAAATTTAATTTTTCCCTAACATCAGTTTTGACTCCAAGGCTTGTCCAAATTATGATAGTGGATATTTTGACCTAATTCAAGATATACAATCTTCCAACGAACATCCACCCTTAATACATTTTTATGATGTAAAATCTTCAGTCTCTCTCATACCTCATTCTTATGAAAAGATCATCAGTTTCCCATTATCATTTCACATGATACTGAAGTCTTTAATCGAAATGCAATTCAGGTTTTCCAAGATTTATTTTATGGTGAAAATAAATAAACCATTCAATTTTCAACATTCAAAAATATCTTTCTGAATTATCATACCTTGTGCTTCCATTAAGGTTATTTAACAAACCTTTCCCTTGCATTTGCAACTCTCTAGATTCCACTCTTTTGTGCTGTCTTTGTCACTGTGACTACTCGAATGCCCTTCATACCATAAGCTCGTCATTTTAGTGAAAACATTTTTCCTACACTTTTATGCACCGTACAACATCAATTCACATATCTTCACCTGTGTACAGAGAACAAGCTATTCATATTTCAACCTCTTTGATGAATAATGTACAACTCGTACATTGTGTCCATCTTGAATAATTCCTCCTTAGGTGCCGCCACATGATGGTAAAAACAAATATTTTACAACATCAAGAAATTGTGTTTATAATCTTAAAACACAAATCAAAAGAATTCTCTCACTTCCAACTACAAGCTTTGGTCCAAAATGACTTAACCAAAACTGCGAAGAACCCACATTATGCGTAATAAACCCTCTCATATAAAAATGCATACTTCTTTTTATATCACCCAGGATAGCGCATTCTCCTTTTCTGTTCATTTTCCATTCATTTATACCTTCGCATTTGCAACATTTTCACTCTTTCATAACATTTACAAAAGATCAATTTCTCAAGTATGGCAAGGAAATTTAATCAACCAAATTTTAAAATACCTTTATTGAAATGAATATCGATTCATTCAATGAGCACTTACCTTGAATCTTCATGTGGTTGAAATGATCCAACCCTTCTCTCGCGTATTATTTTAGGAATACATTCAAGCCCCTACATACTTTGTCTCCACACCAAAATTTGATGCAATCAACCAATGCACACTTTAGTATTGGATGTATCAAGAAATTATAATATATTTAATTCCAAATAAATTAGACTCTTCATATGAGATTGAATTCCTGCTTTATTTTACTTTGAATGTGCAAGGTCCATTCTCTCCCTAGCAAAAAAATATCTTCCCAGCAATTTTCTAACATAAATATTTCCCAGCAAACAATGTTTGTAAACCTTCAAGGAAAGCACAATCTCCCCTCTTAGCTTAAGCCAAGTTCCCTCATCTCAATCTCTCGGTTTTCTCTTCAATTTCAATTTCTTGGATTTGGAAACATGAAACTTTAATGTAACAAAATATCCTTCCAAGATTACATTCTCCAAAAATGTACATGAACTATTTGCAAAAACCTTACCTCAATCAATCCCAGTCACCTTTTCTTCCACCTTTGGCTACACACAACTTGATCAGGCACCTTAAATTCAACAACGAATTTCAACCTACAAAGTAACTTAGGATCCAACCTATGAACTGCACTTCCCTATGTCAAGTTTGTAATAAGGATGCAAATGCATGGAAAGCGCTCCAGCTCATGTAAAACAAGACCAATAACATCAGACCAGGCTGAAACATCCGTGATACCAGGTCTAGAAGAAGCATTTTCAAAACTAAATATCTAAAATTCCTCAAGTACAAGAACAACATCCATCAGCCGGACATATTTCACACATTACCATCAAAGATATGAACCTCCCTGCACTATTCATCATCATATTACGAAACGCTAGCATCGCATTCAGTGTCCTGCCGCCCAACTCAATCCAGTTATGATTTTTGCTTGCGACTGTGTCCATTTGCTAACACTGTATCGGATTCCGTTGGCATTTCAAATGTGGAATTCATAAAAAAAATTAAACACAACCTTTTTGTTGAGCTCACGGTCCACACAAATCATCACCAGCTATCAATCAAGTGTAACCAATTAATATTTATCAACGCAATTGCCATCCCATTTTAAATATTAACGCAGTCAACAATGAAGTCATTGCCATAGATGGGATGTTAGCACAAAAAGGAGACGACTGTGTATATGAATTTCGATGTAAACGGAATAATTTATGCAATTGGGACATCATACAAAAGATTGTATGTCTTATCTCTGCAATACTAGAAGTGTTGTCACATGAGCCTTCAGACAATGCTTCTCTATGTTACGGTCAAGGTAACTAGACTCTTATGGCCCCTACACATATTGCAACGCATACAATATATTGGCAGCACACCGTGATCCACAGGGACTGTGTATACATTTGAATAGCATTGCATAGTTATATATTTATGTTAATAAAACTCGAACGCAGGTATTGCACCATAATCCCACGAAGTTTGGGGTTAATGTCTTTATGCGGTCCCACAGAAAACAAAAAACACACACCCAAACCACAGTGCCATGTTATAGCAGCGTAAGTGGTGTCATTGTCGTTGCTTTAATGGCTTTTCCACCTCGGATACACCGCACATGCCCACGCTTCCAATGCCTCAACGTATTACCTGTGGTGTCTTTGCCTACGTCTACACCAAGGCTTAACCTAGCCACACTCCACTATAGTACTTTAAAACTACACACCACCTCTCCACAATGAAAATCTTCTCCCTACAATCACACAATGCATGAAGGCCTTCACCATTCACATGGTTTAAACAAAGTCGAACCAACCATTTCAACTGCTAACGCATTATGAAATCCCTCTTCACGTTGGTTGTGAACAACTCATACACAACATATATATATATATATATATATATATATATATATATATATATATATATATATATATATATATATATATATATATATATATCGGTTGCGGGATTCTCAACACGCGCCACAATATATTTCAATCAACTCTTAATCTGGGAATTCGACCTGCTCTCCGCACTCACAACAAGCAATCAAACGAAACAGCCTCAATGTAGGAGAGACTCATCCTCCAACTCATCTCATTAGGTACTGATACCAAATGATGCTAGGATACTGGGTTAAACAGATACTAGCTATAAAAACTTGTGTGCTTCCTTCAACATTAAAAATATAAAAAAAACTCTTTATTTCAAGAAAAACATTTGATTCAGCTTCAAATATACATAATGGAAAGAGAGCTATACAAACAAAAAAATGTTGATATACATTAACACAAGAAATTCCTTGACCAAATATTATAGTGGATGGCCTTTCGGCTCTCAGTCCTTTAATAAAAGCTCTCAACCCATTTCTCTCTCTCTATATTCCTCACTTGTCTTTCATCCTCACACAATCCTCCTATTTATACATAAATATTAATTTATTCCACTCCAAAATTTCTTCCACACAAATCTCAACTAAAATCTAAATTAGATTTATCTTTTTTTGGACTCAACTAAGTCCCGTTTATGGAATTCCTAATCCCTAGATTATCTACCTAATTCAACTCCACTTATATCCTTAATTTATTAAAGGGATTTTACAATAATCCTCACATTTATATTTTCTCTCTTAATTTATTAAAAATGATCAAAATAATTAACAAAATAATTAAAACACCTCACCCCCTAAATCACACAAATGAATAATGAAAATTTAGCTTTGATGCTCCTGCATCACCACCTCTTATACTCCAAAGAAACATTTGGATGTTTTTGCATATAATTTTTTCTCCTCCAATAGTTTGAGCACCTTGTCAACATGTTGAACATGATCCTTCCTAGACCTATTGTATATTAGTATATCATCAAAAAATACTAGCACAAATTTTCTAAGGAAGGGTTTGAAAATGGAATTCATCAACCCTTGAAATGTAGAAGGTGCATTAGTAAGTCCAAAAGGCATGACCAAAAATTCATAATGACCCTCATGAGTTCGAAATGCTATTTTCGGAATATCTTCCGTCTTCATTCTAATTTGATGATATCCTAAAAGAAGATCCAACTTGGTAAAATAAATTGCTCCATGTAATTCATCTAATAATTCATCAATCACATGAATGGGAAATTTATCTTTAATAGTGAGCTTTTTGAGCTCCCTATAATCTGGACACATGCGCCATGATCCATCTTTCTTGTGCACCAATACTACTGGAGCAGAGAAAGAACTTGACTAGGTTGAATTATACCAGCCTCTAACATTTATGCAATCATACGTTCAATTTCGCTCTTTTGGACATAAGGATATCTGTAAGGCCTAATATTTGGAGGAACACTTCATGGAATAAAATGAATAGCATGATCATGATCACGAATAGGTGGGAGTCCTTTGGGAGTTTCAAACACCTTGGAATGATTATCCAAGACTTTTTGGAGATCTGCAGAAATAGATGATTTTGATGTTGGAACTTCTAGTGAGCATAATTGTGAAATTACACCCCGTTGTTCTTTCTTCAGAAGCATTGTCATGACATTAGTGCATATTATATTTCCCAGCTTCCCTGCGATACCCCGTAATTCAACTTCATTTCCTTCTGAAAAAAATTTCAAGAAAAGTTCTTGAAAATTAAAAGCTATTGTCCCTAAAGATTGTAACAATTGTACTCCTAGTACAACATCAACACCTCCCATTGGAATGGAAAGCATTGGACTATTCAATACATATTCCCCCATGGTTAGCTTGATATTATGGCATTTTCCAGTGAGATTTATAGTTCTTCCATTTGCAACCATCACTTGAAATTCTGGTGTTGGGTAAAGGAAACAATTCAATTCCTTGGCTACCTTACAATGAATAAAATTATGGGTACTACCCGAATCAATCAACACTATTATATTTTCCTTCTTGATATGTCCTTCTACCTTGAGAGTTTGAGGAGTGGTAATCCCTGCCAATGCATTACATGATATGGTTGGACTCATTTCTTCCTCTTCTAGGGTTGGTTCCTGGTGTATATCCTCTTCTTTTGAATATTCTTGTTTGTTTTCTTCTCCCTCTTCACAATCTATGTAAAATAATTTCTTCTCAGCACACTTATGAATTTTAGTGTATTTTCTATCACAATTGTAGCAAAGCCCTTTTTCTCTTTATTCTTCTAATTTTTGTGGTGTCTGTTATCATTCTAGTAATTTCTTAAGTTGTGGGATTTTGAGTTTTTAGTCAAAGAACACTAGAGGTAACCACAAACCTACTTCAAAATCTAGGATCTAGCCTTCCCAGGGTTCAGAGAGGGATCTCTCTTTAAGATTTATCTTTGTTTTGATCTATAATATTAGGCTAGTTATGTAAGTACAATTTGGTTTTGGTTTAAAGGGTTTGGTGGGGAAAAATCACTTGGAGGTAAGATAGAGAGAAATCTACTTGTCCATTGGGAAATGGAGTCTAAATCAAGCCAGAAGCACTAGAAATCAAGGCTAAAAGGTAAAAATATATTCAGGGCAAGATATATAACCCTCAGAGATTTTGGAAAGTGGTTTTTTGTGAGGTAGTGTGATCGAGATAAAGGGCACTTAAGGATCCTTTGATCTGGAAAATGGAAGTATAAGGCAGAGGTCAAATGGGAGTGAGAGAAATTAAGAATTCTCAACATTGGAAAATAGAAGAAACATTAAAATGGCAATTAGTTAAAGACAGGGAGCACTTGACTAATCTTGTAGTATTACTCCTAGTTAGACATTTAGATAGAATAAACATATAATGAATTGCATGAAACTCAGAAAATGAAACAATGACAAGAAGGGAGTACTTCACTCATAAGATTATCACATAGATCTTGAATTATGATACCAGTCATCTTGTCCAGTCTGTTACTTTGAATTCAAACACACAACGCCTCCAATGTTCAGCAAAAATATCTATGGTAAGTCCAACAATTTTATTCCACACTGAATACTTCTAATGTTGAAGTATTTATACAAAATTTAATTACAAATATCCTAGGAGAATTCTAGAAATATCTTTAGGAAAATGGAAATATCATTACATAATAAAAGGGACAGCTACTTAACAAACAAAAAGCTGTCCTCTTTTATCAAAAATAAATAGAACTGCTTCATCTAACAAGGAGCTTTTATTTGTCAAGGTGTCATGTTTGTTGGCTGCTAGAAAATATCTGGATTTTGACTTGCCTTCACTGATACTCTTTACCTGATTAGCTTAACTGATTTACTAATGTAAATTTATCTTTTAACAGTAAAATCAGCAAGACTGTCTTTTTATTTTAACTATTCATTTGACTGTTTTAGCTCTTATCTTTACATCAACTCAGTAAAAGTTTGCCATTCTTCTTCCTTGGGAATTTTGACATTCCTTAACTTTCCACTAGAAAATTTGGCGGAATTTCCGACGGCCAATTCGTCGCTATTCCGACACATACTCGTCGCAAGAGCGACAGTTTGAGGACGGGAAAAACGTGGTTTGCCATACCGTCGCAATTCCAACGCACTTAAAAAGTGTCGCACTATTGACACTTTTTCCGTCGCTTCCAAATAAGCATCGCTCTTCCGACGTTTCCCAAACCGTCGTGCTTCCAACGTTTGTAAAATGTCGCACTTCCATCGAAATGTGGTCCGACGTTTGTAAACTGTCGCAATTCCGACAAAATGTGGTCTGACGTTTTGAACGTCGCTCTTCCGACGTTTGTAAACTGTCGCAATTCCGACACAATGTGGTCCGACGTTTTGGACGTCGCTCTTCCGACGTTTGTAAACTGTCGCAATTCCGACCAAATGTGGTCTGACATTTTGAACGTCGCTCTTCCGACGTCTGTAAACTGTTGCAATTCTGACGAAATGTGGTCCGACGTTTTGAACGTCGCTCGTCCGACGTTTTTATACTGTCGCTCTTCCGACGTTTTTAAGCTGTCACAATTTCGACGCTTACAAGGCATCGGTATACCGACGACGGGTTCAATTTAAAAAAAAAATGAAACTTTAAAAGAGAAAAAACACTGTTTTGAATATATTATATGAAGTAAAACAGTCCATGAAGTCATTACATTTTCACATCTGAAGATTGGAACCAAAATATCCATCCAGAAAAGTGGATGTCCCACCCCAGACAATGATAGAAAAATACCCCATGTCACATACAGGGACATGATATAAAACCCAGTAACGGTCCACATGGAGATTATTGACAATCTGAGAAAGCATCCAAAGATGCCTGAGGCATCTATAAGAAAGTGAAATAGCAGTATGTAGAATAGTAAAGAAACAGATAGAGTACCGACGTCCATTGTTCCAAATACAAATTAAAGTACCCAAAATCCTTGAACAGAGAAAAAAGCTAATCATGTGAGGAGTGTGATATGTCCAAAATATAAAAAGACCATCAAACCATATCAATAAACTAGCATCGCTAGTTTTGAAGGCAGAGTGATAAACATTAATCATTTTTTTTTCACAAGAGAAAAAACGTTGTTTTGAATATATTATATGAAGTAAAACAGTCCATGAAGTCATTACATTTTCACATCTGAAGATTGGAACCCAAATATCCATCCGGAAAAGTGGAAGTCCCACCCCAGACAGTGATAGAAAAATACCCCATGTCACATACAGGGACTTGATATAAAACCCAGTAACGGTCCACATGGAGATTATCGACAAATCTGAGAAAGCATCCAAATATGCCTGAGGCATCTATAAGAAAGTGAAATAGTAGTATGTAGAATAGTAAAACAATAGATAGAGTACTGATGTCCATTGTTCCAAATACAAATTAAAGTACCCAAAATCCTTGAACAGAGAAAGACGCTAATCATGTGAGGAGTGTGATATGTCCAAAATATAAAAAGACGATCAGACCATATCAATAAACCAGCAACATAGACCAGCATCGCTATTTTTGAAGGCAGAGTGATAAACATTAATCATTTTTTTTTCACAAGAGAAAAAACGTTGTTTTTAATATATTATATGAAGTAAAACAGTCCATGAAGTCATTACATTTTCACATCTGAAGATTGGAACCCAAATATCCATCCAGAAAAGTGGAAGTCCCACCCCAGACAGTGATAGAAAAATACCCCATGTCACATACACGGACTTGATATAAAACCCAGTAACGGTCCACATGGAGATTATCGACAATCTGAGAAAGCATCCAAATATGCCCGAGGCATCTATAAGAAAGTGAAATAGCAGTATGTAGAATAGTAAAGCAACAGATAGAGTACCGACGTCCATTGTTCCAAATACAAATTAAAGTACCCAAATCCTTGAACAGAGAAAAACGCTAATCATGTGAGGAGTGTGATATGTCCAAAATATAAAAATACCATCAGACCATATCAATAAACCAGCAACATAGACCAGCATCGCTAGTTTTGAAGGCAGAGTGATAAAAATTAATCATTTTTTTTTTCACAAGAGAAAAAACGTTGTTTTGAATATATATTATATGAAGTAAAACAGTCCATGAAGTCATTACATTTTCACATCTGAAGATTGGAACCCAAATATCCATCCAGAAAAGTGGAAGTCCCACCCCAGATAATGATAGAAAAATACCCCATGTCACATACAGGGACATGATATAAAACCGAGTAACGGTCCACATGGAGATTATCGACAATCTGAGAAAGCATCCAAATATGCCCGAGGCATCTATAAGAAAGTGAAATAGCAGTATGTAGAATAGTAAAGCAACAGATAGAGTACCGACATCCATTGTTCCAAATACAAATTAAAGTACCCAAAATCCTTGAACGGAGAAAAACGCTAATCATGTGAGGAGTGTGATATGTCCAAAATATAAAAAGACCATCAGACCATATCAATAAACCAGCAACATAGACCAGCATCGCTAGTTTTGAAGGCAGAGTGATAACTTGTCAACACATAAAATAGTATCATAAAGCGGATACAGGAAATGTGCAGAGACATGTACTGTTGATATACACCTCACACAAAAAGCATCCATGATAGAGAAAAAATATGTATAAACCCAGGGTCGATTGTATGTTCTGGCTCGCTTGTTCCCAGAAATAAAAACCATCTGCAGAAACCCAGGCTCGCTTGATTCCAAAATTGGTAAGCATCTGTTGCATCCGAGATGTAAGGTTCAGGCTCGCTTGTTTCCATTAGTAGCCCGCTATAGCATCCACCCTGTTCATAGCAAAAAGGTTCCTGTAGATATACAGAGAAAGAGTATAATACGTAGACCATATAAACATGGCTCTGTATTTCAAAAAACATGTTTAAAATAGAAACAAGGCAACATTTTTTTTTCTAAGTAAATTTAATCTATTAACAGTGGGAACAAAATTACACCGAAGTCAAAAAAATTGCCCAGACTCATGGCAAATTTGTCATCAAAAAATCAAAAAATTAAGAAGACTGCCCTCATACGGGGAAACCAGTCTTGAATGTTTAATTTATAGAATTAAAAAATATTACAAAGGTCTAGCACAGTAAAATAATCTAAAAGCAGCCCAATTAAGTGGGCCGCGAAGCAAGAAAAACAAATTAACCAAACTACTCCTCCGGCTCTCCAACGATTCGGCACCATCCTTCGGAAGGTCCAGGATTGCTAGGTGCTACCTCCACAGTCATGCCACCGCTCCCCTCCTGAAGGCCCGAATGCTGGCCGGATTTTTCTAAGCTTAGATCCGCTGGACGGGTGCATTGTTCTTCCATTTGGGCCTCCTCACGGAAAACCACAGTAATTGAAACTGTGATTCATGGGCGGTTCAGAGAGAAATTAAAGGAAAAAAGCGCAGTGCGCGTCATGGGAGAAGGTGAAGCGGTGGGGAAATGAGGAGTAGGGGAGCCCATACGGTGGCCAGATCCTAGAACCCGACCCCGCCCACTTCTAGTATCTGGATAGCGACCTGCGTGATAATCAATGGACTGGGAAGTCGACTCGGTTGAGGGGCTGGAGGGAGCACGCAGGGGTTGACCTCTAGTGCTCCCCTTGCGGCAACGCATCCTTTGACGTAGGCGAGGCATGGGTGCAGTCTCAACAGTGGGCACAAGAGGAGACGGAGAAGCAGAATTCCAAGAAACAGAGGAAGACAGACAAGGACCAGACCGAGAGAAATGCAGATATGCAGCAAGGTCTAAGCAGCATTTCAGCTGGCCACTTCTCCTTCTCGTCACAGTCAGCAGGCAGTGTAACCCAGCAACTGGCTCGTCTGAAAAGCCATAGTGAAATGCCATTTTATCAACCTGACTGCAATGCAATCGAAGGACGCCCGTCATAATTAATCTCTGATCATTAATGAGAGCCGAAGTCCGGATCATATTGGAGCATGCGGAATCGCTAACAGGAGTGGAGGTCCGATCTTGAACAATGTTAAAACTTAATGTGATTAGATGTGAAAACCTTGGAACTTAATTGAACAACATTAAAACTTAATGCGATTGATATGAAATCGCCACATCCATGTCCCATCACCTTAAACGCCATCGAATGCACCCGCCAGTGTTAAAACTTAATGTGATTAGATGTGAAAACCTTGGAACTTAATTGAACAACGTTAAAACTTAATGCGATTGATATGAAATTGCCACATCCATGTCCCATTGCCTTAAACGCCGTCGAATGCACCCGCATCCGAGAACAGGGCAAAATTTGATTGAGGACACATGGCAGAAATTGATTGGAGCGGATCTTTGTTTGGGCCGCTCGTGCAGTGGAAATCTGGACCCAAAAAATATTAGGGCGAATTTGATAAGAAATTCGCGTCACAACTCTCCCTCCGTACGCCAGCCCAACTTTGGACCCGAAAAAGATTAGGGCGGAATTCATTTGGTTTTCGCGTCACAAAATTGGCCGACGTCAGCAGGCTATTTTGGAACGCGAATTTGGTTTGAATTATGGTTTATCGTTGTTTGAAGTCCGGCGGGCTCGACTTAAGAACAATTTTGTTTGATCCCATCTTATAAAATTTGTGTTGGTTTTCTTTGATAATACACATATTTATAATAAATCATGGGAATACCACACTAGTAAACATGTGGAAAAGTTATTTAAATTATTGAGAACAATCATTTTTGTGTGAAAATATCCAAATGTGCTTTTGGGAAATAAGAATTCGAGTATTTGGTTCATATTGTTTTAAAGGAAGGAGTGAAGTTGGAGCCTCAAAAGATGCAAGCTATTACAAAATGACCTATTCCTAAGAAAATCAAGGTTCTTAGAAGAATTTTTAGACTTACATGATATTATTGATCATTTGTTAAGAATTATGCATGCATTTGAAGTCCACTCACATATCTCTTGAAGAAAATATCATTTATATGGAATGATGAGGCTACTTTGGCATTCTCTCTTTTAATGGATGCCATGTCTTCTACACCAACATCGGTTGCACCTAATTTTGGTAAAACATTCATAGTAGAGTGTGAGGCACTAGGATAAGGAATTTACGTAACATTAACACAATAAGGGATATCATTGGCTTTTAAAAGAAAGGAATTCAAAGAAAATATTTGGTGAAATCTACGTATGAAAAATAAATGGAAGAAATATTACATGCAATAAAAAATGGGGATAGTATATCATTGGGAGGTACTTTAAAGTCAAGATATACCATGATAGCATAAAGTATTTTTTGAAGCTATGATTTTCATTATAAGATTAACAAAAATGAGGAGAAAAAATGCAAAGTTTTAATTTTGAGATAATGTGCAAAAAGGGTAAGGAAAATTTAGTACATGATGCTCTTTCTAAAATAGAAGAGGCCTCAAATTTATATCCAATTACATTTTCTATTCCTAGGTGGCTAGAAGAAGCTTGCCATAATGGAAAAATGACAATAGTACTAAGCAAAAACTAAAATTTATAAAGGATGGGATGAACTCTATGGAGCATTGGGAGTGAAAGAGAGATATACTTTGGTGCAAATGTAGAATATTTCTATGCACACAAGCATATTTGAATAAAAAAAATATTAAGGGAGTCCCATGTCTCTCTGATGGTAGGACGCAGGGTTCCTTAAAACATCTCAAAGGATCAAAAAATATATTTTTGGAAGGAATGAAGAAAGATATTCAAAATTTTGTAAGAGAAGGTCAGGTTTGCATAATAAATAAAATAGAGATAGTAAAATCTCTAGGGTTACTTCAACCATTCCACATACATATTAAAAGACTAGAAGATATATCAATAGACTTTATTACAGGGTTACTGAAATATAAAGGTAAGTATTACATTTTTGTGGTCATTTATATAGACAAATTTTGTAGATTTTTTTTGTAGAGCTCAAAGTACATAAACAACAAGCCAACTGGCAGAAGTGTCCGTGAAAGAAATTCATAGTCTTCATAGTTTTCCTAAATTAATAGTAACAAGAAACTTTTGGAAATAATTATTTAATATGAGTGGAGAAACACTAGCTGCCATGAGTTATACATATCAAACACAATCAAATGGTCAAACAAAAATAGTTAACAAATGTTTTTAAGGTTATCTACAATGTTACTCTTTAGAAAAGCAATCTTAATGGATGAAGTGGGTTCGTCAAGGAAGAATGGTAATATGATATTACCTATCACACATCTACTAAAATTTCCCCATTTAAGGCCCTTTATGGATATCCAACTCCTAGTATCTCATACTTTTTGCAAGATAAGTCCAAAGTATAGGAAACAGAATCACATATGGAAAATACTAAAGAAAATTTGAAAATTATTATGGAAAACCTTCAAATGAAATGAAACATGATAAAACAACAAGGGGAACAACATTGAAGTGAAAGATAATTTGAGGGTAATTGGGTATTTTTTAGATTATATCATTATAATAAATCTTCATTCAAGAAAAATAAGAATAAAGAATTAGCTCAAAAATGTTATGGCCCTAAATAATTATTCATAGGATTGCACAAGTGGTATAGAAGTTATATTTTCCTTCTTCTTGCATTCATAAGGTTTTTCATGTATCTTGCCTAAAAAGGTTTTGGGAAAAAATATGCCAATGTAAATAGAACTTCCAAAATTAGATGAAGAATGAAAGTTGATTCTTGAACCACAAAAAGTTATAGATAAACATTATGTATCTCTTTGACATATAACCATTATGAAGTACCTAATCAAGTGGAAGAATATTCCTCTAGAAGAAGGTAAATGGTAAAATGATCAATTCATGATGAAATACCCACGGCTAAAGGGTTCATTTGAAGTTTTGACAAAGGTTTTGTTATATGTTTTATATAACGTGCGGCGGAATACTTTTATTGTTTGTTAAGGTCCCACATAGTGATCAAATTTTAAGGGCAGGTCCGAATTTCAATTAGAAGGGCATATATCTATGTTGCCCTTCCATAATGAAAAGCTTTAAAAAAAAATCTTTTCAATTGGCCACAATAAATTATTTTTACATTTCAATTTCAGAAAGACAAAACCATCAATCTTTATATTAATAAAAGATTGTTACATATACAACAATGAAGAAGGATCCATCTTTCATTGCTTAAATATCTCATTGGCAATGTCAACATAAGTCTTGAAGACACTATTATAAGAGTTTGGATACATACCACCGGGATATAGGAGATTCTTATGTGTCAGTTTGTGTAATGCAATTTTGACTTTGTCTCACAAGGAGCAGCAGCATGGAGGTCTGGATTTTTCTTATAGAACTTTTTATTATTATTTGAAACGTTGTTTATAGATATGAATACAACAATGAAATTATGAGCATGGTGGACAATTATTCAAGCTCATGATGCCAAACCATGATGATGTAAGTTTGGAATTTAACATTTTTACATGTTAAAGACAAATAATCAAAATCACTGACAACTTAGTATGCCATAATTAATAATCATTCCCTGTTCACTTTTGTTAATAGGTTTATGTCACATGATGATCTCTCTTCTCTGGCATTTACTTGTATTGAAGATCACTATTCTAGGAATAAGGAGTTATTTTCTCCAAAAATAACCCTAGCCAAACATTGACAATGCATAAAGGATATCTTTCTATGCTTCATAAGTACATATGTTCTACTTCTAAATCATGTCTTGGAAGTGGTTGTTTTGCTGGAAATTATTCACCAGTTGGTTTCATACCAAAGTATTTTTCTCATTTTCAGCATCCAATACATGAAAAAGATAATGGTTTAAAACAACATAAATATTTGAAAATTTGCAAGAATTTTCTAGCACACTTTGAATATTAATTTTGAAGTCAAGTGCATGATGCTGTATAGGATCAAGTGTCATTTTGAATACCAAATGTTTCACAAGAAACTTCTCAACATGCTACCCTGCAGTAAGGATTAAATAACAATATTGCATCAACTATTTCCATAATAAAAGTGCACCTCGGCCATAAGACTAAACAGCTACAAATGTTGTAGATCTAACAAGACCACACAATAAAATGTATTCCACAAGGCCAATACTGTATGAAAAATGAAAAGGAGTTTGCAACCAAAAATACCTTAGGCAACTAATTCAATTAGATACACCAAACCATCAGCAAAAAGGAAAACCGGCCTACTCAAAAGGCAAGCGTTTACCTCCTTTGACAAAATTTTGAGTTCCAAAACAAGGGCCTTTATTGTCTTGTCAATGCCCCTAGTAATTTGAACGGGGTTTTCACCTGCTGCAACAACCTAAACAAAAAGGTTTCATTTCAAATTATTTTCCACAAATTTAAGATACAACCATTGTCAGTTTTGTATTTCCTAACAAGCTCATAAATTTTGACAAAAGAAGCAAAATTTTTTAATACCTGATAGCAATTTTTTCCCTCAAAAACTATCTTAGACTCAATAAGCCCAACCAAAAACTGAAAAACCAAACACCATAAGACCCTACAAAAATGAATAGATGATCTTAATCTAGTACTATTGACAAAAAGTTACCTTTACACCCTCACTTATTAAACCCTGTGCTGTTGAATTTTAACTTCAACTGCTGCAGCAGAAGGACGAATGCAGTAGCAACATTTTTTTTTGGAGGTTGCTTGCACGCCATCCAGAAATTTAATTCAGCATTTAAAATTCCTGCAAGTTTTTTTTGTAGACAGCCGCAGCCATATTTCTGTACATGATTGTATTTAAACATAACAACCAACATTAACGCAATTCACCAACCATAAATTAAACAAACAAAAATTTACCCCCCAGTTTTGTAAATTCAAAATGAGGACATGTGGAGCAATAATATTGGATCGCATGAAATTGAAGGGAATCTGAAAACCTGAAAACCGGACCCGAATTTTTTATAAGGCACATTGGATTGAGAATTCGCGTTACAAATTAGGCAGACATCAGCATCCCATTTTGGAACACGAATTTGGTTTTAAATTCAATCTATTCAGACTTTTGAAGTCCGACGGAAAGGGTTCTTTAATGTTTTGATAGTTTAATTTTATGTATGCTTTAATATATACATATGTTTTAAACATATGTTATATATATATCATATGCGAAATGAAAGGTGGGCCATAGAATTTAGTTTTAATTTTTTTTTTTTTAAAAGAGGGTTTATTATAATATGTTTTATATGTTACGACATATAAAAATAAAAAGGAAAAAAAAGCTTGGTAGTTTTTTTTATAGACAGTACGTAAATTTTTTATTACACAGTAGTGTGTAAAAAGTGAAAGACTGAGTGCAACTTTTTAAGTGTGTATGCACAGCAGTGCAAAAGTGAAAAACACAGCAGAGTGTTTTAGAGACAGAGTATGTTTGTTTTGAACAGACAGTGAGTTGGTTTTATGCATTGCGTTTTGTAGCAGTCATAATTTTGTAATCCCTCTCAGTGAGGAAGAAATATAATAGTTTTTTTTTGAGTTATTGAAGGGAATAGAATTTTGTTTTCAAAGTATTGAAACTCTATCTCTTGTCAAAGAAATTTTTATTTTCTCTGTGTTAGAGTGATCAGGAGATCAAAGTCTCTTGTAGAAAAATGCTCAAAAATGAAGTTGCTCAGAATTGTTCTGAACCAGATCAACAGGAAAGATCTCGTCAATACGATCCCAATGCCGCAAACGAAACTCAAATCCGTTGCCGTATGGAGGAGATATTGTAGTTTGAATTTGCTCAATAACTTTCAATTTTGAAAGAAAAGTTTTTTTAATATTATGTGGGAAAACTTTTATTTTTTATTAAGGTTTAAATTATTAAATTATATATATTTTTATATTTTATATGATTTAAATTAATCATATATTATATTAATTAATATATATTTTAATTAATTTTAAATTATATTTAAACCTTATTAAAAATTAAATTTTAAAACCACATATTTATTAAAACCCACAATTCGAAATGTTTTAAAACCCATGGCAACGAAATATGAAAAAAGGTTAGAAAACCCAAAGTCTAATGTTTTTAAAAGGGCACGTGGGCTATGTTAAACATGTGATTCAACGTGGTGGAGTGGATTTAAAACAAAAGGATAAGTTTATATTTAATATGACCGTTTGCATGTGAACGGCATTTCCGGTGGCGGTTGGTTTATTTCGGTTTTCAAAAACGTTTGTTATAACAAACCAGTGGCGGGTTGGACGCATGTGAATGCGGAATTGTTCAAAAAGTTACATTTATTGTTGCCGCCCAATTTGGAGTGCGCCCGCTAAATTTGGGGACGTTGCCGTTTTTAACTGGAGTTAACTCCAGTTCTCCAGAATTAGCGGAGCTTTTAAAGGGCCAACTTCAGTTAGCCATAACTTTGGCTAGGAGAGGCCTTTTGATACAATTTTTTTTTTGATTTTGGGTGTATACATCATTCTAAAGCTGTTGGAAGTGTTTAAAGAGCCATAAGGGTGCTCTAACAAAGAATTTACCAGCGTTTTTGGTCGTGGAGCCACCGGGGCCTAAGGGAAGAAGAACTGTTTTGGACTACCATCATCCAATGGAGGTGATTGTTTAGTCATATTATACATATTTGAGCCTTCTGAATCTATTTTTGCAGTGTATTTTTCCATCTGAGGCTTCTATACAGTTGTATTCACATTTTGAGCATTTAATCAAAGGAGAAAAAGCCTAATTAGAGGCTTTTGGACCCAGCGGAGGTAGCCCAAGAGAGTGGTGAACCGCTTAAACAATTATTTGTTGTCATACTGTATAATTTTACTGCATATTTTTAGATTTTGATCCTTTAAACAGTAAATTTTCATAAGAAAACTTTTCCTAAGCAGGTTTAAACAGAGAACAAAATTTATCAGTTCATCATCAAACCTCTACACTTCATTTGCAGAATATGTATACTTGTCTATTGACACATTAAAGTTGGATCAATGAATACTTTGCAGTTAAAACAAATACTTTCATTGATCGGATCTTTGTGATTACTTTTTATTTCTTTAGGCAGAGTTTGTAGAAGGGCTAGATAGCCTCCGGATTCATCCTTTCTTTGAAAGGTGAAAGATCCGGTGAATGCCCCTACAGTCAATCTCTGTATGAGAAATACTTTGTTCTCACAATTTCAGATCAGGTTGGTATCGGAGCTCAAGGTTTTGCTTAAGATTTTGTGAAATTTGTGCAAGTAAATTGTGTTATTATGCAAAATTTTATGCTTACCAGGCTGAAATTGCAAAGACGGGAAGGTCAATTGGTTAGAGAACAAGTTAATCCTCAACCAAGGAGGGCTAGAGTGCCATTACATCCACCTTCCATTTCATCCTCAATAGCCTTAGAATCAGCCACAAGCATGTCATCTAGAGAAGGAGAAGTACATGAGGAAATGGATCCCAAGGAAGAAGAAAGAGTCTTTAGAAAAGCTTTCTTGGATTTGACTGAGATGGTTAGGATCCTACCAGGAGAGAAATGATAGGATTTCTGGAGAAGGGTCTAGAAACCAAAGAGAAGAAGGAGGTTCTTCAGGAGGAAAGAAAGACAAAGATGAGTCTAAGAAAGCGGATGGAGGAAATGGTGATCCTTCATCTCCATTGTCATCCTCTTCCTCCACATCATCCTCTTCAAATTCTATTAATCAGTCACACAAAACAAAAAAATCTCTTAAAAATCCTTTGTTAAAGCTTGATGTAAAGTTTGAGTTGCCAATGTTTAATGGTGATGTGAATGCAGAGAAATTGGATAACTGGATAAGACAGCTGGAAGTCTATCTAAGAATTCAGAATTTGCATGATGATGACACAAAAATCCAATTAGCCTCTTTAAGAATGGATGGAGCAGCTTTGGTTTGGTGGGAAGCCAAGACTAGAGAGGAGATTAAAAAGCATGGTAAGATAACTCTAACATGGACTGAGTTTATTACTGCTATTAAGAAACAGTTTTATCCTCTTGCTCATATTCAGAAAGCAATCATGAATTGGCAAAATTTTAGGCAACTTAAGGGTCAAAATGTGCAATATTATACCCAAGAGTTTAGAAGGAGAGCACTTCTACTTGGAATAGACTTACAAAGTCAAGACACCTTGTTGAAATACATAGGAGGTTTGCACAATTATCTGCAACATACTATTCTAATGTTCAATCCTACCAGCTTAGATGAAGTCTGTGTGCAGGCTACACATTTAGAAGCTAGAGGAAAGAATACTTTTGATGAGGATAGTAATTTTAAAAACGAAGGAAAGAAAAGATTTGCAAAATCAAGAAAGGAAAAAGGAAAGTTCTTTTGCAAGAACTGTTCAAAGACTAGTCATGATGAAGATCATTGTTGGAAGCTTCATCCTGAACTGAAACCAAAAAAATTCAAGAGCAAAAACAAGACCAAAGAAAAGGAGAAAACTGTTGCAACAGTTGAGCAAGACTTAGGGTCAGACTTAGGAGATGAGACAAAAAGCATAGGCATGGTTTTAAAGAACATTAAGGGGAAAGAAGTGGTGCAAGACACAATTCCTAGTTCTAGCTCTTTGAATTGTCACAAAGATACTCATGATGAAAAGAGGAGGATAGAGCTTTTCCATGTGAGGGTAATTTCAAAACATACCAAAATTGACACACTATTTGACAGTGGGTCACAAGAAAATATTATATCTGAAGATTTGGTCAAGCAACTTAATCTTGAGACCATTCCACATCCGAAGCCTTATCCACTTGGATGGATATGCAAGGATGCTAATTTGCAAGTCTCAAGAAAGTGCATATTGTGCTTTGCAATAACTGCACACTTTATTGACACAGTGGAACTTGATGTGGTGCCGCTTGATATCTCAGGTATTGTTTTGGGAAGTCCTTATTTATTTGACAGGAAGGCTATCTTCTATCGCCATGAAAACAAGTATCACTTGTTCAAATATGGTAAAGAGTACATTGAGAGAGCTCACAAGAAGAAGATGGAATCTTCTTTACTCCATGCAGGTCAATTAAAGAGATTGGTTAATGCAAGTCAAAGTCTAACTTTGTTGATGTTGAAACGACCAGATTTTGAGCACCATTTTATGATGTTGTTAATAATTTGTCTCAGTTTGATAACAGTTTGTCTTTGAAAAAAGATGATGTTGTGTTGCACGAATTACCTTTTGGGTCAGCCAATGTAGAAAATGAAGTGTCAAGGCTAAGTAGTGCAAGCAAGAAGGACACACAATTTAGCATGGGAAAATGTTGGTTTCAGAATGGTACAATTCGCCATGGGAACAGTTTGCAAGGTGAAAGTCATTTTAAGTCTTCTGGAAAGTTTGATAAATGTAGAAAAATTTTGTTTTCTGCAAATTACAATTGCTGTTCTGCAAATTTTAATCATTTGCATCATGACTCCGTCAATCTTAGCAATGGTAGATCAGTTGATTCCAGAGACAGGTTATCATTTTCTCAAAAGCTTCAGTTGATGAAATCGGGGAGATTTCAGTTGTTCAAAGGTGGAAGAGTGGAGAATCAGTCTCCACATCATCATTTTCAGTAATCAGAAAGCTTTTGAGGGTCCAAAAGCTTCCCATTTGGGAGGTGTGATCAGGAGATCAAAGTCTCTTGTAGAAAAATGCTCAAAAATGAAGTTGCTCAGAATTGTTCTGAACTAGATCGACAGGAAAGAGCTCGTCAATACAATCCCAACGCCACAAACGACACTCAAATCCGTTGCCGTATGGAAGAGATATTGCAGTTTAAATTTGCCCAATAACTTTCAATTTTGAAAGAAAAGTTTTTTTAATATTATGTGGGAAAACTTTTATTTTTTATTAAGGTTTAAATTATTAAATTATATATTTTTTTTAATATTTTATATGATTTAAATTAATCATATATTATATTAATTAATATATATTTTAATTAATTTTAAATTATATTTAAACCTTATTAAAAATTAAATTTTAAAACCACATATTTATTAAAACCCACAATTCGAAATGTTTTAAAACCCATGGCAACAAAATATGAAAAAAGGTTAGAAAACCCAAAGTATAATGTTTTTACAAGGGCACGTGGGCTATGTTAAACATGTGATTCAACGTGGTAGAGCGGATTTAAAACAAAAGGATAAGTTTATATTTAATATGACTGTTTGCATGTGAACGACATTTCCGGCGGCGGTTGGTTTATTTCGGTTTTCAAAAACGTTTGTTATAACAAACCAGTGGTGGGTTGGACGCATGTGAACACGGAATATTTCAAACAGTTACATTTATTGTTTCCGCCGAATTTGGAGCACGCCCGCTAAAGTTGGGGACGTTGACGTTTTTAACTGGAGTTAACTCCAGTTCTCCAGAATTAGCGGAGCTTTTGAAGGGCCAACTTCAGTTAGCCATAACTTTGGCTAGAAGAGGCCTTTTGATACAATTTTTTTTTGATTTTGGGTGTAGACATCATTCTAAAGCTGTTGGAAGTGTTTGCAGAGCCATCAGGGCACTATAACAGAGAATTTACCAGCATTTTTGGTCGTGGAGCCACTAGGGCCTAAGGGAAGAAGAGTTGTTTTGGACTACCATCATCCAATGGAGGTGATTGTTTAGTCATATTATACAAATTTGAGCCTTCTGAATCTATTTTTGCAGTGTATTTTTCCATCTGAGGCTTCTATACAGTTGTATTCACATTTTGAGCATTTAATCAAAGGAGAAAAAGCCTAATTAGAGGCTTTTGGACCCAGCGGAGGTAGCCCAAGAGAGGGGTGAACCGCTTAAACAATTATTTGTTGTCATACTGTATGATTTTACTGCATATTTTCAGATTTTGATCCTTTAAACAGTAAATTTTCATAAGAAAACTTTTTCTAAGTAGGTTTAAACAGAGAACAAAATTTATCAGTTCATCATCAAACCTCTACACTTCATTTGCAGAATATGTATACTTGTCTATTCACATATTAAAGTTGGATCAATGAATACTTTGCAGTTAAAACAAATACTTTCATTGATAGGATCTTTGTGATTACTTTTTATTTCTTTAGGCAGAGTCTGTAGAAGGGCCAGATAGCCTCCGGATTCATCCTTTCTTTGAAAGGTGAAAGATCCAGTGAATGACCCTACAGTCAATCTCTGTATGAGAAATACTTTGTTCTCACAATTTCAGATCATAGAGGAAGGGAGATTTATTCTCCATTCATTGTTCTGGAATTTTTCAATATTCCAACATTTGCAAGAACAACAGATGTTGTGGTTCCATCCCCAGCTAAATCATTTGTCTTTGCCGCAACTTGCCTTACCAACTTGGCCCCAATATTTTCAACTGGGTCCTCTAATTCAACCAATAAAAAGGCCAAAACCATAGCATTGAGATACATTTCATTACACTGTCAATAACAATAAAATTTGAATCAACCATAACCCTTTCCTTTTATTGTTGTGAAAAGCTTTATGCATTACTCTAATGTGGCTAGTCCATAGGCCAAGTAGACCACTGGGTAACAAATATGTTTCCTTTCACCTTTGAGTTTCAAATTATGCCTACCAAATCTAAGACATTTAAGAGGGGGAACTAATACAACGTTAAAAATAAAACCAGAGCACACATCTACAAATTACCTCCTTAGCTACTGTCACACCATCATTAACTATTTTTGGAGAACCATGCTTGCTCTCCAAGACAACATTTTGCCCCTCGCCCCAAGGGTGAGTCCAAAAGATCACCAAGTTTGTTCACACCGCCTGTAAGACAAATTGACAATGCTTTTAGTAAGTGTGCAATTGAATGCCAGACCATATGCCAAAACAACCCTCCATGAAAAATTAAAATAACACATTAAAATCGAATATAAGTGGACAAGGAAAGATCCACCGCAGTGAAGTTTCACGTGAAGGTGACCTTCCTTTAAACATAATTTTTTCTCTGACCTGCAATTTTTTTGTCACTGAGCCATCCTTGTTGAAGTACAACTCCTTTTCCATAGCTCTTTTATTAACTACCTTCTCTCTGTCGCGTAATCTCAGAGTCCCTCTTTTTCTTGAGCGATTAAAGGAAATGGGTGAAAAAACTGAAAGAGAAGATAATTGTCTACCATAATTATCAAACATTGCACCCAACTTCTTCCCCTTTCCATTGTTACCCAATGAGGTAGATGTGGCAATTGTTGTCATACTTCCCAAAGCATAGGCCATCTTCTCTTATCCTGAATATAGAATTAAAATATCTTCATATTAGTATGAACCTTAAAAAACATGACTCCCATTGCTAAAAACCACTTTTAAGTTGTAACAGGCAAACTAAACAACTATCGCAACTTTTGGCAACTTCTGGAGCATTAAGAGAGAAACAACCAAAGAGAAATACAACCACAATCATCATTTTAATGAGACCAGACTATATATTTGCATTAAGATAATAGAAAGAAATCACAACTATATTAAGGCCACCACAAAACAATCTTTAACCAGTGTCTCTCGCAGCCTTCAGGTTGCCATGCTAGAGGTTGCATATTTTTAATTTAAATTCTTGACCTCTCGTGCCCATCTATTAATGCATCCAATGGGATATCTACATCAAATGCTCCTTTATATCCCCAAAAACAAATTCCCTACTACAAGAGCACCAGTATTGATGGATCACCCCACACCATCCCACCCACTAGAAACGGTGAAAAAGGAAACCCGAGAAAACTTCTGAAATATTTCAAGATGACTATATGGGTGGTTCTTATGAATCAACCAACCATTTAGAACATGCTCATCAATCCAAACCATGAGTATTATGTGACGATATTCAAGCAGGCACTGAATCAGATTTCTGAAGCTATGTTAGAGAAACCCTAAACTCTCACTGAAAATAGGTGAAATGTGGCACCACTCAGAGATTGACATGTGCCAATTGGTACAAGTGATAGAAAATGGGCATGCTCAAACAACGAGGTGATGCAGGAATGACATGAGGGAGAAAATATCAGAAAAACCCCAAATCTGGAGAAATAAAGCTCATCACCAACCCGAGATTGACAACTTTACATGATGTAACCTATGAAATCGTAAATGGAGAAATCATAGTAACAATAAAGTAACCTATGTAACAATAAAGCCAGATTCATCCTGGGAGTGGTAATGGGAGAAATCATAGTGAACAACAGGAAACATGCAGAGTTGCTTACAATCAAATAGATGAAAAAACACATACAAAAAACCTAGATAATAATCATGAACAAGCTTAATATTGAATTATGAACTGTAAAGGAACTTACAAATGTGACATTACAAACCTGGTCAAGCGCACAGGCAAAAATATCCTGGACATGACCCTGGTTGACAAGTTGTATTGCTCATGATGTAAGAGGATTTGTACCTGCACTGCCAAGTCAATCAAAATCCATCATTATCTATACAATATATACAAGTAATTGATGTAGTATTTTTTACTCTAAGATGCATTCTTATGATAATGTTAGAACATATGTTGAAAATGTCAAAACATACCTGAATAAGCTCCTCTTCGTTTCAAGAACAATTTATTGGAGTCGCATGAACTTGGAACAAGCCTCCCACGATCTGAAAGAGTGGCAACTAAGTCAACAGTGACTTTTTTGTTGCTACGCTGGATCAAGGGAGGTTTGCTCCAAGATTAAATCGCTCCAATAAATTATTCTCTACTAAACAGGGCCAACCACGTGAAGGTGGAAGCTCTTATGGCCCCTCCCCCCCCTCACATCACTCTCAATTCCCCAATACCCAATATATATTTCATTTTTTACTTTGGCCTGGTCCCCACTACAATGATCAGGTTGCACGTGAGGATCATCTACATCTGGCTCTAAAACTGGGTTATTTTCCTCGTCGGTGGTGCTGCTCCCCTGATTTAAACAAAGTTGTTAGACATTAAATTTATGGACGAAAACAAACATATTGAAAGGTTAATGTTTTACCTTATCAGGCATTCTGGATCTTGGGACCTGCCCCAAGCTTCTGCGACGTTCAACTATGGCTTGATAGCCAAAATGGAAAGCGATATTTTTATCTTCCTCTGTAGTTTCTGTTCCGAAGTCATCACCCTACATTACATATGATTGTGTATTTTTAATAATATTTGATAGGATTACAAAAACGTTGGAAGGAGATACAATTAATTATAAGATGTTTAGCTACTTAATTACAATTCTTGCAGCTAATTTCAAGTAGCCGCCCTGGCCTAGCTTGTGATGGCCCTGTTTTTCAATCTTAGATTTGGTTGCCTTTGAGGTGTCAGGCAACCTAGCATCAAAAGATTGAAGTCAGATATGACGTAGCACACTTTTATTTTAGACATAGAGAAAATTAAAGCTATTGAATTAAAGTTGTAATTTACCTTGCGGGTCCAGTTGGCATTTTTCCTTCTTTCTTTGCCCTTTTCTCTTTTCCGTCATGGATGAGTGCTCTCCACTTACTCTTTGGAATTGTGCGAGATGCTCATATCTAGGGTTAAATTTCAATTGCGTCCTATATGTGTCCCTAGTATATTTCAAATATTTTCCGGCTACCCGAGCCACTGATGTTCTGTCAAATGTGCCGACCCCAAAAAGGGCTTCTAGATAATCTAGAAGTTCTTTTTTCAGGTTGGAATTTTGGGAATTCCACCCTTTGTGTATGGTTGGGCCAAAAATTACCAACGCATGGCTCTCCAAAAACCTGTAGAACTCATTGTTTCCTACACAAAGAAAAAAAAGATATTATCATTAATTTAAAAATAAAAATCATGATAAATATGTTTTAGATAAAGTACATGAAATAGTTAAAATATTAAAATTTACCTGGGAGTTGTGCGTGCTTTATAGGGACACCTTCATCGTTCACCAACAACGTGCCATTAATGGTCCCTGTGGAGTTGACACGTGTAGCTCCAGGAAACGCAATAATGTAGTTGGCCATATCAGCCTCAACATTTCCAACACGTTCAACGGTTGGCTGGGTGTCTGCTTGGGCAGGGTGTGTTTCTTGGCTGGCACCTAAAGGAGTAGAAGATGTATGAGAGGGTTTCTAGGCAATCTCTTGCCCTTGTGTCCAACACCGGGTTTAGAAAGTGCCAGAAAATGCTACATACAAAATAAATTTTTGTTAGTTTAGTCAATGTAAAAATTAAAAATCAAACTATCACAATTCATCTCATGTAGAACAAAAAAAATATCCTTTTGAATTTTTATTATTACCTGATATGTTTCTAGCTGGCTCATAAGTTTTTTTATCCTCTCTTCTGTTTCAGGTGTTTGAGGCGCGTCTATCAAAGTATTAAATTTCGACCTTGCATCTCGTGCCTTTTTTCGCAACAAGAACACTGGAGATAGGGATGAAGAAAGCTCTTCCTCAAAGAGGGAATCATCAGGCATACCATGGCTAGGTGTTTGCATAGTTGAAAAAAATTAATATTATTTCAATTATGTAAATAACTAAAATACCTGAAGATAGAGCAATGCTGGCACTTTACATGTTCTTCCGCTGGCCTCTTTCCGCGATCATCTCGTATCGGGGTTGTTCCTGTACTGCCCTGATCAGTCTGCCACATTGCAATAAAATTATAAATGTAAAAACTTGAAAACAATATCTAACTTGAAAACACAAAATGAAAACTGAAATAATTTCTAATAAGACACCGGAAGACAAAGTTAGAGTTTCAAATATGCCTTGCATTGAATTCAGTCTTGGAAACATGTCATTGCACATTAAGGCACCCAAACAAGAGACGACTTGACAATGAAGACCTTATTGAATATATTGTTGGAGCAACTTCTAGTAATATTGTTGTGAAGACCTTGAGGACATTTTTGGAGCAACATTGTTGAAGCTGATGGTATAGCATTGTTGGAGATGATCTTGAAGGGCCTTGAAGTGAAGCTTTTGGAGCAACTATTGAAAAATCCTTAGAGCATTTAAGTAAGGCACTTTCTATCTTCCATCACCTTTTTCCTTTAAATATCCTTTAAACGATTTTGTTGATATTTAATGTTTGAAATCAAATTATAATTCCTTGATTATATGTGTTTGGGGACTTTCCCTTTGAAATTACCCAAAAATACCCTGGAAATTTTATCTTCGGGATGCATGTCTGACCCTATTGTTCAATATTTTGATTGATAGTAGTAACAATAGAGAGTTATGGGGCTCTTGACTTAGTTTGGTTGGGCCATTAGATCCCTAACATCTACTAGGGAGAACCCCCCTTGAGTTGGATGAGAGCTAGCCCGAAGTGAAAAGAGGTTGGTGAGGTGACAATGGGGCTATTGAATTACACATGGTATCACACTTTAGCTTTAGGACTTTATCTTGAGAAGTGAGAGATTTTTCTATATCAATTCTCAAATTGTTTACAAAACTATTGTTAAGAACTAATAAGAAGTGATGTTGAGGGGTTTTGGGGTATAAAAAACAATACCATTTAAAAACTAGGGTTCTCAGTCCTTGGCGTTCCTTCACCTGGGCCTAGGGGCACACTAGAATAATTTCACACTAAACCATGAAAACTTAAAAGTAACTTAACAGATCCATAAAGTAATAATAATCATAATTCCTAATTTCCTATTATACGATATGATGCAAATTATTCAAACATGAAGCAATGAAGACATGCAATGTCTGAATTTCAAGATTGATGAACCAATACAAGAAGTTAGAAAGTACAACTTTGATTCAATACTCTGTGTCCTAACTCCAGGAAGGAATCTAGTTTGTAGTACAGAACATGCATCGTGTATTATCAATTCTTAATTGACAACAACTAAAGGACATCTACCTCATCGATTCCTTCCCATTTTGTGTTTTTATGTTATATTCCTTATAAAAGTGTCAAATTTCTCTCAAAGTAAGCAACCACTGAATAAAATAAAAAATAGTTGAGATATGATTGAGAAATGGTCATTTATTTCTTGAAAGGATCTTCATGATTTATTTGGTTGTTTTTCATCTCAAGAAACAAGAAATGACCTAAGAAACTATCGTGATGTAATATAAGAAACAACACGGTGCAATGGCCATTTTCAAAGCCAAATGATGTCCATTGAGGACATGGCCTTTATTTGGTTTCTGTTTCATAGGAGTTTCGGGTAGAAATGGAACTTTTTTGTACCATTTCCAGTAGTAAAAAGGGAAAACCTTCTTTTTCCATGGGAAATAATTTACCTTTCCTTTTTCAAGATAATCTATATCACAAAAAATATGAACTATACTGCACACATTCTTGGATAATGTGAAAGTGGAAAAGGAATACCCTACACAAGTGATGCACACATGTACATTTGAACACTAATAGATTTTGTAGTTGAAATGCAATGCTTGTTTTCATTTAAATGTAGGGTTTTTAAAGCAGGGAGAAATAATGGCTGCCAAATTAATAAGCGTTTGTTTGGGAAAAATTTAAATCTTGTATTGGGTGATGAAGATAATAGAGGGTATTGAATCTTGATTCTTGACATCTAGAGAGAACCCTACAGCCTAACACAATCCAATGGAATTGACAAAAAAACCCAAATAGAGTCAACCCTACTATAGGAGGAAGGGCCTGCAGTAAGAACTTACCATTTTGCAAGAGCTGAGGGCGAATCCGGGGCGAATGATGTTCTACTGAGACGGGGCAAATCTTGAGGGTGAGATCTTTGTGCAAAGGCTTAGGGCGAATGATGAGGGCGAATGCTATGCAAGAGCTTAGGGCGAATGCGATTACTTGAAGGCGGGCGAAATGCGGGGTGAGATCTTGTACTCTGGGCGGGGAAGATGCGGGGAACACGTTGCAACGAGAGGCGGGGAGATGTTGAGGGCGAACCTTGATAATAGATTTTTGTAGTTGAAATGCAATGCTTGTTTTCATTTAAATGTAGGGTTTTTAAAGCGGGGAGAAATAATGGCTGCCAAATTAATAAGCGTTTCTTTGGGAAAAATTTAAATCTTGTATTGGGTGATGAAGATAATAGAGGGTATTGAATCTTGATTCTTGACATCTAGAGAGAACCCTACAGCCTAACACAATCCAATGGAATTGACCAAAAAAACCCAAATAGAGTCAACCCTACTATAGGAGGAAGGGCCTGCAGTAAGAAATTACCATTTTGCAAGAGCTGAGGGCGAATGCTGTTCTGCAAGAGCTGAGGGTGAACGCTGAGGGCGAACGCTATTCTGCAAGAGCTGAGGGCGAATGCTGAGGGCGAATGCTGTTCTGTAATAGCTCAGGGTGAATGCTGAGGGCGAATGTTGTTCTGCCAGAGCTCAGGGTGAATGCTAAGGGCCAATGCTGTTCTGCAAGAGCTGAGGGCGAATGCTAAGGGCAAATGCTATTTTGAAAGAGCTGAGGGCGAATGATGTTCTGCAAGAGCAGAGGGCGAATGCGCGCATGATATCAGACGTTAATGTAGCTATTGCGACAGATATAAGTTTCATATTTTTAATAAAATCATTTTTATGTAGCATGCATATAAGTTTCGTATTTTTATGTAGCGCGCATATAAGTGTCGTTATACCGACGACGGAAAAAGCATCGCTATTGCGACAGATGCCTCCAAACTTTACAATTGCGACACTTAGAAATTGTGTCACACTTGCGACGTTTGGAGGCAGCCGTCGCAATAGCGACACTTTGGGGCACAGTGTCGCAATTGCGACGTCTTCCTCCAAACGTCGCAATTGTGACACTTTGTAAAAGTGTCGGTATTGCGACACTTTTCTATAAACGTCGGTATAACAATGGTTTCGGGCGGCATTGAAAAAATTTGGGGAAATTTCTGACATTTGGTCAAAAGCGTCGGAACCAAGTGTCGGAATTTCCCCCAAATGTAGTAGTGTCCTGGAATTCTCATCAGCTTTTGTATATCTAGCAAAAGTGGGCTTGATGACAAAGAGATGTTTAATCTCATGCTGTAAAAAGAAGAGATCTTCAAAATGACGAAGGAGGAATTTCCCTGTGGGAGTGCCTTGTGCTAGTGGCTTGTTAACTTGCTCTTTAGAAAATTCTCTGATATTTTTATCATAATCCTTCTGGGGCATAAGTTTTTGATTAAAAACATGGATGTATGGTAGGCCCCTCTTTCTTAAGTTTGTGTATTTTACCATAAATTTTGTTATGGCAATGTTCATTGAATCACATTTTTCTTCTAGATTATTCATCAAGTTCTTATTAGTTGCAACATTTTTTATCTGTAAGATTGTCTCTAGCCTGTCCATGACTTGTAATTATTCCATTTTTGCCCTGTTCTTGCTGTTCAAAAATGTGATGAGTTTTAAAGCTTGAACAGGCTTATTATTCAACTCATCTTTTTTTCTTTGTATCTCTGTCTGGGCTGCCAACAACAAATCTCTCTGCTCATATATAACCTGAATTGAAGGCCATTGATTATGAATGAATTCAATTATGTTAGTCCAGAGATGATTTTTTACAAATGAAATTTGCTCAGTGAAACTTAGTTCTTTTTGTAAATTCTTGATATGTTCGCCCAATCTAATTGCTTTCAGTTCATGGGTTTTAGCATTTATCAGAGCTATCTTATTTCTAGCTTCAATATTTTCAATCATCCTTTTCAGGCTATTGATTTCATTTGTCTTTAAAGACAGTTCTTCCATAGCTTTAACAATCTGGCTTGCCTCATCTATTTGCTTAACATTTGTAGTGGAAGAGTCTGTAGCTGAAGTCACTAGCACTTCAATTGCCAGTGGACTCTTTGGTGCTAATTTCTCTCCTAAAGTAGAGGGCACTGATGTATTTATTACATGAATAACTGTAGGAATTATAGGAGTTTCATGTTCCTTTGCAATCTCTTTTTCTTTGACAAGGTGGTCCATTTGGGTCTCCATCTCTTTGATTTGAGTAGTCAGTTTAAGAATGACCTTCATCATTTCTTCTTTCTCACTCAGATCTTGAAGGATTTCCTTGGTTTGTGGATGCTCACTTTGAGGAAGCTTGAGTTGTTTCCTCAAAGTTGCTATGTCATCATTCTTTTTCTTTATCAATAGTTCCGCTGCTTGAATGTTTGAGGGATCATATCCCACCCGTAAAACTAATTCTTATAAGGCTTTAATCCTTAGATCCTTGGCATATAAAGATGTCTTGTTTATCTTCATCTGATCCTGCATATTAATGATGGTGTTCTGTAGTTTATTTGTACTCATTGCCTTGGTTTCTACTGTAGAATAAATCATCTCTGAGCTTTGTCTATGAAATTCAATTTGATCTAGCTCATGGACAGTTTCTTCATCAACCTCAAGGTCCACCTTCTTATAATCCACTGTTGTTTTAGGTGTGGAGGTAGTAGGTTGTAGAAATGACATGATCATCTTGTTACTAGAATAATCAAAGGCTGAAAATAGCCTATTTTAATTGCCAGACTTCTGTTTGAGGAATTGAGAGTATATCTCTGTTTTGATCTCCTCGTTCTTCTGCTTTATCTGCTTGTATTTCTCCTTGATGTCTAAATCCTTTTCCTCAGCTGTTTGTGAGGAAGAGGCCTCCATATTATGTTGCTTCTTAATCATCTAGGTATCATTCTGATTTCCTGTTGATTCCTTTTCTATTTCCATAAGTGTTTCATTGATTATAGTTGTGGCTATATCATCATTGGTTATTGGAGCATCTGTCTCATCAACATCAATTGTTACTTTCTCCTTGTCAATTGAACTAATTTTAAGCCTCTTATTATAGATTAGTTTGAATTTTTTTTTCTGTAGTTGTTTCTGTTGTATAAACTCCTTCCTCTCTAACTCCTTTTGCTGATGTCTCTGACTGTTTTACAAGTTTTAGAGCTTGTGATTTGTCCATTTTACCTGTTGTCTTTGTATTACTTGCTGTATCTGTCAGTGTATTTTCCAGCCATTCAACTTGGTTAGAAAATTTCTCAATCTCAGGCTTAAGCTCATGTGAGAAGGGTGTTAATTTGCATTTTACCCTTAGACTACTCAGGACCCCTTGAGGATCATAGTTCCATGGAATTTTTTTTTGAAATTTAAACTCTGCTAATCTCTTTGTGATTTATTTTTCTGCATCTCTGTGGTTTATGATAAAGGGAAAAACTTGATTATTTAACTTAAATTGAGTATTTTTATCCATGAAGTTTATAGAATCACAATTGACAATTTGTCTCAAATACTCCAGTGCAAAAATTCTCATGCTCATATATCTAGGAAACTTATAAGGTAATAAGTTGGATCCAAAAATTCATAACTCTGTATGCTTCTCATAGAGATACCAATCTCCCATTTTACTCTGTTCTGAAAGTTGCAGGCTTATTTTAATTTCCTCATTGATTCTGGGTTGTTCTACTTTATTCAAAATGTTCATTGCTAGATGTAGAAAGAGGTCTGAAAAATTTGTGTAGGTGAAATCACTACCCTCTTTCCTCAGCAAGGAAGTCCAAAAGATAATGGATAGAGGCTTACCCTCCAAGTCCATCTTTTGTAATGCAATAGGAAATTTATCAGACTGAAAGAATAAGAATATGTGAAACAGATAGGATGAGTATCTAAAAACTCCTTCAGTGAGTAATTTTATTAGCTGATGATGGACATTGTTGGCTATGAAACTAGAAAATTCAAAGATGACTGATGGAGGTTGGCCTGGAGACAAGGTGGACAGGAAACCTAGAATGGACTCATCAGTGTGTCCATCTATAAAGTATCCAAGTATAAAGGAGAGCATAGAGATGATATGTCTGGATCCTTCAGGGAATTTAGCAGTGGAATAAGGAGGATTTATTTTAGGAATGTCAACATGGGAAGGCATAAAGTTTTGAAATATCATGAACTTCTTGAAAAGGGGCGCAGAGGAAAGCAAGGCTTCCTCGGAAAATTTTGCCAGGGTTTGGCCTATTTTTTGTGATTTTAGGCACTTCTTCTTTGGTCAATTTTACAATTTAGAGGATAGGCTTTCTCAAAGACTATTTAAATTAATTTGCAAGCTTGAATTATTCAAAAAATACCTCTAATTGCAGTTTTTTTACTGTAAAAAGGGTTTTCTACAGGTTGTAGGTTGAAATGTTTTCTTCGGCAATCTTCTAGAGCAGTGAACAATTCTTTGACAGTCTTCACTGGTAAATTCTGGTCGAATTCAGAGGTTCTGGGAATAAAAGGGCAATCAAAGGCTTGAGAAGGCTTACAAAACTCTTATATCAGTCGTAAGATAATGCGAAAGGGTTGAATGAGAAGTTTTAAACAATCATATTCATTTGATCGCATTAACTGATATTAAATGCAGGTCGCATTAGGGCGGGAGGTGGTTTCGGGATTTAAAACGAAAACCGGACAGTGGTAATCGCATCCATTTAAGGTGGTAAGAGGTTTTTATGCAAACGAACGCGATCCAATAGAATACTGACACATCACGGGTGGCGGAATGGGCGAAACAAACCATTTCGCGTCCATTTTGTCTTTGGGTGGACGATCATTTTTTGGGCGCGATATTGATCTTGCACCGTCGGATTTGGAGTATAGGAGTGAAGGGCCAAGATTAACTTGGAAGATGTGGCCAAAAGGAATGGTGGGACTGAGTTTTAATGTATAAGCGGGCGGCTGAAAATTTAATAAAAACCTTTTTAAGATATGTATTTTAATCAAGTTTTTCATATGAAATAGGGGGTTGTGCATATAGGCAGGGCTTATATATATGGGCGAGGCTTATATTATTCATACAAAGCGTGAGGCTTTATATTGTGTGGTGGAATATGTATAAGTGTGGGGTTATTTAAATTGAAACAAACCTTAGTCAAATTTCAATAAAACTTTAGGTTATGAATGTATGCGGGGAAGATTGCAATGGGTTAAGTCTTTCGAATCTTCTGTTTAATTAGATTAAAAGAATTAAGATAAAAAACTGAGGGGCGGTGATGTATTTTTCTATTTCAAAAGGCATAGGATAGGGGGAGGGATATTTCTTTAAAGGTAGTTTTAGAACAAAGGGCGCCTTATTTGGGTTTTATCTTGACATGTGGATAATAACTTTGGTCCAAAATATTTGTAATAGTGGGTTTGTAGGGATATTTAGATATAGGGATTTAGATAAATAGGATAAGGTTTTATTTAAGGATTTAATAAACTAAGTTAAAAGTTAATATGAAAAGGGGAATGGAATACACACAAAATACACAATATGACTAAGTAAAGAAAATCTTGTCTTTTCATCATTTCACCAATTTACTTAGGATAAAGCATTTTTGAGGGTTTTTGTATGTTTCTAAGTGAAGGAAGTTAATTAGATGGGGTTTTATGTTTCATTAAGTAAGAATGAGTCTTTACTTATGAAAACGAGTTAAAATGTATGAATAAGGGATAAATAATGATAAATGGGGATTTAACATAAGATTTTAACATTTTCAACTAACCAGTCATCGAACCTTGGGTCTGGTCCCATCAAAAGTCAGAGAAATTCTCTGAGCCTGTTTGACTGATAGTCTAAAACACTAAATACTTACAGGGAATGGGGAATTAGTGTTTTTTTTTTTTCCCGGCGATGAATATTACATGCTTTCTTCCACTTCTTTCTATCTTACCCAACATTACTCTAACATTTTTTCTTCCTTTTGGTAGGTGCATTTAGGCTTGCAACATTGAAACATTTATTCTTTTGAAAGCATAAACAGTCTAATTCTACCTTATTTCATCCGAGGACTCAAATTATACTATTGAGTTCCTCATTATTCTCTACCTATCTAATGATTTTTCAGGATTAAACCATCTCACAAAACTTTATTCACTATCTAAAACATGGAAATTGAAAACATGACAAGTCAAGTTTAAACAGTTTAACTCATCATGGATTATGGCATTTATTGACACTCTGCCATAATCATTTGCAAAAGTAAAAAGTAGTGGGATTTGGACTTGCACACTTTCATATCTTATTTTCATATTTTTCTTTTGGGGTCTATATATTTTAAGTCCTTTGATCTTTCTTTTAGGACTTTTTACCCTCTTTTTTTATTTTTTATTTTTTATTTATTTTTTAAATTTTTTCAAAATATGGGAAAACAACTTGCAGAAAGCAAGGTATGTACATATTTTACAAGACTATCAAAAGTAAATTCAAAAATATGAATCCTATATTTATAGGACCCTAACAGCGGCTTCACATGGGGATGGCATTTCCTAGTGAAATGTCAAGAACTCTAAGACTAGTATCCTTCATTTTTTACCATGATGATCCAGTAATTGTCTTTTGTTTTCTATAATAATTCATATTTATGATATTTTACCCTACAAAGCTTAGGGCCTTCTCTCCAGGCTTCAAATTTGTAAAGAAAATATCCAATCCAATCTAAGACTTTAATGGATATTTACAATGATGTAAAAGCAAATGGGACTAACTATTGGTTAAATCAGAGGAATAGTAGTGTTTGAGCATTCTACCATTTACTGGTCCTTCTTGTATATATGTTACATTCAAATATTTGATAAAGAAAGTATTGTTACCCATATATCCATAAATTACATAAGGTCCTCTCCAGAAAAAATCAAACTTCCCATGTTTGCCTTTGTCTTCTCTCCTAAAATCCCATTTTAACACTTGGTCTCCAATGTAAAAGTCATATTCTCTACTTCTTTTATAAAAAAAATTCTTTATTTTATCCTGAATGACTTGTGATTTCTTATAGACTTCTTCCCTTATTTGTTTTAGATGAATAGTTTGATTAATCCTCCTTTGTATATCATTGGTTTCCACTTGTGATTTTTGAATGATCTTCATTACTGGAACACCTAAGGATGATGAAAAAAATGAATCCATCCCATATACAATTTGGTAAGGGGAAGTGCCAATGGAATTTTTGGTATTAAGTCTATCTTCCCATAAGGCATAGACTAACTTTTTATTCCAAGTCTTTTTGTTGTCTTCAAGTAATTTTTTAATGATACTTACAATAATTTTATTTGAGGATTCAGCTAGGCCATTTCCCCGAGGGTAATATGCAGTAGAGTGACCCACGGTAATATGATATTTGTGACAAAAGGAAATCATCTTTTTAGACTTAAATGCTACTGCATTATCAATAATTATTTTCTGAGGGCATCCAAATCTTGACAAAATGTTGCTTTCTATGAAAGAAATTATGATTGTATCAGTGGCTTGTCTAGTAGGAATGGCTTCAATCCACTTTGTAATGTAATCAATGGCAGTCAAAATCCACTTATGTTGGCCAGAGGATGGGGGTGAATATCTCCAATGAAGTCTAAGCCCCATTGTTGAAATGGTATCTTAGTTGAAATAGGCTTCAAGGGTAAAGGTAACAATTTCTTTTTGCCTTCAAAGAATTGACATTTATGGCATGAAGTAACAAATTTTTTAACATCAGCAAATAAGGTAGGCCAGTAAAAACCAGCTCTAAGGATATTATCTGCAGTACTTTTCCAATATAAATGCCCTCCACAGTCACCTGCATGAAATTCTTCAAGTATTTTGTCAGCTTCTTCTTTCAGTAATCAATTTAATAATATCCCACTTTGTTCTTTCCAAAAAAGCACATTATCTAAAATACCAAATCTCATTGCTTTAAGTTTAGAAATCTAGCTTTAGTTCTAGATAATCGAGGAGGCGCTTGTAATTTTTTAAGTACAAAGATGATATCTAAGTACCAAGGTGAATCTAGAAAGGCGTCACTGATCATTGGAGTCACCATCTCTTCCTGGTCATCAACCTGAGCAATAAAATTTATGTCTAATGCATTGCGGTTAGATTCAACCATTAATCTGGATAATCCTTGTCCTTTAATGAGTTTTGTTGGTTTAATTTCTATGTCATATTCTAGGATAGTGGCAATCCACTTACCTCTTCTTCCATCAGGTCCATGCTGAATAAGAATGTCTTTAACTACAGAATTAGGGACATGGGAAATTATGTGGGAGTAAAGAATGTAAAATCTGAAGTATTTAATGGCCTTAACCAAAGCTAAGGCTTGTTTCTCCATTATGTTATATTTCAGAGGTGCATCTCTAAGAGTCTTACTGAAAAAATCTATAGGTTGTTCAAAACCTTGATCATTCTTCTGCAGTAAAACTGCAGCAATGGTATGTTCTGATGCAAAAGAAAAAATTTAAAGTCTTTTTTGAAATCTGGACGGATTAAGACTGGTGTTTTAATTAAAGCCTGTTTGATGGATTCAAATGATTGTTTGGCTTCAACAATCCATTTTAGAATTGAGTCTTTTTTTAGCATGTTGTTCAGTTCTCTAATGATTTCAGCTAAGTTTGAAATAAATCTTCTTAAAAATTTAATTTTACCTAAGAAAGCTTGTAATTCTTTGATATTTCTAGGTGGATGAATGTTCAAAATTGCTTCTATCCTAGTAGGATCATTTCTAATTCCTTCTTTTGAAATTATATGTCCTAGTAACTTACCTTCCTCTAATCTAAAGAGAGTTTTCTTGGGATTTAAAGAGATGTCAAATTTCCTACATTTAATAAAGACCCGTCTTAAATGATCCAAGTGTTCATTATCTGATTTGGAAAATACAGTAATGTCATCTAAATAAATAACCAAGAAGTCATGTATTTCCTTTGCAAAGGATATGTCCATAGCTCTCTGAAAGGTTGCTCCTGCATTCATCAGACCAAAGGGCATTTTCACATACATGAAAGTGCCCCAAGGAGTGGTGAAAGTTGTTTTAGCCTGATCTTCCTTTCGGACTAGGATCTGGTTGTATCCTGAAAAACCATCTAACAAAGAAATTCTAGAGGAGCCAAATACCCTTTGTAATATATGATCCATCTTTGGTAAAGGGTAATTATCCTTTAAAGACACTGTGTTAAGATTTCTAAAGTCGATACATAACGTAATTTCTCCAGTTTTCTTTCTTGTTGGAACTAGGTTTGAAACCCAATTAGAATATCTAATTGGTGCAATAATCTGAGCATCATACATGTGTTTCACTTCCTTTTCTATCGAAGGTAATATAACATGATTAATCCTCCTTAATTTTTGTTTGAATGGTTTTTGATAATTTTTTATAGGAATTTTGTGTTGGATTATGCTTGTGTCATAAGCTTTGAGATCTTCATAACTTCAAGCAAACACATCTTGATATTCCTTTAAAAGATCAATGTATTTTTCCTTTTCTTATGGAGGTAAATATTTAGACAGTTTAATCATTTTTGGTTTTAATTCTGTCCCAATGTTACATTCCTCAATGTCAGACCTAACTAGTTCCATTTTTGGCTTTTTAGGCACATCATTGGAATAAAAAAGGTCTTCCAAAGGAGTTAAACCTTTAGGCAAAAAATTATCTTTTAGATCTAACATGTCAATTTATTCTTCAATCATCTCCTCACTATCTACCTTCTCTAAGCTATCTATGTCATATTGAGTAAATACAATAAGTTTATCAAACTTATGTACATTTATGTTATCTATTTCACAATCAAAATCTAAATCTATTTTACAGTTTGTATCTATTTTACAATTTTGAAATTCTTCCTCATTATTTAAGAAATGGTAAATCTGTTCATCCTGAGAGAAAATCTGCCAGTACTTGAGGTTTTCTGGGATAATTGGTCTATGTTCAACCTCAGTAGTGTACCTATGAGTTGGTTGGAATGGTAAGTTACATGTACTAGAAAAATTTGCCAGACAATGTGCTTGAATATCTTGTTTTCTGGGTATAGTAGCAAAATTGCATTCCAATAAGTCATCAGTTAAATCTATCACTGTATCTCTGTATCTGGCTAGTCTATGATTATAAACAGAATAATCTCCATTTATTTGATTTATTATTAATTATGAATCTCCAAAGATTAGTATTCTTTTTCCTCCTAAGTTTCTGATGATCTGGAGGCCTAGAATGAGTGCCTCATACTCAGCCATATTGTTGGTGCATTTGAAGTTGAGTATGAAGGCATGTCCTTTTGAGTGATTAGTCTCCATATTTGTAATCCATACTCCTGCTCCTGCTCCTAATTTTTTTATAGAGCCATCAAATTCTAAGTGCCAAAGGGACTCATGAAAGATGTTATCATTATTTGGTGTTGGATTTTTATCAATAAGTTCAGTTTGGATTTCATTATTATCAGAGTTACACAAAATAAAAAAGTCAAGGTCAATCGGTGTAGAATAAATAGGATAGTTTATGGATCTTTCAGCGCTACTGACTATGAACTTCATTAATGTTTCCCTATAAAGTTTTTTGGTTTGACCAAACACTGATATGGTAGCATAACTCATGTCCAGTTGTAGAGATCCCTGCAACTTTTCTCCCCATGAGCAAGAAATAAGCATACCATATTTTGGTGGGATGTCAGCTACTACAATGTCCATTAATATACTTTTACTAGGGTACTAAACTAAAGTAACACATAAGTCTTTGATTAATCCTAAGAACTTAACTTTTCTAGAGTCAAATGAAAAAAAAATCTTTATAAGGCCTGGTTATTTCTAGATTAAGAGTTTTCATTATGGCTTTGGGCATTAAATTATGGGAAGCTCCTGAATCTAACATAGCGTTATGTAAAATTAGATCATGAAGGGTAAGACTGATATAAAAAGGAGGGATTGATCCATCTGAATGCTTTCCATTTACATCAGGGCCAAAAATCAACTCGGGTTGATCATCATTCAAATTAATAGCATCTTCACCATCATTCATATTCAGTGTTTCAGTTATGGTTGATTTGTATAAGTTATTTTTTACCAATTCTGTTAAAGGAATGGGTATTTTTAACTTAGCAATTTCATTCTGAATATTAAATGAAGGTTGAGATTTACTAATTTGAACTAATTCATCTTTATTAAATGTAGTCTGAGTTGGTTTTTCTTGAGTTTCTACAGTTGTATTTCTGTCTTCAATTGTTTTTATATTCTCTGTCTGAGTTTCCTGAGTTTTGCCACTTTTAAACTTCTTTTCAGGTATAGTTTGTGTTGTAGCAGAAATTTTATCAGACTTAGAATTATCAGTAGGTGTTCTTGAATTATCATTTTTTGGATCTACTGATTTAGGATCAACAAAAGTCTTTTTAGGACCGGAATTTGCTGAATTTACTGAATTAGAAGCTTTAGCAGTATTAGCTTTCTGTTCATCTTTGGAATATTGAGCTACTTCATCAGTAATATCAATAATTTTGGGACTTGTTGTTTTTTTAGGATTGGAGGGATTGGAATTTTGCTTATTTTCCCTTGGGAGAATTTGCAAAACTTTTGTTTTTGGTGCTTCTACATTTTTCTTATTTTGATTTTGGGAATTTTTTTTGGTAGAAGACTCATTTTTTTTCTTGTGTCTAAGGTTATATTGACTATATATTTCATTTATGGCAAAGTCATAACCCTGTTTGTAGTCAAAGGATTCACCGGATTTTAATTTGAGCTGTTGAAGCTCAAATAGTTCCTGATCTTCTCAAGTGAGGAAAATGGTATTGTTTTCATCTATTCCCATTAGATGATTGATGTCATCCTCATCTTCATCATTATTCTGAGAACTTTTAGCATAGTTCTCTTGAAATGGGGGCCTAATGTTTTGGTCTGGAGTTGCTTCTTTAGCTTTTCCAGGATTATTGTTTTTTCTGAAAATGGGATTTATGATCTGAGGTTGATTATCCCATTGAGGTTTTCTTTCTGTATTATCTAAATTATATACCACCCTTTCTAAATTTTTAGCAAGTAAATCTATTTTGACATCCAAGTTTGAACTTTCTTCTTTAATTGTAACTCTTCTTTCATTTCTAATTCTAGCTTTCTTAGCTAAAATATTGATTTCTACACTGACAGCATCTAATTGCATTTGTTCTAAGGTTTGTGCATCTCTTTCCTTAATTGATAGGCCATATCTGAATCAAATCCATCAGGGAATTTGAGCAGAACAGAGTAAGGTGTAGGTTTAATATTTGTAGGTATTGTATTGTAGACACTATTGTACCTAGTGCAGTATTCTTGGACAGACTCAGTAGGAGATCTTTTCATGGCATCAAAATCAGAAATTTTTTTAAGGGGGTTCTTTTTCCTTTCCCATTTATTTAAAAATATACTATGAAATACAGCTAAATTAGCTACACTACCAGCAACTAAATTTTTGAACCATTTTTTAACTTCTCCTGTCAAACTCTGGGCAAATAACCTCATCTAGACATCTGACTCATCAATTTCATAAATTTCAAAGAAATCTATCATTTAAGTTACGTGTTGTTGAGAAGTATATTGTGAAATGCCATCAAATAGTGGTACATTTTTTTGATAATCTTGAGGCATGTCATGGAGGTTTTCGGGTAAGACAAGGGGAGCATACCTAGCAGCCATGACTTGAAGCTTTGCTAAGCTGGGAGGTATAACAGTAATGATAGGTGCAGTTCTGGATATGGCAGTTGATGAACTGAAAACTGTAGTTGAAGAGATGGGAAATGAAGCTGGTATATAAATGGAATCGCTGGGAAATAAAGATGTGGTATTTATAAAATCTGAATGTAAAGTAGTGGATGCAGTGGATGGAGGAAATAATATCCTAGGCTGCAAAGGAAATCTAGGAATGAAATGATTTGTAGATGAACTTGCAGTGGTATGTATAAATGAAGTAGCAGCATATAAAGATGAATCTACTATTGGTATTATTGTTGTATACAATTGAGAAACTAGAGGTCTTATGTAAGACAATAAATGAGCTAATTCAATAGCTTCATTAATATCTTTAATCAATGAAACATTAATCTATTCAACTGTATTTTGATATTCAGATTTATTTGATTTTGTTCCTACTGAAATATTTTTTTGTTTTGCGTTCAGAAATGAAATAAAACAGGATCTATAATTTTATTTTTCAAATCAGTGTCAGTTTTAGTTTTAAACAATGAATATTGAAACTTCGGATCAAAATCAATATCATTTAGACTCACTAACTCTTTGGGTAAAGAATTGGTTTTTCTTAATGGTATTTCAGTTTCTAAATTGACAGTTTGTTTTTTCTCTTTACCAATATAATATGGGTTATCTACTATAACTGCAGGTTTAGGATCCGGGTTAGACCTGGTGTAGTAGGTTTTCCTAGAAGCCAGAATGACTGTTTTTTTTTAATACCCACAACCTATAAAAGTAATCTTAAAGTGAAAGGATAATTTAAAGATTTTCCTTTCAGAATAAACTTAAGACTGGAGATTAGTTAGTTCCCCAATATGGTCGCTAGTATGTTATCACTCTAGTAATTTCTTAAGTTGTGGGATTTTGAGTTTTTAGTCAAAGAACACTAGAGGTAACCACAAAACTACTTCAAACTCTAGGATCTAGCCTTCCTAGGGTTCAGAGAGGGCTCTCTCTTTAAGATTTATCTTTTTATTTATTTATAATATTAGGCTAGTTATGTAAGTACAATTTGGTTTTGGTTTAAAGGGTTTGGTGGGGAAAAATCACTTGGAGGTAAGATAGAGAGAAATCTACTTGTCCATTGGGCTATGGAGTCTAAATCAAGCTAGAAGAACTGGAAATCAAGGCTAAAAGATACAAATATATTCAGGGCAAGATAGATAACCCTCAGAGATTTGGGAAAGTAGGTTTTTGTGAGGTGGTGTGATCGGGATAAAGGGCACTTAAGGATCCTTTGATCTGGAAAATGGAAGTAGAAGGAAGAGGTAAAATGGGAGTGAGAGAAATTAAGAATTATCAACACCGGAAAATAGAAGAAAACATTAAAATGGAAATTAGTTAAAGACAGAGAGCACTTGACTAATCCCGTAGTATTACTCCTAGTTACACATTTAGATAGAATAAACATATAATGAATTGCATGAAACTCAGAAAATGAAACAATGACAAGAAGGGAGTACTTCACTCATAAGCTTATCACATAGATCCTGAATGATGATACCAGTCAGCTTGTCCAGTCTACTACTTTGAATTCAAACACACAATGCCTCCAATGTTCAGCAAAAATATCTATAGTAAGTCCAAAAATTTTATTCCACACTAAATACTTCTAATGTTGAAGTATTTATACGAAATGTAATTACAAATATTCTAGGAGTATTCTAGGAATATATTTAGGAAAATGGAAATATCATTACATAATAAAAGGGACAGATGCTTAACAAACAACGGGTTCTCCTCTTTTATCCAAAATAAATAGAACTGCTTCATCTAACAAGGAGCTTTTATCTGTCAAGGTGTCATGTTTGTTGGCTACTAGAAAATATCCGGCTTTTGAATTGCCTTCAATGATACTCTTTACCTGATTAGCTTAACTGATTTACTGATGTAAATTTATCTTTTAACAGTAAAATCAGCAAGACTGTCTTTTTATTTTAATTGTTCATTTGACTATTTTACCTCTTATCTTTACATCAAATCAGTAAAAGTTTTCCATTCTTCTTCCTTGGGAATTTTGACATTCCTCAACTTCTTGAAATTCTCATCAGCTTCTGTATATCTGGCAAAAGTGGGCTTGATGACAAAGAGACATTTAATCTTATGCTGTAAAAAGAAGAGATCTTCAAAATTCTGAAGGAGGACTCTCCCTGTGGGAGTGCCTTGTGCTAGTGGCTTGTTAACTTGCTCTTTAGAAAATTCTCTGATCTTTTTATCATAATCCTTCCAGGGAATAAGTTTTTCATTAAAAACATGGATGTCTGGTAGGCCCCTCTTTCTTAAGTTTGTGTATTTTACCATAAATTTTGTTATGGCAATGTTCATTGATTCACATTTTTCTTTCAGATTATTCATCAAGTTATTCTTAGTTACAACCTTTTTTTTTCTGTAAGATTGTCTCTGTCCTATCCATGACTTGTAATTCTTCCAGTTCTACCCTGTTCTTGCTGTTAAAAAATGTGATGAGTTTTAAAGCCTGAGCAGGTTTATCAGTCAACTCATCTTTTGTTATTTGTATCTCTGTCTAGGCTGCCAAAAACAAATCTCTTTACTTATATATAGCCTGAATTGAAGGTCATTGATTATGAATGGCTTCAATTATGTTAGTCCAAAGATGATTTTTTACAAATGAAATATGCTCAGTGAAACTTAGCTCTTTTTGTAAATTCTTGATCTGTTCTCCCAATTTGATTGCTTTCTGTTCATGGGTTTTAGCATTTATCAAAGCTACCTTATTTGTAGCTTCAAGATTTTCAATCATATTTTTCAGGCTGTTGATTTCATTTGTATTTAAAGACATTTATTCCATAGCTTTAACAATCTGGCTTGCCTCATCTATTTGCTGAACATTTGTAGTAGAGGAGTCTGTAGCCGAATTAGTGGCTTAAGTCATTAGCACTGCAGTTTCCAATGGGCTCTTTGGTGCTAATTTATCTCCTAATGTAGAGGGAATTGTTGTAGTTATTACTAGAATAACTATATGAATTATAGGAGTTTCACGTTCCTTTACAATCTCTTTTTCTTTGACAAGGTGGTCCATTTGGGTCTCCATCTCTTTGATTTGAGCAGTCAGTTTAAGAATGAGCTTCATCATTTCTTCTTTCTCATTCTAATCTTGAAGGATTTCCTTAGTTTTTGGATGCTCACTTTGAGGAAGCTTAAGCTGTTTCCTCAAAGCTTCCATGTCATCATTCTTTTTCTTTAACAATAGTTCTGCTGCTTGAATGTTTGAGGGATCATATCCCACCTGTAAAAGTAATTCTTCTAAGGCTTTAATCCTTAGATCCTTGGCATATAAAGATGCATTTTATATCTTCATCTGATCTTGCATATTAATGATGGTGTTATGTAGCTTATTTGCACTCATTTCCTTGGTTGCTACTGTAGAATAAAGCATCTCTAAGCTTTTTCTATGAAATTCAATTTGATCTAGCTCATGGACAGTTTCTGCATAACCCTCAAGGTCCACCTTCTTATAATCTACTGTTGTTTTAGGTGTTGAGGTAGTAGGTTGTAGAAATGACATGATCATCTTGTTAGTAGAATAATCAAAGGCTGACAATAGCCTATTTTTATTTTTAGGCTTCTGTTTGAGGAATTGAGAGTATATCTCCGTTTTGATCTCCTCATTCTTCTACTTTATCTGCTTGTATTTTTCCTTGATGTCTAAATCCTTTTCCTCAGTTGTTTGTGAGGAAGAGGCCTCCATATTATGCTGATTCTTAATCATCTGGGTATCATTCTGATTTCCTGTTGATTCCTTTTCTATTTCCATAAGTGTTTCATTGATTATAGTTGTGGATATATCATCATTGGTTACTGGAGCATCTGTCTCATCAACATCAATTGTTACTTTCTCCTTGTCAACTGAACTAAGTTTAAGCCTCTTATTATAGATCAGTTTGAATTTTTTTCTGTAGTTGTTGCGGCTGTATAAGCTCCTTCCTCTCTAACTATTTTTGCTGATGTCTCTAATTGTTTTACAAGTTATAGAGCTTGTGCTGTGTCCATTTTAGCTACTTTTTTTGTATTAATTGCTGTATCTATCAGTTTATTTTCCAGCCATTCAACTTGGTTGGAAAATTTCTCAATCTCAAGCTTAAGCTCGTGTATGAAGGGTGTTAATTTTCATTTTACCCTTAGACTGCTTAGGACCCCTTGAAGATCATAGTTCCACGGAAAAATTTCTTGAAATTTAAACTCTGCTAATCTCTTTGTGATTTCTTTTTCTGCATCTCTGTGGTTTATGATAAAGGGACCAAATTGATTCATTAACTTAAATTGAGCATTTTTTCTGGCAACCATGAAGTTAATAGAATCATAATTGAGAATTTGTCTCAAATACTCCAGTGCAAAAATTCTCATGTTCATATATCTAGGCAACTTATAAGGTAATAAGTTGGATCCAAAAATTCTTAACTTTGTATGTTTCTCATAGAGATACCAATCTCTCACTTTCCTCTGTTCTGAAAGTTGCAGGATTCTTTTCATTTCCTCACTGATTCTGGGCTATTCTGATTTATTCAAAATGTTCATTTCTAGATGTAGAAAGAGGTCTGAAAAATATATGTAGGTGAAATCACTACCCTCATTCCTCAGCAAGGAAGTCCAGAAGATAATGGATAGAGGCTTACCCTCCAAGTCCATCTTTTGTAATGCAATAGGAAATTTATTAGCTTGAAAGAATAAAAATAAGTGAAACAGATAGGATGAGTATCTAAAAAATCCTTCAGTGGGTAATTTTATCAGCTGATGATGGATATTGTTGGCTATGAAACCAACAAAGTCAAAGATGACTAATGGAGGTTGGCTTGGAGACAAGGTGGACATGAAACCTAGAATGGAATCATCAGTGTGTCCATCTGTAAAGTATCCAAGTATAAAGGAGAGCATAGAGATGATATGTCTAGATCCTTCAGGGAATTTAGTAGTGAAATAAGGAGGATTTATTTTAGGAATTTCAACATGGGAAGGCATAAAGTTTTGAAATATCATGAACTTCTTAGGGAAGTCTAGGCCTAAGTACAACTAGGTCAAAGCTTCTATAGATAGGGGGACTGATTGAGGATCAAACTGTAATTGAAGCATCTGGTTTATTGACTCTATTGTGATGGTGAAAAGGATTTCTCTATCAGCATTAACTATGGCCCTTTGATGTGGTTCATAATATTTTTGACATAATCTGATAAGATCTTGGACAGGATGGGTCAATGGAAGTATATATTTGGGCAAATGAGTCTCCCAAATAGGTATCTCATCCTTGTCCAGGTACTTTTCATAACACCAATTGTGTATATCCAAGAGGTTGAATTCTACAACAGGATCATTAATTTTGTAGTCAACGTTAGTCAAAGGGAGGCTTTCTACAACAACTACAGGTGGTTGGAGGGGATTCACTGTTTCAGCAGATTTGGCAGTGATGACTGGGGTAGGTTTAGGGGCTTTAGATCCCTCAGATTTAAGTGTTTTGGATTTCATAAGTTTTCTTGTGCTCTTTTTCTTAGTCATTTTGGATAACTACTGCAAGATTAGACTATTTGCAGGAGTTTTTATATCAAATAGAGAGGAAATTGAGCATTTTTTTGGCTGAGGATGGATTTTTTGGGCTTTTTTCTCAATTTGGTTTATCTGAGGATGAAAAATTGGCCTAAAATAGAAAAAATGAGTTTTCTAAGTTGGTTTGACTGAGAAATAGGGTTTTAGATCTTTAAATTTGATCCTTAAGCTGTAAAATTTGCGCAAATTTGCTTGAAAAGGGGTGCAGAGGAAAGCAGGGTTTCCTGGGAAAACTTTGCCAGGGTTTGGCTTATTTTGTAATGATCCTTTTTCAGGATTCAACAATGAACAAATTTTATAACGGTCCTAATGTGATGAATAAGCTTAAAATAGATGTAATAGACTAAAATATATCTTTGGAAACCACAGAAGCAACATTTATTCAGATTTATGATGCAAAAGTTGGCGAAAAGCAGCTAATTCAGCCCTAAAATGGGTGTATTCAGAGATCTGCGTGGAAAAATGGGATGGGGATGGGTGGAGCTGTTATCTTAGGTCATGGGGGACCTATTCTCCGAATTTCAGCTCAAACAAAGCGTTCTAGCTCAGTTAAACAACTTCTCCTTCCCAAACTAGGCTAGAAAACCCTAGTTTCTCATGACTTAGAGTATGCAGAAAGTTCTGAAGCTGTAGTAGCGTGATTTTATAAATGTGTTAGATGGAAAATAGTATGAATAATCAGGAAATCATATTTAGAACATGGCTGGAGAAATAAGAAACGATAAACAAAAGATTTACATGAAAAACCCTCAAGATTGAGGAGCTGCAATAATAATAAAATGACTACATAAAGGAACTATGCAGTCAATGGAGGAAATGCTTCAGAAATTGCAAATAAAAATCTTATATTTCATTAATTTACTCAAATAGGCATGAAAACAGAGATCTAATCTCTTTTTACATAGATCTTAAGATCACCCGGCAAGGGTTTATCAACAGAAAATGATATACAAGAGTAGCAGCTGCAGATATATATCTGGAAATGCGTTTTATTGTTGAAAATCTGCTCCAAAATGAATAAGCATACAAATAAATGGCTGTATACCCATTGGCTAGCTTACCGGGAGAAACAACGGTTCTCCTCTTGGGAAACTAGCTCAAAACAATGGGGGATTTACCCCCTTCCACTGCACCTCTTGAAATATGATGCAGCTTTCTGAAGAGACTACGCTGTCACTGAATACAAGTGCTTGGCCCAAAACCAATATGTGGAAATTGTAGATCAGGAGCTCCTCTTAGATCTCTTGCTACAAGATCTCCAAGAAAAATCAGGGCATTCCCACATGAGAAAACCCTTGCACTAAGCAGTGCAACAACTTAGCTAAACAACTAAGTATGCAGGAAGTCTAAGAAGACCTCATGAAAATATAATCTCCAATATGCCCATATGCTAGCCATCTCCTTCATTATATAATTGATGAGCTTGCTCACCAAGGGTCTCACCCACTATGAGGTTGCTTCCATGCAAAGTCTCCTCCACAAAAACTGCGCTGTCCAACAAGATGGTTCAATGCATCTAGACTTTTTTGTTGACTTGGTCAAACTTGACCTTGCCCACATAGTTGAGGCCTTGTTCACACATGTGGATGCTTGAACTAGTTATTACATGATCCTCTTTCACATTAGGAAGGATTTTTATTCATATTTGAGCAAATTATGAGCCTCCTTGCCCATTTATTCACCAATCTAAGTTTTAAAAGAAAAATTAATGTTCCCATTAGCAGAAGCTAAATTAGGAACATTACATATTTTAGGCACTTCTTCTTTGGTCAATTTTATAATTAAGAGGATAGGCTTTCCCAAAGACTGTTTAAATTAATTTGCAGGCTTGAATTCTTAGAAAAATACCTTTAAGTGCAAGTTTTTTACTGTAAAAAGGGTTTTCCACAAGTTGTAGGTTGAAATGTGGTCTTTGACAATCTTCTAGAGTGGTGAAAAATTCTTTGATAGTCTTCATAGGTAAATTCTAGTCAAATTCATAGGTTTTGGGCATAAAAGGGCAATCAGAGGCTTGAAAAGGCTTACATAGCGCTTATATCAGTCGTAAGATAACCCAAAAGGGTTGAATGAGCAGTTTTAAACAATAAAATGGTTTTAAAAAGGTTTAATCATATTCATTTGATCGCATTAACTGATATTCAATGCAGGTCGCATTAGGACAGGAGGTGGTTTCAGGATTTAAAATGAAAACCAGACAGTGGTAATCGTGTCCATTTAAGGTGGTAAGAGGTTTTGACGAAAACGAACGTGATCCAATAGAATAATGACACATCGCAGGGGGCGGAATGGGCGAAACAACCCATTTCACGTCCATTTTTTCTTTGGGTGGATGATCATTTTTTGGGCGCGATATTGATCTTGCACCATCAGATTTGGAGTATGGGAGTGATGGGCCAAGATTAACTTGGAAGATGCGGCCAAAAGGAATGGTGGGACCAAGTTTTAATGTATAAGCGGGCAGCTGAAAATGTAATAAAAACCTTTTTAAGATATGTATTTTAATCAAGGTTTTCATATGAAACAGGGGGTTGTGCACATAGGCGGGGCTTATATTATTCATACAAAGCATGAGGTTTTATATTGTATGGTGGAATATGTATAAGTGAGGGGTTATTTAAATTGAAACAAACCTTAGTCAAATTTCATTAAAACTTTAGGTTATGAATGTATGAGGGGAAGATTGCAATGGGTTAAGTCTTTCGAATCTTATGTTTAATTAGATTAAAAGACTTAAGATAAAAAACTGAGGGGCGGTGATGTATTTTTCTATTTCAAAAGGCATAGGATAGGCCCAAAGAAACATATTTGCACATTTTTCATTATATTATATTGTTTTTAAACCTATTGAATGGTTTAATAAACCATAGGGGGAGGGATATTTCTTTAAAGGTAGTTTTAGACCAAAGGGCGACTTATTTGGGTTTTATTTTGACATGTGGATAATAACTTTGGTCCAAAATATTTGTAATAGTGGGCTTTTAGGGATATTTAGATATAGGGATTTAGATAAATAGGATAAGGTTTTATTTAAGGATTTAATAAACTAAGTTAAAAGTTAATATGAAAAGGGGAATGGAATACACACAAAATACACAATATGAATAAGTAAAGTGAATAAGTAAAGCAAAGCTTGTCTTTTCATCAATTCACCAATTTACTTAGGATAAAGCATTTTTTAGGGTTTTTGTATGTTTCTAAGTGAAGGAAGTTAATTATATGGGGTTTTATGTTTCATTGAGTAAGAATGAGTCTTTACTTATGAAAATGAGTTAAAATGTATGAATAAGGGATAAATAATGATAAATGGGGATATAACATAAGATTTTAACATTTTCAACTAACCAGTCATCAAGCCTTGGGTCCAGTCCCAACAAAAGTCAAAGAAATGCTCTGAGCCTGTTTGACTGATAGTCTAAAACACTAAATACATACAGGGAATGAGAAATTAGTGATTTTTTATTTTTTTATACCCAGTGATGAATATTACATGCTTTCTTCCACTTCTTTCTATCTTACCCAACATTACTCTAACATTTTTTCTTCCTTTTGGCAGGTGCATTTAGGCTTGCAACATTGAAACATTTATTCTTTTGGAAGCATAAAAAGTCTAATTCTACCTTATTTCATATGAGGACTCAGATTATACTGTTGAGTTCCTCATTATTCTCTACCTAACTAATGATTAGTCAGGATTAAACTGTCTCACAGAACTTTATTCACTATCTAAAACATGGAAATTGAAAACATGACAAGTAAAGTTTAAACAGTTTAACTCATCATGGATTATGGCATTTAGTGACACTCTGCCATAATCATTTGCAAAAGTAAAAAGTAGTGGCATTTGGACTTGCACACTTTCATATCTTATTTTCATCTTTTTCTTTTGGGGTCTATATATTTTTAAGTCCTTTGATCCTTCTTTTAGGACTTTTTACCCTCTTTTTTGATTTTTTGATTTTGATTTTATTTTTATTTTTTCAAAATATGGGAAAACAACTTGCAGAAAGCAAGGTATGTACATATTTTACAAGACTATCAAAAGTCAATTCAAAATTATGAATCCTATATTTATAGGACCCTAACAGTGTCAACCTTGTAGGTTGTGGAAGTCAAATAGTAGCAACGCTTCCATCTTTATATATGTGATTGGTAGGCTTCCTTGTCGCCATAATTTTACATTCAATTTTTCTTGCCAACCTGAATGCCTTTTCCAATGAATCAAGTTCGCAAACGTGAACTTCATGTTGGATGTTATCCTTGAAAGTTCCTATGAAGACATCAATCCTGTGTTCCTCTGGAATATCAGTTACCCTTATATTCAATTTTTGGAAGTCCTTAATGTGCTCTGCCACTAAACCCTTTTGTTTGAGATTTATCAATTGGCTAAAGAAGGTGTTGCTTTTTGTATCCTCATAATATGCTATCATTTCCTCCGTAAAAATTGACCAAGTGACATTTTTTTTATGGGAGCAAAGCCATCAATACCATACAAATGTATTTTGTTCTAAATGTAAAGTTGCAATGCATACCTTTTGTGTGTTTTTAACATTATTGAGATCAAAATATTGCTCCATCTGTATTATCCATGTTACGGGATCCTTTCCATAAAACTTCCTCATATCCATCTTTTGAATATCGTGGTTCTTCCATCCAACATTAGAGTTTATGAAATCACGATTAACATTTATTTTGTTCTCATCATGAGTTTCCTCTACTATCTTTTCGCCATTAGGAAACATTTCTTGTATCAACTTTGTCAAACCTTCCATGTTTTCTTTTAGATCATTCTTCATGTTTTCCATGTTGTCTTTCATTTTTTCTTCCATGTCATCCATCTTAGCTTCCATGCCAGCTTCCATACCATCCATCTTAACTTCCATGTCATTCATCTTATCTTCCACGCCTTTCTTCAAACCATCCATATTATTCTTCAAACCATCCATCTTCGCTTCCACGCCTTTCTTCAAGACTTCCATTTCATTTTTTGTTGCTCTTTGTGAGAGCAAATTTTGGTGCACTTTCTCTTGTAATTTTGATAGATCATGTTGCAATTTTTCATCTTCATGAGTCATAGTAGAGTAATCTAAGGGCTTAATGGGTGCTTAATTCTTTTTAGGAGGAATTTTAGAACTGAATACTGATATATATGCTCAATAGGCCTTTTGAATCACTTAAAACTGATTTTTCAAACAAGACTTATGCAATTTGAAAACAAAATTACACACCTTTTTATTTTATTTTGAGGAGCTAGATATTGAAACTGAATTATCTCTGTGATTTTGAATCTTCAATATCTAAAATTTGGCCTTGTAGTAGCCCTCTAAAGCTTCTTTCTAATGCCACAAGTCTGACCTGATTTAGATTCTTCAAGGAAAAGTTATGTCCAATCTCCCACAATGAACTAATTATTTTTTGGTTCAGTAGAGCGCACTTGTATGACTTTCCACATGTCATTGTTTCATCCTTCAGCTCTGAAATTAATAGAACAGAAAATAAGTTCTGTGTAATTGTGGCCATTTTTTACAGCATTCAAATCCGATGCTCAGAGGGAGAGTTATGAATATTTTCCCACAATCACCTCTTTGAGATGAAATTCGAGAGCCTGACAAATCCCTAACTTCCACAGGCCATATCTCTGCAAATATTGTGAACCAAGCTCTGAAAGTTTGTGACAATGTTCCTTAGGATTCCGACTATGCACTCTAAAAATGTAAGCTTCTAAAAATTTGTATAAAAAACGTTATAGTGAAAATGCCACGATGACTTGTTTGGAGCAACGAAACCTTAGAATACAAAGCTCTGATACCAAATGTTGTGAAACCAGCTCCAAAAATAGAAGAACAGAGAGATCAATGCCTTAGAAATCAGCCACTTCGAGGGGGAAACCTCCAATACATTACATAAATGAAAAATTCTTGGATGATACAAATGACAAAACCTCCTTTCTATATATAGGAGTCCATGGGGCCACAATGTAATCTTAGTGGGGCCACAATGTAATCCTAGCCGACCTAACAATAATAATTTAAGGGCACAACAATAACAATATGGGGGTTACAGGGGTACAATAATAACAATAAGGGGGTTATACTAACAACAATAAAGTATTATACTAGTAATATAGGGACCTAACACAGAGACATCAAAGAGATGAGAATGGAGAGATGTAGAGATTCTCCAAGAGGGCTTGTACATGAAGAAAGCTCCAGATTTTCTCATTATGGGTGTGAGAATTCAGCTACACCATCAGATCTACAACGCTCTACCTTTCCTATGCTCATAGCAAGAGAGATGGAGGAAGGGGATGCGCCAAAGGAGGAGACTCTTGGTGGCTATCTTCAAGATTATGAATCTCAAACTTGGAGATTTAGAGATCATCTAAACTTCCAAGGGTTTTGCAAGATCAAAGAGGATAGAAGACCTAGCAATCACAATGGAGGAAAGAGGTGCAAGCAGCATGATGTGGGTAGATTCTTTCTATCTACCTTTGATGGGTCACCTAAATTTTTAGCTTGGGCTTGGGTGAAGGAGCTAGACACCTATTTGCAGCAACACCAAGTTTCAGAAGATGAAGCCATTATAGTAGCAGTGCTGCACCTTGAAGGTAAGGCTTATGCCTTGTGGTTTTATGAATATTTTTCATTAAAAGATGCAAATATTTTTACTTATGTAAGGTTCACTAGGATGTTAGTAAAGAGATTTAATGAAAAACATTCTGAAACTTCCTTGGTTGAGCTAGCCAAGCATAAACAAACAAAACTTTTGCATGAGTTGGAAGGATCTATAAATACAACTCCATTTCAAAAAACTCTTGAGGGGAGTAAAAACTGTCATAACACCTTGCTAGAGGCAAGATCCCCATTTCATAAAGAACTCTCTTTTCAAAAGGAAGACATGGAGATCTCTTTTTAAAAGGAGGAACTAAATGAATAACCTCTTAATGATGATGAGACAACCTCCATTCATGGTGAATGGGAAAATAAGATAAGAGGTAACATCGTTGTCACAACAGTAGTAGATCTAGTACCTCATCAAGAGGAAGATGGAGCATTTGCTTCAAAGAGAGAAAATCTTGTACTCTTATAAGGAGTTCCAAAGAATGTCACATATGGAGAACATGGCACAGTCCATGTGGAGCATGTGCCATCATTGACCGATTGTGAGATCTTGAAGATACAAGGAGATAAAGGGGAGGACAAGTATCATATGATGAGGAGCACACACCCCTCTCTATTTTAGAAGCTTGATGCATAGAAGAGGCAGGAGGATTTGTGTAGTAAGGACAAGGACAAATTAGTCTACTCTAGGCCTTGATGTTTCATTACATGGAGGCATTCCACCAGGGAGACCCCCCGATTGATAGAGGGATAAAGAGTTCTCTCAACATGGTGCAACATTCATATATTTTGCTAAGGAATAATCCTTGGGAGGAGCTAGCACAGTGCAGAGAACCTTTGATGGGTTCAAAGGAGAGGTGAGCAATTTTCTGATATGGACATTGCAATCTACCACTGAGTTATTTGCGTTGAAATATTTTGATTTAGAAATCTATGATGACATGAGCATGGTGTCAAAGGGCTACTCCATAGCTTTGGAGTAGTAAATGATACTTCCACACATGAGGAATATTTCTGAATATTACAAGAGGTTGCATGCATTGGAAAAACTATGGAATTTTTGGATGGGAAATGCCTTCCAAGAGGAGGTTGACCTCCATGTACTTCAATCTTGTCTTGGGCAAGATCAACTGCAAGGGAGGAAACAAAAGTGGGGTAACAATACTCCAACACGTGGCTTTGGCATTTAGCATGTCAAATAGGAGAATCATGATGTGAAATTTGCTTCATTCATATTTCTACAACATTGCCATTATTGGGAAACCTATATCTATATTGGGAGTCCCAACTATTGGTGGAATATTCCAAGAACCTCTTTACATGTAAGGTTCTTGATGGGCAAGTAATAGATGGGAGGTATAGAGTGGTTGATGGAATCATTTATTTCCATGATCAGGTCTACTTGGCTAGAGACTCCAAGCTCAAGGAGGGGATTCTACATGCAACATATGAGGCACTATTTTTAGAGCATGAGGATTCCATCGAGTCCTATCACACCATCATGGAGAGATTCTATTGGGAGGATCTCAAAGAATATGTGCACCAACATATTAGGAGATATGTATCTTGTTTGATGTATGAGGAAGAAAGAAACTACCTTTCAGGGTTGTTACAATCATTTCCCCTTTTGATGGAGAAATGGGAAGGATCACCTATGGAACTCTTCACCAACTTGTCTACAATATATGGTAAAGATTATGTTTTGATGCTTAATTATCAACTAAAAATGTATATGCACTCCTTTACCATGCATTTGCAGCACATTGCTCCAAAAGAGAGCAAACCTCTTTGTGGATTTCGTGTTCCTTTTGGAACTACATTCAGTGATGGGGATGACCACTTTATGGAGGAATTTGGGCAAGATATGTTTTTCTTGGTTCATATTCAACCAACACCTAATGTCCTCTACTATTTTCAAGATTTTGAGAAGCTTATGGCAATAAGCAAGTGGTTGGATGGCAACTCATCACAACATGTTTGGAGACAGCAAGAAGAAGAACAACGCTGGTCTCACTTGAAGGACTATTGTCACCATCCAATATGTCATATGACACTTAGTCCATGTTTCTTTTGGAGCCCCTATGGCGATGACACTCTATTCACTATATGCATGAAGGATTGGGCAAGAAGGCTTCCTAGAACCGATGAGGGGAATCATGAGATTCAAAGTATCTTTTGGCTTCATGAGGACTATATTATTGCAGCCCAAGATCAACAACTCCAAATTTATCATAAATGGAGAGAGAGACAGTGTAATTTGAACAATCTTATCTCTCATTTTCAGCCATGCAACCCCTACACATTGCATAAGCAGGGGATTGGTGATTGTTTCTATGAGATACCAAGGATGGCTCACTTTGTTTGGATGATAGCATGGAGATTGGAGTTTCTCATTGGGGTGAGGCACCCAACATTTATCATCTCTCATGCCTTAAGGAGGCCAATGGACAGCATATAACCCTTTCCATATATCTCCCACTTTTTCATGATGAAAGCTATTTGGTTTATCCACCAAAGGAAAAATTGTATTCTTGGGAGGAAACATATCCATTGGAGATTTTGCAGTATCCTTGTGGTTGCTTGAGGACAAGCAACATATTGGAGGGGAGGACTGTAATATTCCTAAATTAGCTTGCAGCTAATGGGAATATTAAATTTTTGTTTTGTCACTTAGATAGGTGAATAAATGGGTTGGGAGACCCATAAATCTTTTTATGAAGAATAAAACCACTTCTCATGTGAAAGTGGGTCATCTTTTCAGCTTAATAAAGCACCCTAAGGTGTGAGCAGGGGATAAAATATGTGGACTGGGTCAATTTGTACCAAATCAATAGTGCTATCATGGAGGAGTGGACATTAATGAAGGGACATCACAGTTTTAGATGGAGACACATTGCAAGGAAGTCTCATTAATGGATGGGGCTTAGGGTTTGGAATCTCATATCTTATAAAAGGAAAAGGATGGCAACCATACGATTCATATTGGTATATTTTATATTTTTATATATGGTCTGTTTAGACATATAGCTTTCTTCAGTTGTTTAGTTAAGATTGCATGTGCTGTTTAGCACAGGGTGTTCCTAATCGAGAATCCCACCTCTTCCATTGAGGAGCTCTTGGAGGAGTTTTCACTATACTTCCACATTTAGGCATTTGGACAAGCTTCAATCTCATGTACAACACAGTACTGTTGAGGATTTGTGTTTGTGTTGCAGGAGTGTAGCAGTGGAGGAGAGAAATCTCCATTTTCTGAGCTAGTTTTCCATTGGAGGGATCATCCTTTCATCCGAAGGCTTGGGAGGAAGACTTCTAGGCTTCATTACATATTTTGGCACCAGGCCAAGTAGCAGTCATCAACTACAGTGCAGTTTCCTTTAGGGACTATGTTATTTTGGAGAGCCGTTGCAGCAGTGGGTTTATTTCCCTATTTGGAGTGTTTGTGTTTCCTATGTGGGGATCATCCCTTCATTTAGGAGATCTATTGGAGGAGGATAAACCATATTGTATATCAGATCATCCATCTCCCATAAGTGATTTATTTGCAGAGATTATTCAGCCCTAGGGTTAAATCTGCTATATTTTGTATAGTGTGTATTTCCGAAAACCTTTTCTGGGTTGTCTTGGAATCCTATTTTGGAGCATGGATCTCTAGCCTTGGAATTTTTGGAGCATGATATCAGTAGAAATATATTTTATATATTTCAGCTGTTATTCTCTCTTAGACAACACAGTTTTATGGGTTCATGTATTTCATGTATTGACAACATCTTAGATTTAGGTGTATGCTTTCATGAGAGGCTTATTTGGCCAACTTGAGTGATATTTTCCTTAAGATATTGTACCTATTTTGCTGTTATAATCATAATGTAATGGATCCACTATTGTCTCATGCTTTGATCTATTATACTTCTGCATACTTCCAGTTTTGTGCACTCTATTCCTGCTTTCCCCATTTGGGAATATTACATCTTCCTTCTTCACCTTAGCTCTGATACCATGTTAGAAAATCAGAAAGGTAGAAATATTTTCTTATATTAATAATTACTTGTGATATTCTTGTGTTCTAATTAATTATTTTTATGTTCTTCTTTTATCTTCTTTTCATCAAGCATTCATAAAAGAAAAACATGAAGATCAGGGACACCATATATAAGCACTCAGCCAGGGCTACAACCCCTCTATAGGGGTTAACCCTATCAAACTTTTCTACTAGAAAATTAAAGTTGAGATATACCAAGACCTAAGAAAAAATTACCTTCCTAAATCCACCAAGTCAACCCTCAAATTTTCCTTCCAACCTTCAACGATTGACTACAACAACACTACATTAAAATTGCCTCAATATTGCATCAATACTACATCAAGTACATATTTTTGACTCTACTACATCAATATTACATCAAGTACATGTTTTTGACTCTATTGCATCATAATTTCGACCCAACTTCAAGAATGCAATTTTGACTCTCCTGTAGCTTCAGTTCCTTCGCATGTGTGAGACACGAGAGAAAATTCTGATTTCCTTAGCTAGATAAAGACTTCCTTCTCCTTTGCTAGCCCTTTCCTCCTCCTTCCTTTAGTTTCACATGTTTTACTATTTCCATCTTTTGCAATTAGAAATTTTGAGATATGTGCTTCTAAATGAGTCGAGTTGCTCCAATATATAGTGAGCCTTTGATGTTGAATTCCCTTGTTGAGGCTGGCATGTCCTTTATTCAGGCTGACTTGGTGGAGGAGGCCTAGAACAGCTAATTTACAATAAAAAAATTTTATTTCTTGATAGATGAAGCCCAAGAATGGTCTATTACATTATGACATGGACAATTAATCTTGACATAGACCCTAGAATCCTGTGATGGAGGCTTTGAACTATTAAACATTGACCTAGATATAAAACCCATGCTTTAATAAGTGAATTTCATTTATAATAAAAAATATTTTCTTTCTTTTGAAAAATACATTATCATAACTTAAATGCAATTATGAAGACTCACATTACATACATTCTTCAGTAATATACCATATAAATATGTAAAGAAATAAGAGTTAAATGGGTATTCATAATTCAATATTCACAACATTTCAATTTTTTTTTAAAATCACACAATGCTCAAAATAAGAGTATTTCTCATAAAATATGTTTTCCATGGATGTTGTAAGAATTGGAACATGTTATAATTATGGAGATAGTGTTTAAGGTTTCAATGATGGTTTTTATTCTAATTACGTGGTTATTTTTTTCATCCCTTGTATCCATGGTCATGAAGAACAGGTGGGGTTTGAGAGGGTCGAAGAAAACTTCCTTCATAGTGATGATTACCTTAGTAATTATTGTAGTGCTATAAAATATCTACTAAAAAAGATAATATATTTTGGTGAATGATCATGGTAATGTTTATGGGTATGAGGTTCCACTATTCTGTCATTCTTTTTTCACTTCTTTAAATTTTTGAAGAAATCAAATAAATTTATCATAAGTGGAAAGGCAGACAAGGCTCTTTAGTGTAGGAACTCTTTCTACTTCCTTAGACTATATTTTTAGTGTGGAAAATAAATTTGTGAAAGGTCCTTGTCAATCTTGTGAACTAATGGAGATGTGGTTTTTGTATTTGATATTCATTATGATATTTAAGGATACATTTATGAGGAAGAAGATGAGGAAAATTTTAAAATTAAACCAACAATTTCTCTATAATAGAGGCTCTAAAGCAATTAGATGTATATAAAACATAATATAATATGTAAGAAATCCATGATTGAAACAAATATGATCATGACTTGGAAAGTAGTTGCGTAGATTAATATCAACAACATAGTTTAATTTTTGTTTCTAGAGAAGAGTTTACTCAAGGAATACACCTTGGAATTCACCAAAAGGAAACATTACTAAGGTGATGATACAAAAATAGTGATTCTCAATCTCAAGGACATGTGTTATGCTTTATTTTCAATTATGGTTCCCTTTTCAATTAATTAGGTGCTTATTAACAATGGATAATGACAATGTATATTAAATGTTTGCATCTAATCAATATATCTTATCCGAGTTTGTATATTTCTCTTGTCCTAAATAAAGTATACATACCTATTAAATTTGTGTAGGATATTGAACAACAACATGTCATTCAACGATAAAATCCATTTACATATAGTGACGATGGTGTTACAATATTGATGATTTCTAACATGATAATGTTTATGATGGATTCCTTGAGTTGATTTTTGGCTTTAGTAATGATAGTTGCATGGAAGAAAAATGTTGTGAGGATAACTAAGAGGACCTTCAGCCTAGTGATGAATAAATTTCATCTATTTTTTTTTTCCTTCTCTCGCACTAAAAAATGGGGTTTGCCTACTTGAATTATTCTACATATCTAATAAAAATGTCTTTGTAAAATGAAAATACACTTACTAATAACAAGGAAGCTACATTCACAACTTATGAATAACAAGATAAGTGTGACTACCTTGTAAGTATATCACCCCTTATAAAAATTGTTTTGTTTATTTAATTGGGGAAATAAGGCCATGTTGATTGTTTTTTATGATGGAATGTACACCTCAGGAAAACCCGCTTAGCACTTCGCCTTATTCTAATGATTTTAATTAGGTTAAATTAGTTTGTTGCAGTTTTGGTAATACCTAACATGTTGAGGATGCCAAGCGAGGCTCAATAATATCCACATAGGGATAAAATCCAAGGACTTGACCTTATGACCTCCATATTGTTATTCATAGTAGTAAACCACTCAATATAATACATTGGGTAAGGTCATGCTAATCATATTCAAGCATGGATGTAATTTGTTTTTAAACGCGTGACTTTGCACAATAGAGTACATTTGATTCCTTTGTTTATTATTTGGAGAATTTGTGATGGGATACCCTTCTTTGAAATTTAGCCAAAAACATTCTTGTATGGTCTGATAGTTAATTACAAGTGTGAAAGTCATATCCTTCTCCAATTACACCACACTTGATCTAATACATCATGTATATGTTAGGATAGGAAGACATGGGTTTGAACAATTTCAATTTATTAAACAATATGTAGGTTTTAATATTATACTATTAATTTCTGTAGATAGATTGTGAATAAAAAAAAATGAAATGGAAAACACACACATTAGCATAAAGATTTTATCCTAGAAACCCAAAATTTGGAAAATCGGAAATATTTTTCAATATATTCTCCTTTACACTATTACAATACAATATTAAAATATTTCATCCTCCATAAATATCCAATACATTTAACATGGATTAGATTACAACCATAGTTCCTTAACCAAAACTAAAAAAACCATGGTCAAAATCACCATGCACCACAAAACCGCTAAAGAAAAAAACCGTGTACTAAAAAATACCAAAAATGGACACAAAAACCATCAAAAAAACTTTTATGGGAGGAAATACCCCAAAATCCATACACATGGGGGAATTTCCCCCCTATAACTCCCATAAATAAGGTTAGCTGCTATTGGGAACAATGTACAACATGTGGGGATACTCATGCAAAGAATATAACACATACCCAATGTTCTCCCACTTGCTTTTATTGCACATAGGGGGGGTCATAAGAGTACATGATTAGAAACACAGAGAAATAATTCTCATTGTTTATATACACCAAGATAAATATCAATACTCACATATTTTATTAATGAATATATAAAATTCTTCAAATTGTTCACCTTCACCAACAATACATTCTTTTCTTTAATCTTATCTGTCACAAAGTGATACTGAACATTAGTATGCTTTGTCTTAGAATGATGAACTTGGTTCTTTGCTAGGAATATTGCATTCTGTTTGTCAAAATATATCCTCACAACTTGTACCAACCCGAGACCTAAACATAATCTATGTAACCATACTTCTTCCTTGCTTGCGTGAGCAGTTTCCATGTATTCAGTTTTTGTAGTTGAAAGTGCCACTATAGATTGTCTCTTGCTAATCCAACTAATTTCTCCTCCAAGTAGGTTAAACACATACCCCCTTGTGGATCTTCTATGATCTAGATCTTTGGGCCAGTCTACATAAACAAATCGATGTATGTCCAACACTTATACAATCCTAGTCTTCCTTGATAGCACAATCCATAGCCCATAGTGCCACACAAATACTTGAAACCCCTCTTTATAGATGTCTAATGCTCTTTCCCTATTTTTGACATATACTTTCTCAACACTCCCACTACATTTGAAATGTATGATCTAGTATAAACTATTGCATAAATGAAACTTCCAACCACTCTATCATATGGAACATGTGATATGTCCTCTTCCTCTTCCTGTGTCTTAGGACATTTTTTTACAAATAACCTTACACCTATATGAATAGGGACCTTTATCAATTTACATTCTTTCATATTAAAACTCTAGAAATTTGTCTCAATATATTCCCTTTGATTTAACTAAAGTTTCTTGTTTTCTTGATCCATGCCAAAAATAAAATTTGTAGCACCAATATTCTTTATGTCAAATTTAGAGGAAAACTATGTTTTTACTTCCTATATTATTTCATTATCATTTCCAATCAGCAACATATCATCCACATACAAGACCAAATAAATAATACAATCACCAATTAATTTTAAATACACACAATGATCCACTATGTTCCTTGTGAATCCAAGTCCCAATATATAAGTATTAATTTTTTGATACTGCACCCTTGGTGATTGCTTTAGCCCATACAGGGACACCTTCAACCTACATACCAACTCTTTCTTTTCTCTAACAACAAAACCTTATGGTGGCTTCAGGTATATTTCTTATTTCATGCCCCCATACAAGAATTTTCTCTTCACATATATCTATTCTACTTAAAAATCAAAGGCAAAAAATAAAAAATAAAAAAAATAAATCCAATAGAATTTAACTTGGAAACATGATAAAAAATCTCATCAAAGTTAATTCCCTCTACCTAGGAATAACCTTTCACTTCTAACCGAGCTTTGTATTTCTCCACTCTTCCTTTTGCATTCAAATTCTTATTAAATACCAATTTTCTTCCAATTTCATTTCTTCTAGTTGGAAACTCCATTGGATCCCATGCCTCATTCTTGTCCAAAGATGTCATTTCTTCAACTAGGCATTTTTCTAAAGTTTTCCATCCTCTAACTCTACTTCATCCCCAATAGTTCTAGGACCTTGTCCTAAGGATGAACCACATTAGCTGGTTTGAAACGTCGACCTAATCCTAATGATGTGGTTTATCCAAAAGTACTTTTATCTAAGTTCTAGGATCATCATCAATAATAAAGAAAACAAAATCGGAATGGAAATAAGGTGAAATATACCTTTCTAGCTAGCTTCCTTCCCAAACTAATATCCTCGATACTAGAGTATGTGGTTCTTCTTCTTCTTCTTCTTGTTCTTCTGTTGAGGTTGATTCATCATCATTCAATTCAAATTCTATCTTTTACGGTTCTTTATCCCTTGGTAGGACCTCTTGTTTAAAAATATCTTTTATTTATCTAAATACCAAATCTCTACTATACACGACCTTATTTTTTCTAGGTTCCAAATCTTATAACCTTTCAGACCATATTTATATCCAATAAAGATACACTTTCTAGCTTTCTTATTAATATAGGGTAAAATTCTTGGGTTGTTGGTTATCGAATATCCCTCTCAGGGCTTTCCGGTGCTCGAGGCAGACAGTAAGATTAGCTGTATAGTTCACAAAGAAGGCACATACATGTTCATATTAACTTAAAAAAAACTTGATAGAACGAGATAGAAGATTACCTCTTTAATGATCTTGGAGTCCCTTGGAGAGCACTAGGCAGGTGGAGCAGGAGTTCTCCTTCACCAGCTCCAAATCTTGGCCCTGCAATCAATTAAAGCACCTGTGTAATCTCTACCATATCATATATTTCCTATCAATTAAGTCAATATATAATGAACACTTAAACTATGCACATCTAAGCCATTCATCTCATGCTATATAAGTGATTAAATAACAATGACAATATCAATGCATAGAATGGACAAAACAGATACAGCTCTATTGATTTATAAAAAAGGAGGATGACAACTGTTGGTTGTACCAAGCCCTCCTTAGCCTTCCAATCTCTCTATCTCTCAAAGTGGTGATGTCTTTATCAACAAGTTCTCAATGAACCTCTTTGACCTTTGACCTTCACACTACAACAATGATCTCTACTTCAAAAGTATGCAAAAAATTTGACAATCCTTCGACCTTGAACCAAAAGCCTTCAACTCCATTTTATAGGAGATGGAGAGAGAAATCATTGCCCTTCTCTTTCCATCAGTTATGAATAGAAAAAACCAAGATGTTTCTCCAACCTCCATGCTTTTTCCTTCTTTGAGAGTTCAGTTGTTTATGGCAAGGCCCAATAAGAGATTAGTGCTTTGCAGTTTCCTTTTTGTACTGACTCTCTTGTGAGAAAAAGCTGGAGATTCAAATCATTCTCCACGGGTTTTTGCCCATTTCAAACTTAAAACATGGGTAACGTTGCCCTCTAGTGTAAACAGAGCATTTCCCTAGCCACTAACGCGGCCTATTCACTGATCAGATGCGTTATAACACTCTTGTGTTGTTATAGTGAGGCGTTACCTTGGCAGAAATAGGTTTAATTTAGGTCTTTATATTCCTTCCATATTTGTCTTCTCCTCTGAGCTAATGAGGAGGTATTTTGACCTGTAATAGATGCCACCTAAAGTGTGAGGTCAGAGACAAAGACGATGGCCAAAATACTTTACAATGTGTGTAGTAGAGATAAAGAGATTGAAAGACTGAGGAAAACCTGAAACAACAACATATTTCAGAAAATATAGTATCTATCTTGAGTCGGGCATTCCCATGCTCAGTAGCTTAAACAACATGATTTCTCTAGAATAGAGATATGAAGAATCTGTCCACCGATAAGCACAATGTGGAAGTGTCTATCATAATAGGATCAGGTTGAAAAAGCTGTCTCCATAAACAATATCACAACTTGGGGAAGGGAACACAACTTTAATGATGTAACCTTTTCCCCAAGGTCTTGACCGCCGATTCACTTAAACTGCATATTCCTCAACATGTGAATGAAGGAGCTGTCATCGAACATGTGAGAAATTGTCTGATTACCAGTCGATAATGAAAACTATTAACAGGCGCGAAGGTGGCCACCGATAATGATGATGGTCCCTAAGATGCACAGTAAAATCTAGCGAGTGTGAATAAAATGAGTTGAAGTCGAACACTCGTAGAATCATTCAACCAGGAGCCAATGATGAAGATTCCTGATCAAACACAAGACTACCTGCCACTGATGTCTGCAAGTATCTCGGTACTGATGGGTTTTTGGATCAACTTCCTAGATAAGACGCTGAATTCGATAGGAAGAGATCTGTTGAAAGGTAGGCACTGAGGCATCCTACATCAGTCAACATGAAACGGAAACCAACTGATTTTTTTTATGATTGAGATAATGAAGAGTGAATGGGGATGTCAGACGACAAATAATTTCTGGCATAATGAGTAGTTTGGTTGATAACAGGAGCAGTAGATAGCGATATCTTCTTGAACAATAGAAGGCACTGTAACAGGGTACTAGGAAGCTAAGGCTTAATGAACACCAAAGAGTGTGTTAGGATTTTACCGGTGTAGGGACACTAGGAGATGAAGGCTAATACTCATAGATGGTAGGGTTTGGCTAACTGTGAAAGAGTTTTCTGGGAAGTGCCATGTTCAAGATTTTTGCTGCCAAATCAACCTTTCTGAAATGTAACAGAGGTAGTATCCATTTTGTCCAAATTTTCCCCCATCTGATTAAGTTTAATGAGTCCAAACGAGTAAACTCGGTGAAATTTTTCATATTTAGAGAGTCTGAAAAATATCATAAAAGACAACTCTATGCCCCGTCTGATTAGGTTTAACGAGTCTAGATGAGTAAACTCGGTGAATTTTTCATATTTAGAGAGTCTGAAAAATATCGTAAAAGACAACTCCATTGGAGTACCTTTGTTATGTCTTGATAACTGGGCATGGAAAAGGGAGAATAGTAAGCCTGAAACAATTCATTTTCTGTGAGTTAGTCCATCGAAGCTAGAAAAGTGAGAAATCTATGTTCGATGTATGTCTACCTCATTTTGTTATGAGTATGAGGAGACGGAGTAAACTCAGTACTCTTTGTGAAATTTTAACGAGTCCAACAAAGAAAAACTCGGTGCCCTCCATGAAATTTTAACGAGTCACGCGGAGAAAACTCGATTACCTCCATGAAATTTTAACGAGTCACGCGGATAAAACTCAGTTACTTTTTTGGTTTAAAGAGCTTTGAAAAAGAGGAAAAGAATGGCTCTTTACTCTCTATCGTGGTAGTTTAGCGAGCCCAACAAAGTCAACCCAGGGTTTTTTCAGTTTTATGAGCGAGAAAAAGGTCCCTAAAAAGAAAGCTCAGTGCTTCTTCATATCAGTTTTAACGAGTTTGAAGAAGAGGACTCCAGGTTTTTCAGATTAACGAGCAAGAAAAAGACCATAAAAATAATGCTCGATATCAACTTCGTATAAGTTTAATGAGTCCGAAGAAGGGAACTCAAGGTTTTTCAAATTAACGAGCAAGAAAAATACCATCAAAAGAAAGCTCGAGTAAACAAGAGTGTGTCTACTTATGAATCTTGATCACTCATCAGAATATCAATACCAAATCTCAATAGTTGTGACACATGCACAGCAAGAATTCATGACTTTTTTCAACTAGCTTAGAGAGTCATGCCCCAGAATTGGCTATAAGAAGGTCGGAAGACCTTCATTTTTACTGTTTTGAGTGCAGTGAAGGAGCTGTAGGATGAAAAGGGGTGAAATCTTCAGCTGACGATTACGGTCAATCCGGGCAACGGTTTTCCTTCCTGCGAGATCCAGGTAAGAGCTAGAACCTCTTGCTATCATTTAATTGTCTTTTTGTTACTTTGTGCTCATTTAAAATGGAAAATTTGTGAGGCCCTAAAAAATTATTGCGCTTAACGCAGGCCAGTAGTGTTAGAGCCGCATTAAGCGCATATCCCGTGAAGGGATGCCACGTTATCACGCTCTGTTTCACACTAAGGCCAGTGTTAGGCGCACTGCATTTTTTAGAAACTCATTTCCAATTGTTTTGAAGTGGTCCAGAAAGATTTTAATCGGTTGAAAATGTTGCATTTGTAGGTATTCAGCTCTTAATCATGAGTATCTGGTGAGAGAGAGAACATGACCAGGAAGAACGAGAGATGATGACGGATGCTGCAAGCTTGATGGCTCTCCGCAGATGCGGATTGCTAAAATATGCTCGCTTAGAACTGATGAGGGGTCAAGAGGACCTCCTGAGGTGGCTAATCCAGCAATGGGATGAACGACACCATGTCTTTCAGATTGGGGGCAATGAACTCTCAATAAAAAAGGATGATGTGTAATTTTTGACCGGCCTATCATGTCATGGACCGAGGCCCAACTTGATGGGGTCCAGAGCTGACCCATGTTCCACTATTGATTTGATTCATGTGCATTGCATACGTGAAACTCAGGCTGTGAGCAACCAGGTACCGATCGTATGGGTGAATTTGAGACAATTGAGGTCTACACTATGGATGATTGTTCGCTTGGCAGGTGCCAAGAGTCAACATGTGACCACCAAGGCCCAGATGCTACTAGCCTTGGACTGTATGCAGCCTCAGGTGTTTGATTGGTATGACGGAGTTGTTCGTCGGGTCCGAGCAGAGCTTACTGCATGTAAGACCCGTACCCAGAGAGAGTTTGGGTACGGTACACTGATTGTCTCTTTCTTACTGGAGCAGGTACCATTGATGAGGCCCAGGATTGTTACAGTGCCATTGGGCCCACGCGAGCCGAGGCAGGCTCGGTGGGCTGCTTTGCTTTCGCAGACTGGAGAGGGTCCCGTCCGCCACTGTTTTGATGATGGGTTTTTTGATTGGCTAAACTCATAGATTATTATGATTGAGGATTATCCCTATGCAGGGATGAACTTCACAGGCGATCCGGATTTAGTGCTACCCCCTGGCACCCAGTGGGGACTCCATGGTAAGAAGGAAATGATCAGTGTATTTCATGGAAGTACTTTGTTTTTGTCTTTTGAATATTTATGCAATTTTTTTTTTTTGGAATAGGGTGAAAATTATGTTTTGACATGAAGCGTTGTTTGCTTGACATAGATGTGGCACCCGTCCGTCCAGTTGGGGCCCCTCGCTATGCACGGTGAGGACTGCAGTTACCTGGGGTTGGCACACTAGCAGAGGATGTGAAAGCCACCGAGGATGATGATGCCCAGGTTTTACATGAACTCTCCAGAAACCTAGAGGGTTTGAGTATGTGCATACCACCCCTTCCTATGTGGGAGGTTCCAGTTCGTTTGCAGCGGCATACCGTAGGTGTGCCGGAGAGATACTTGGTGCCTCTGAGGAGGATAGCTAGAGCAGTTGTATGTTACCATGATCATTAGGCTTAGCTGGTGGAGCAGATGTATTAGTGTCAGAGCATGGCTTCGTATACGCCAAATTTTTTGTAAAAAACCCAAGTTTTGGAAGATTTTTTGATGTAACTATTGTACTAGACGCGACATATATATATACATATTTTTTGGTGATTTTGTGTTTTTCAATTTTTTATGTATTTTCAATGGGATAAAAATATGTATACTCATGAGTAAATCTTTTATAGTAAATGTGACAAGTGCTAATCTAACACATAGTTTGCCAAAGAATCGGCTAATGCATTAAATTCTCTAGGAACGTGCTCAAATGTAATTTTTTGGAATTGACGTTCTAAAAGTCACACCCTTAAAAAATAATGTAACAGACTAGATTACGGACACAGTATTGATTGTTTAACTGCATAATGACGAGTTGGGAATCTAACTTTACCACTAAATTGGAGATGTCACGAGATGCCGCTTCCGTGAGGAGTTGGATCACTGACATATACTCGACAACATTATTGGTGGCGCTACCTAGGAAAATTCCCCCAGAACCAAGAAGTTCCAACTCAGGAGTATAGAGAACCCAAGCAGCTGAAGCAATTTGTCTAGTGTGACGACTAGCACCGTCCGCATATCCGACGTATGATAAGGGGGGTGACAACATTTGTGTGAAAGAAAAAATCTTAAACATGAGAAAAACACCTCGAAAACCAAAAAATATCCAGAAACATCAAAACAATAGGCAAAACTTATATATATAAAATTACAAAGCATATGCCTAGTGCGAAACTAGGCAAAATACTTCTTTAGATAGAGCCCGTTGCGGGGCTCCGCGAGTGGAATTCCATTACAGTCCTGAAATTCGTAAAACCCCTTTGAGAGGACTTTAGTGACGATGTAAGGACTAAGCCATAATGGTTGGAGTGTTCTTGTCCCCAATAGGTCATGTTTTTTATCATAGAATAGAACAAGATCGCCCTCTTGGAAAGAACGAGGCTTGACAGATTTGTTGTATTGAGCTTTGACTCGGCGCCGGTGAGCTTCGAGTGCTAGTGTAGCATCTCGATGAGTTTCATCCAAATGATTGAGTTATATTAAGCACTCTTCTGTGGCGGTGGTGCCAGGCAGGAGTTCAACAGCAATTTTGAGTGATGGAATTTCGCACTCGATTGGAAGTATTGCCTCCAGGCCGAATGCAAGTTGAAATGGCGTGAAGCCTGTGGCAGTTTTGATTGACGTTCGGTATGCCCATAATGCGGAATACAACTTCCAATGCCATGTGGTTTTATGATTTCCGACCAATCGACGAATCATGGTTTTGAGGACGCCATTTACGGCTTCGACTTGACCATTATCTTGAGGATAATAAGACGAAGATTGATCTTGACGAAAACCTAGCATGGATGTTAATTTAGTCATCATATGATTCTGGAAGTCGGATCCATGATCTATGACAATAGATAGGGGTACGCCGAACCGACAGATTACCTGATTGAACAGGATGAGAGCGGGGGTTTCACCATCAGCCTTAAAAGTGGGAATGGCTTCTGCCCATTTCATAAAATATTCGACCGCAACCACGATGTAGTTGTGTCCATTTTCTGAAGTGGGATTGTAGGTGACGAAGTCAATTCCCCATTTAGTGAAAGGACCAATGGAGATAACCAGATGAAGGGGGACAGGATGAGTGCACATTTTATTTGTGAAAATTTGACATGGATGGCACTTCTGGACCATTGCAATGCAGTCTTTAAACAAAGTGGGCCAATAGTAACCTGCGTGCAATATTTTTTGGACAGTAGCTATGCCCGAAAGATGACCACCGCATCCCCCTACGTGGCAGTCATTCAAAACACGTTCCGCCTCATCGAAAGTGAGACAACGTCGGAGAATAGTATCAATGCCACGACGATATAATATATCGTTTAGCACGAGGTAGTTCTTTGCTTGGTGGCGGATACGACGACGGTCGTCGGATGCAAGAGTTGGGCGGAAGCATTAGGTTTGTAGGTAGAAAAAAATGTCTCCATACCATGGGTCCGAAGAATCGACCAAGTATATAGATTCATCAGGAAATGGATCATGAGCTACTTCTCCTGGGTCAATTCGAGGAAGGTCCAACAATAATTTGGCAAAGATGAGGGATTTCTTTGCTTTGGCAGCTGTGAAGATCAAATCATATTGCTGGAGGATTACGATCCATTTGGAATATTTTCCTCCAATAATTTGTCTAGACAAGATGTGTCGCATGGGGTTCTCCAAAGCAATAACTGTAGTCTGTCGCAGCAATATATAGTGTTGGAGTCGGGTGATGGCAAAGACTACCGCCAGAGAAAGTTTCTCCACATGTGAGTAACATAATTCAGGTCCGATTAGACCTTTGGATAAATAGTATATCACATGTTCACTGTTGTCACTGTGAACTTGAACCAGAACCATTCCAAGCGAGAATGGTGAGGCTGCCAGGTAGAGGAGAAAGTCGCATGAGTAGTTGGGGGCACTAAGGAGTGGGGTTGAAATAAGTGCATGTTTCAAAGCGTCAGATGACTGTTGAGCTTGGTCATCCCATAGGTATAGTGTTCCTTTCTTCAATAACTGCATAAATCCTTTTTTCATCTCAGCACAGTTAACGATGAATCGACATAAAAAGTTTTCCTTCCCTTGCAAACGTTGGAGTTGAAGGATGGATTGTGGTGACAGAAATTCAACAATCGCCTTAACCTTATCGGGATCAACCCTAATCCCGTGCTTGGAGACAATGAAACCTAACAGACATTTGGACTCGAACATAAATATGCACTTATGAGGATTCAGACGTATATTGTAGAATCTACACCTAGCAAAAATTTCTTTCAGATGAGCAAGGTGATCAGGTCGTTTCTTGGAGTGGGCTGGAAGGTCATCCAAGTAAGCCTGTACAATATGTTGAATGTCATGAAAAGCGTAGTCCATAGCCCGCTGAAAAGTTGCTCCAGCATTCTTCAGTCCAAATGGGAGTTTTCGATACGAAAATGTGCCCCAAGGACAGATGAAGGCAGTTTTATGTTGGTCGTCTTTTTTAATTGCAATCTGGTTATAGCTCGAGAATCCATCCATGAAGGAAAAATATTCGCATCCGGCAAAATCGTCGAGAATCTGATCTATGAACGGTGTAGGATAATTGTCTTTGGGACAAGCGGCGTTCAGATCGCGATAGTAAACACAAACTCGAATGGTGCCTTGTTTTTTATCGACAAGAACCGGATTGGAAACTCATTCTGTTAAAGGAATGGGATAGATGAAACCAACGTTTAAAAGTTTTTCTACCTCAATTTTGATGGCGGCTGCTTTGCGCGGGTGGACAGGTCTGAGTTGCTGCCGAATTGGTTGGGCATTGTCATAAATCTTGATTTCGTGCTCGAATATAGATGGATCTATGCTGGGCATTTCGTCATAAGACCAAGCAAACACATCATGGAATTCCTTGAAAAGGGATGTGAAGCATGCAATTTCCTCGAGATTGCAATCGGCTCCAATCTGAATATTTTCCACGATACCCATTTTGACCGAGATATCAATGAGCATTGTCTTAGAAAGATTACCCATGTTCCCTTCTGAATCTATAGTTTCAACAGTCGTGTAAGTAGAGGGAACCATCTCAGGTGGGTCAAAGGATGGGATTTTAGTTTTTATCACGTCCGAGTCAATCATCGAAGCGCGATGGTGAAACTCTCCCCAAGGTCGTTCTTCTAGAGACATGATATCTCGAATAGCTTTGTATGTAGGCAAGACTTCATTGAGGAGATATTTAGAGAGAACTGTGATGGGTGGGAGGTTTGTATCTTCAGTCGAAACCATAGCAGTGGAGGGTTCAGATGTTATTTGGATGGCTTGGTAAGCCAACTCGGCTGGTGAGAGCGGCATCTGATCTCCATAGGAATCAATGTCTGAAGATGCCGGGATGATCCATGGGTCGATAGAGCCATCCAAAGTGGTGGATATCATTGCAACCATGTTTGGGATCTGTGGCGGCAGGAGAGGAAAACAACCCAGTAGGGAAGATGCCTTCAAAAGACCGGAACCGATACTGACGTAAGAGTCAGGAAAGCCTCCTATTAGGGGTACAGTGCTACTTGGTAACGTGGTATAATCAGGGGTGCAGAAGGATAACTGATCCACTGTGACTATTTTCCCATCCAATGGAAATAGGATGAGTTGGAAGACCGAAGAAACAATGGCAGTCATGGCATAAGACCAACTGTGACCAAGAAATAGATTATAGTCGAGATGGCGCTCTATGACTTCAACGCCCACGGTTACTATTTTCCCACTAAGGGTGATGGGAAAGATAGCAAGGTATCCTTTTGGGAGGAACATGTGGCCGTCAAAATATTTGAGAGAATTCGACGGCAGTGTTAAGGTAGGAGAACCTAAATTGAGCCAGCAAGCTTGTGACATAACGCAGGTCGAAGCACCTTCATCTATGACAGTGCGATGGATTGGTCTCCCTTTCAACACAACCTACACCTGGAATGCGAGTTGGTGTGAGAGAAAAGGTTTAGATTTTTCCATATCAAAGACAGCTAGCATGGAATCCTGGGGGTTTATTCCACCAATGGCCGAAAGCAAGGCTTTCCTTTGTGCTGGACAAGTTTGCAATACTTCGAGAGTAGACATAACTGACGGTGCTTGCGCCAATTCTTCTACAATGTTGTAGTTTTGGATTGCACGTGTAGAGGTGTTATGAGTCGTGCGTTGAAGTGTCCCTTTGGGGGGACGAATCATGGGGTCAGCAGTAGGCCGTTCGATATTCAAATCGTTGGGTGGCGGTGGATTTGAACTAGTACTAGGTTCTTGAGCATCTATGGTAGGATTTCCCTAAAGCTTGGCTCGTGTTTGAAGTTCAACACTCTCAATGCCATAAATGGCAGATGGACCTTCGCCGCAAGGATGTGAACCACCATTGCCCCGTTGCTAGGGGTGTGGAAGGTTGTCAACCATGTGTTGATGTTGCTACTGTTGATTAGGGAAAGGATTATGAAGAACGACATGTGTTCACATAGAATCCTTGTTTGCGATAAAATTGGTGCATTCCTGCAGCCGAGGACATTTGTATGTCAAGTGGTCCTCCGCACAGATCTTGCAAGGAAATTTTGTGGGTTTATCCTTCCCTTTGTCATTTTTGGCAGCGTTTTTCTGATTAGGGTTATTCTGATTGTTCGATTGCTCTTTCGAAGAAGATGTATTTTTCTTGTTCTTCTTATTTTTCCCACTAGGTTTTTGTGAATTTTGCACAGAATTTACCTCAGCGGTAGGAAGAGTAGTCGTTTGGTGAGGGGCGGTGGCAGCCGAAGATGGCTGGGAGGCTTGCCCCCGAGACTTTTTTGTGGCCACACTGGAGATTGTGCCAACGAGACCGTCGGCATGTGCTCCGGTTTTCTGAGTGGCTGGAGGATTTGGGTTACTAGGGGCATTGGGGAGAAAATCATATAGTGTGCCAGATTGTGAATAGATTAAATCCAAATGTTGGGCACGACAAATGCATTGATCTTCTGTAACCGCACCGGAAAGGCCAATGTCTTTAGAGATGTGGGGTAAGAGAGACTTACAAAACCAATTAGCTAAGATATGATCTGGGATTGGCGCTTTGACTAGCCTCCTTCTACGTCTCCATTCATGAATGTGATCGGAGATTTGGGTGGCGATGTCTTGGCGCAGCGAGGTTAAAAGTTCCATCCCAGTTTCAAATCTGATTGGTAATTGGAAGTTCTTTAGAAACTCCGTCGCTAAAGCGCCAAAAGTGTTGATGGCGACACGTGGTAATTCAATATACCACTTGACAGCATTGCCTGTAAGGGTGCAGGGAAATAGTCGAAGCCAGACATTATCATCCACCATGGAATTGGATATATACCATAGATGAAAGGTAGTGATGTGTGCGGCTGGGTCGTCCCCTTGTTTCCCATCGAACTTTGGGATGTCAGAAGGAATATTTAGCGGTACTGGAGGCCAAAGCGGGTTATGATTGATGGGATCATTAGTCATTTTATGGATGTCGAGGATGTCCAGAGCTGCCAAAAATGGAAATTGTGGATTTTCCCCCGAATCTAACCAAGGAAGTATGGGCTGACTACTTAGACCATAGGGTCCACCCATCAATGTGTTACCAGGAAGATAAGTAGGACTTTGATAAAAATTTCCTATAGGTGGAGGGGTAAGGACATATGGTTGTTGTCCATAGGGCATATTGTATTACGGGGCGAAAGGTTGGTTTCCCCCAGTATAAAAGTGCCCTCCCATTCTAGATGGAGGTTGGGGTGGGTTAGTCCATATGGATGCAATATAGTTTCCCGGAGGCATGCTACTACTTGCATAGTTTGGCAATGGCATAGACCCTACACCTATATTTGAACCACTTAAGGGAATAGTATTAACAATAGGTTGTCTCGTTTGTCCTAAGGATTGCAGGGGAAGTGAAATGTTCCCTGCTACCCGTGTGCTGGTGACACTGCCCCCTGGTATATTGGCCAAGGGGTTTGAACTCAGCAAAGGGTTCCAACCGAAAGGGTTGCTAAAAGGAACTGAAGTAGTCACACTCATGGGAGGAGCAACCGTGGGTCCCAACGTGGTCACGGTAGGAGTAGATCCTGAAGGACTCAGCGAGCTACTGACAGTTTTGATGACCGTAGGGTTGGGATTAGGTATATGTTGACTACTGGGGTTACCAAGTAATGGCATAGAACTGACAACCAGCGGGGAGGATGGTGGCGAACCTGGAATGGTTGGCATTGGCATCGACCCTGTGGATGCCGATGGTGAAATGGATGTTTGTGCGGTCGAAGACATGTCTTGGCGTGGTGGAATCTGAACTATCACAGGCCCTAATGGATCAGTGAGTGGAGGATTGTAATGAGGTACAACCCCTTCCGTGAAAGGGTCCTCTAGAAATTTTGTATTGTATGAGGCTATGTGAAAATCAGGGTTTGTCAATGGAGATTGCTCTTTCGTAGAAGGCACGGGTTCACCAAGGTTCAGTTCTTCCTCAATAGTTAGAGGAGGTAAACCTTGCTGTATTTGAGACAGACGGCGTGGGTCGGATGACGCCACGGTGACCTGTTTAGTTTTAACAAATTTTAATAAATTGTGATGTATTATAAAGTCTCAATGACAGTAAGCACACACCTAAAAAAGAAAAAAGGACTCTCTAAAATCAATCAGCAAGAAGCCATAATAGGGTTCCCTGTCTGAGTACTATCGTTTGCTAGTGATGAAATCTAGTATCACAATAGTATACAAAGAGGGTTGGTCGAAAGTATAGTTACGGTCACTCTAGAGCTTCGCCCGAACCTCAAACGATAGGTGTAAGAAATCTCGTGAAGATGATTACCCTCCTAAAGACCGAAGATAGAGTGGGTCCGTCTGTTTCAGGTACTAGGACAACCCGTCCTAGTCACCTTGTGTAAGTCCCTAAAAAGTATGGCCACTAAAGATACCTCAAATCACAAACATCATCAGGGGGGTCCAAGGTCAAGGACAACATGCTATATGGGCAGAATACCTAGATCCCCGATCTAGTTTCGACATCCCCAAAGGGAACCCCAATATATAACAGACCCACCAGATGCAGTCGAAGGTGGGCTACCTTCTTGTGCACCTAAGTGTTGTCTCGCGTTGAGATTCGGTAAATGAACGGTCCCGATAATATAAGTGTAGTAGGATTTCGCTCGTTAATGACTCTAGTTTCAAGTTTTGAGATCTTGGGTGATTTTTTCACTTTTCCTAACCCAAGATCCTAGCCTGAACTACTATTTGTGTGAGCTCAAAAAAGAGTAGCTGTGATTGATTTTATTATTGCTTGATTCTTAGTGTACTTCATTATTAGTCTTGCGGAGGGGGAGTGGACGTATGAAATGTAATGAGACTCTGACTCAAGAAACCATGCAAAATATGCTCTAAATATTCAATTCGATGAAGAGTATTTCTACAAGGAGAGGTTTCTTTTCAACATCCATGCACTAACATTCAAATAGCACAGTTCAACTTTAAAGATTCAGACTTCTATCTACCTCTTCTTAATAGTCTATGAACTGAAATTTTCAGAATTGACTCAGCTAGATGCAGAAAAACTAAAAAAAAAAAAAATCTTCTCTAAAAAGCAAATGCTTTTAACACTAAATTTTCAAACAAGAGCAAACAAACAGAAATTTTAGTTTAGAAAACAAGCACAGTGATTCAGTCAAGGAGAGATACTGATGGCCAAAAAACTCTACAACCAAAACATAATCATAGTAGTGAACAATAAATTTTGGCTGAGTAATGCACTGTATCTGAGTAAAGAGGTGTTAATCCAGAGACTAACGCACTATATTTAAGCAGAGTCTGCGTTATAACGCACTGGAAAACACACAGAGGTAGAGTTAGCGAGGGTAAAGTTCTTCAGATGGTCAAACAGAAACAGGATTGAACTCTGCGGGCTTTTTAAATGTCTACTGGGCATAAATACTGGTCGAAAGGGTCTGTGAATAGAGGAAAGAAGAAAGGAGGAAAGAAATAGTTTGGAAACTATGGGGAAACTCCCCAGCGGAGTCGCCAATTCTGCTATAGGGTTAAATGCTTGGGTTGTTGGTTATCTAATATCCCTCTCAGGGCTTTCCGGTGCCTGAGGCAGACAGTAAGATTAGCTGTATAGTTCACAAAGAAGGCACATACATTTTCATATTAACTTAAAAAAAACTTGATAGAACGAGATAGAAGATTACCTCTTTAATGATCTTGGAGTCCCTTGGAGAGCACTAGGCAGCGAAGCAGGAGTTCTCCTTCACCAACTCCAAATCTTGGCCCTGCAATCAATTAAAGCACCTGTCTAATCTCTACCATATCATATATTTCCTATCAGTTAAGTCAATATATAATGAACACTTAAACTATGCACATCTAAGCCATTCATCTCATGCTATATAAGTGATTAAATAACAATGACAATATCAACGCATAGAATGGACAAAACATATATAGTTCTATTGATTTATAAAAAAGGAGGATTACAACTGTCGGTTGTACCAAGCCCTCCTCAGCCTTCCAATCTCTCTATCTCTCAAAGTGGTGATGTCTTGATCAACAAGTTCTCAATGAACCTCTTTGACCTTTGACCTTCACACTACAACAATGATCTCTACTTCACAAGTACGCAAAAACTTTGAAAATACTTCGACCTTGAACCAAGAGCCTTAAACTCCATTTTATAGGAGATGGAGAGAGCAATCATTGCCCTTCTCTTTCCACCAGTTCTGAATAGAAAAAACCAAGATGTTTCTCCAACCTCCATTCTTTTTCCTTCTTTGAGAGTTCAGCTGTTTATGGCAAGGCCCAATAAGAGACTAGTGCTTTGAAATTTCCTTTTTATACTGACTCTCTTGTGAGAAAAAGCTGGAGATTCAAATCATTCTCCACGGGTTTTTCCCATTTCAAACTTAAAACACGAGTAACGCTGCCCTCTAGTGTAAACAGAGTGTTGCGCTAGCCACTAACGCGGTCTATTCACTGATCAGATGCATTATAACGCTCTTGTGTTGTTATAGTGAGGCATTACCTTGGCAGAAATAGGTTTAATTTAGGTCTTTGTATTCCTTCCATATTTGTCTTCTCCTCTGAGCTAATGAGGAGGTATTTTGACCAGTAACACTTATTCATCTTATTCCTCTTCTCCTTTGGAATGTATACATAAGAATCACATCCATATACCCTAATATTTTTAAGAAATGGTTTTTAACCAATCCATACCTCACGTAGATAATTTTCATCTAATACTAATGAGGGTGATCTATTTACCAAGTAACATGAAATGTTTATTACCTTTGCCCATAAGTCATGTCCTAACCCAACACCACTAAGAATGCTCCTTGTTTTATCCATTATCATCTTGTTCATCCTTTCTGAAACTCCATCCTATTGAGGTTTGTATGGAGTAGTCTTCTACCTTTCTATACCACTCTTATAAAGTTCTTTGAATTCATTTCCACATAATTCTCCACTATTATTTTTCCTCAACACCTTAATTTTCTTATCTATTTGATTTTCCACAAGATCATTAAACTCTTTGAACTGGTTAAAGACTTCAAATTTCATCCTAAGGAAATAAATCCATGTATTTATTGAAAATTCATTTATAAATGAGACATAGTACATATATATTTAGTGAGTGATGGAACCGACACATGTCCAACCACATCATTATGCACCAAATTTAATATTCCCTTTGACCTCGTAGAACTAGAAGAGAATCTTACTGGATTTCTCTTCCCATATAAAATAGTTTTCACAAAAATAAAATCCAAAGATAAATTAGACATACATTCTACCACACCTCTCAAATATTCCCAATGTTTGATGCCACATCATAGTCCTTTCTCCAGAGGTTGTAGGATTTTTTCCTTATTTTGTTCCACTCTCAAGAACAATAGAATTGTCGCACTCATGACTAATGGTGCTTCCTAATATCTTATACAAATTATCAATTCGAAATCCTCTCACCAATACCATTGCTCCTTGAACCATCGTGCATATATCCACTAAAACATTGATTTTACACCTGGATTACTCAGTTTTCTTACAAAAATCATATTTTTTTCCAATCCTAGGATGTGCAAAACACTGAGGAGTATTCTAATCCTTCCACCCATGAGAATAAACTTGAATTTTCCTCATCCTGTGATTTTTGTTGTCCAGTCATCTCCTAAGAAAACATCACCATTACCATATCTTTCATACTCACAAAAACACAACCTCTAAGGAGTCATATGAAACGATGCACTTGAGTTGACCAGTCATCCCTCATGATCTACATTTGTACTTGGAGAAGCCAAATACATATCCCTTCATTCATCTAAGGAGGCTTTTTCTTTTGTAAAAAGAGCATCATTAGATCCTTTCCATTTCTTAGCAATTTTGGATTTATAGTGTTTCTTGTAATGCCCTTCTTTTCCACCTCTTTAACATACCTTTACAAATTTGAGATATTTAGATCTTCCTCTAGACTTAGATATCCAACTTTAGGACTTATTTTTATTTCTATTCTGGGATAATCCTCTTGCATACATTGCATCTATGTTCTGATTTTCCATAATTTTTTGTCTCATCTCCTTTGATAATAAGGATGATGCTATGTCTTTGAAACTTAAAGTAGTTGGCTTACCACATATGGAAAAAACTAGACTATCCCACGAGTATAGTAAAGAAAACAACAAAGTGGAAAATAATAGTTGACTTAATATAGTACTAAATCCATTCAAATGCTCTGTCATTGAGTCTCCATCCTTAATCCTTAGGTTATACAAATTTTTTCATAGAAACAATTTGTTTGCCAAAGATTTAGACAAAAACATGTTCCATAACTTGTTCCATAATTCCTTTGATGTAGCTTCTCCTAAAGCATTCAATAATATTGGATCTAAGACACTCAATCGTATAATTCTCTTTTCCTTTCAATCTAGATTGGTCCAGTCTTCTATCGACATCCTACACAGATCCACAATGATCCATTAATCTTTTCCCAACAAAAAATATTCCATTTTAAGCTTCCACAACTCAAAAGTATGATAATTGAAATTATTGATCTCTATCTTTGAACTACTCACCTTTTCCTTTCACCACAATAATTGATTCCCTCAGATATCCCACTATAATATGGTCTACCATAGCCCTTAAAAAAACCCCTTAGCCATAAAAGCATCCCCTTGAAGCTAAAACTGCTCTAATACCAAATGTAGGTTTTAACCTGGTACAATTAATTGTCGCAAAAATATTCTTAATAAAATAGAAAAGATGCAAGGGAAAACACACACATTAATGAAAATATTTTTCCTGGAAACTAAAAATAGAAAACTGGAATATTTTTCAATATAGTATCATTTACAGTATTACAATACAATAGACCCGAGACATCCATAAAGCACCAATACATTTACAATGGATTAGAATACAACTGTAGTTCCTTAACCAAATCTACAAAACCATGAGAGAAACCACCATGCACCACAAAACTACTAAAGGTGAAAACAATGTGTCTAAAACTGCTAAAAATGAATTCAAAAAAATTCCTAAAAAAATTCAGTGGCAAATGCAAGGGGATTACATCCTCTACAACCCACCTAACAAGTGGAGCTATCACCCAACTCAATATACAACGCATGGTGATAGTCATGCAAAGAGTATAACACATACCCAATACAATAGCATAACATTAATTTGTTTTATTTAACTAAAGTTAGTAAGGATTATATTAAATCCACACCCGTGGCCATAAAACTGGGATATGTTTACAATATTTCTAGAAGTATCACATATGTTGGTAGATACATATTATTTCTTGCAATGCAGTCTAAGAGCTTACTAGACATGCCTTTAGAAGTGTGCATCTCGTTATTAGTCCCTGCCTTGCAGGACTAGAGCGATCGCTCGGTTGTTGACCGAGCATTAAACAATTTTTTGACCAAATTTTTTTCGTGTTATCCTAATTTAACCTAAGTTATAAGAGTTTTATGTTCACAATTGAAATTTGAATCAATTTTTTTTGCCGCAAAAACTTTGACCTCTTATGGGGAACTTCGGGTGTCCCTGGTGCAGGAAAGTTGGTCAATTTATTTTATATCGGAAGTTTTCACTACATTTTATATCCAGGATTTTTCTTTATATCCAAAGTTTGGTTTCCTGCACTGCATTTTCTACTCTTATTGGGAACTTCGGGTGTCCCCGGTGTGGAAAAGTTGGTAAATTTGTTTTATATCTGAAGTTTTGACAACATTTTATATCCAAGCTTTTTATTTATATCCAAAGTTTGGTTTCCAGGATTTTTCTTTATATCCAAAGTTTGTCTTTTTCTTTATGTCTAAAGTTTGGTTTGCATTTTCTATCTTCTATCGAAGCTTTTCTTCATATCCAAAGTCTTTTTGTACATCAATGTCCTTCCAAATACATTTCCACATGGCTATTGGCATGCAACCTCTCGCCACCTCTCAACAACCTCTCGCCACCTCTTCTCGCCACCTTTCAACAACCTCTCGCCACCTCTTCAACAATTGTGGCTACATCGCTTCTCCCTCTAATAAATATATCAAAGTGCATAACCATTATATCAAACTCTGCATAACTTGATTTGCTCTCAACTTGTAACTAAAATATCCTTGGTTCAACCTTGCATAGCATGATTCCGTGAACCTGTAATTGACATACATAGCCCTTGAAATTGTATCCGTGAACCTGTAATTGACATAGCCCTTGAAACTGTAACCTGTATATATCATGCATATATCATGATTCCTGGAATTGATATAGCATTATTCCATTATTTTTGGAACTGATATGGAACTGATATAGCCCATTACAGGAAACTGATATAGCATGATTCCTGGAACTGATATAGCATTATTCCATTATTCTTAGTACTGATATGGAACTGATATAGCTCATTACAGAAAACTGATATAGCATGATTCCTAGAACTGATATAGCACATTAGCCTACAAGTGATTGAAAGAAGACAATTCCTGGAATTGATATAGCCCATTGTAAGAAACTGCAAGTGAAATAGAAAGAAGACAATACTTTGTAACTAATATATAAGTGAAATAGCAAAAATGCAAGAAAACTACCACGAAGAAAGAAAATTAATCTATCATGCAGAAAACTCAAAAAGAAAACTAGTCAAGTGTGCAGCTAATTAAACATACAAGTATGCATACAAGATCAATTTATTATTTAATTCCTAGTTTTCCATTCTCTATATTCCATAAAGAAAATGTTTAGTTTATTTTTTTAAAGAACTATTTTATCATAGACATAAATTTTTAAACCACTATTTTAGCATCGTCTCCTAGATTGTTGTTTCAGACTCGCCTGAGGAAGGGAACTCTGTGAGGGAAACAAATGGTTGATCTCTACTTTCTGACAACCTTGTAATGAATCTGCCGTGAAATCATCTATGGGTTTATTATCGCCCAAAGTTTCATGTCCAAGTAAAAAGGGATTAGTAGAATAATCGTACCATGCGTTGGAATACGTTCCTCGGTTCGACATTTTTATAGCCCAAAGTTTCATGTCCAAGTAAGAAGGGATTAATAGAATAATCGTACCATGCCTTGGAATGGGTTCCTAGGCATTTTTATCGCCCAAAGTTTCATGTCCAAGTAAGATGGGATTAGTAGAATAACCGTACCATGCGTTGGAATATGTTCCTCGACATTTAACTCCATACTCTGGATTTTGCTCCAGAGAAATATCTTCTGAATGGGATTGAATGGAGGTGTAAAGGTCACCCTTATACAATGCATTAAAGTTCACATCCCATTCTTCTCTAGGGATTTCATATTCATTGAAGCCAAAATAATCATTCTCATCCCCAAATAAGTCCATCTCTTATGAATTTCTGAAATTATAATGCAGATTTTCTCTTAATTGCATCCCTGAAATTATAATTCCTGATTTACGTGTTTCCATCTACTTCCTCTGTCCATGCTGCTGGCCTAAAAGTAATTTCACTTTACAAAACCGATTCATTCTACTTTTTGGGAGTTGACATGGATAGCGTTATTCATATGTAATTCCAGATTTACGTGTTTCCATCTACTTCCTCTGTCCATGCTGCTGGCCTACAAGTAATTTCACTTTACAAAACTGATTCATTCTACTTTTTGCGAGTGGACATGGATCAGGTTATTCATATGTAATTCTAGATTTACTTGTTTCCATCTACTTCCTCTGTCCATGCTGCTGGCCTACAAGTAATTTCATTTTACAAAACTGATTCATTCTACTTTTTGCGAGTGGACATGGATCGGGTTATTCATATGTAATTCCAGATTTACGTGTTTCCATCTACTTCCTTTGTCCATGCTACTGGCCTACAAGTAATTTCACTCTACAAAACTGATTCATTCTACTTTTTGCGAGTGGACATGGATCAGGTTATTCATATGTAATTCCAGATTTACGTGTTTCCATCTACTTCCTCTGTCCATGCTGCTGGCCTACAAGTAATTTCACTCTACAAAACTAATTCATTCTACTTTTTGGGAGTAGACACGGATAGGGTTATTCATATGTAATTCCAGATTTGTCAGGTCATACGTATGTCTGTTGAGTTGAGAGTCCACGATATTACAACACAGAGAATTCCTTTCCTCATTTTGCTTGATCGTTTTCTTCTTCGCTTGAGCTTCTTCCGCTAGAGGCATGGTTGTGCCGACATGGATGTGTATAAGGAAGACATGGACATGGAAATAGTATCAAGTTCCAGGATCCGGCTTGGGAAAATACTTCTCACTACAGGATCCGGCTTAGCTAATGTTTAGTTAGCACCAAATGATCAGGTATTAGTGTTTATGGTTGAATTTTCGTAGAATAATGCATGTAAAGTGCTTTGTTTATTATGTTGGAGTGTTGGATAGTCATTTAAGTGTTTAGGGGATTTAATATAAATTCAAGTGTATTTTTTTCGTTTGAATACACCTAGTAACCTATTGGCTTGTGCAAAATTAGTAAAGTTTGGCAATTTGATAAATAATTTTCAAGCCTTAGTGGGTTTCTTTATAGATTTAAAATCCCCATCCATAAGGAGTATTTTGGGTTTTCCAAGCTCAATCAATTAGGCTTTCACTTTTCACAAGTCCTATTATAGACCTATTGTACTTTCTTGTCCCTATTTAATCTTATATGGTATACCTTGGTAGGAAATTAACATTATTAATGTTCCTTGAGTTCCACAAGTCATTCTCACTTATTTTCTTTCATGTTTCAATGGGTTCTAAAGTATTTATGGTTTGTCAAATCACTGAGAAAATTTCAAGGTCTAAACAAAACAATACGCGAGGACTCAAAGTGCCTAGATGGTTGCCAAGAATTAAAAAAAAAAAACCAAACGCATTAACTATAGGATCCCTCCTATTCAACATCATACAATTCACTGAGTCCAATTCCATCTTAATGGCATGAATAATGCATGATTCTCTTTCTATTAAGTACTTTGTGGAAAGATTGTGTTGCTATTGATTTTCTTTAGTCTATGATGTGATGGATGACCCCCCCATAAACTACAGAAGGCATCAAGCTATTGTTGTTATAGTTGGAGTTGAAGTGAAGAGAAGCATAACATTGAAATTTAGCTTAGAACTACTTTCTTATCTAAATAAATTCATGTAATCGATATTTAAGGGTCATTAAAGCATTTAAAATCTTCAACATGGTTATTGTTGATATACCCACACAATTTAAGTTTGAAATCCCCAAAGACAACCTAGGACAAGATTTGATGTTCTCATTCACCCATTTCATAAATATGCTAATAATAGTATACTAAACATGACTTCTAATAAAATATATTATTTTCATCCATAACTACAAAAGACAGAAGTCAATTATAAATATACTAGTGCATCTATATAAATTAAATGGTTTGTAAATGTCGATATGCATCAATTTATAATACACATCAAAATACTTCATAATACATCTCACATTGCTAAGATTAAAAATTCATAAAACCTAATTAAATTATATCTTTGTTTTAAAATATTATTATTATTATTGAAAATAATTAATATATAAGTTAAGCATATATACATTTAAAAATGTGGAACAAGATTCTTAACCATGGAGATTTATCCCCACTTTACCATGGGGATTCATAATTTGTAAATAGGGTTTGTTACAATACCATGATCCAATACCATGGCTTATTTATTAATTAAAAGGGAAAACATGGCATAACTACTTTGGACATAAATCTCAACCTTTGATTTGTGTACATACTACTTAGAATATTCTAGAATATTTTTTGGACGTGAATTTCCTACCATCCACCTAATAATTATTGATAATTAAATTAAAATTTCCTAAGCCCTATTCCAAAAAAAATCATACCTATTGACATAATAAATGTTATGTTATTAATAAATTTAACTTTTAAATAAAAAATTTATTTTTAAAAATAATATAAATCTTAACTTTTTATTGAAAAAATAAAAAAAATATTATTCAATTTTTTTTTTTAATATTTTCAACATTTATATAAAGAAATATAAAGAAAAATTATTTGATCTTAGTGTTGAAGTGGGATTAAGGTTTCCTAGTATTGTTATTTCTAGATTTATTTACTCTGTGTGTTGTACAAGGATTGTCTCTAACATTTCTCCACCCATCATTAGGGACCAACCAAAGATACCAAAGATCAATGATTAGAAAAGAGTGCAAGAAGGATTATATAGGCATAGGGAAATAAGAGATGAATGTTAGAGGAATGTTAGGTTTCATAGGTCAAAAGGAATGTTGGAGAAAAGATAATAAAATTAAGATTAAGAATAAATAATGAATTTTTATTTTGATGTAACAATTGAAAATAAGGAAATAAAAATTTAAGAATAATCAAATAATAAACTAAGAATAATTAAATAATTGAGAATACTTAATTAATTAATTAAATAATAATGATTGTTAACTATACTATGAAGCGAACGATGCAACCAATTTCGGCGGCTAGGGTTTTTCAAGAGTTGGTTTCACATTCTCCTATTGTCATCCTTCTCATAGATCCCCGTTGTGTGGTTTCCATGGCTTAGTGATCAATGATGAACTCTCATGATTTAGAGAGGAAATCATTCTATCTTGGAGGAATATCAGATGGTTCTGCAAATTCTCCTCTTAGGTAGCTCAAGCCATGATTTCATACAGTGTCATGCAAAAATACAAATTTCTTCTTCCAATAGTTCAAGAAGGTCCTACCTTTAGAGGAGGAAGCCTTTAGTTGTGAAAAATATTTTTAAGATGAAGGTTTGGTTTGCAGATTTAATGGGTTTTGGCTGCTATTGACTAATCTCCACAGGTGGATTTCTAATTCATGAAAAATTATATTGACTGATGAACTAAATATTTACGGTTTGGCTTAGGGTTTTTTGTTGTTTCCTTTGGGGTAGTGGTTGTCTCTTCATGTATCCTTTATCTCCTACCTTTGATCCTATTATTATGTCAATCTCCATGGCTCCAGTTTGGGTAAGGCTCCCAAACCTTCCCCTACATATTTTGAATCTCCCATCGTTAAATTCTATTGGAAACATAATTGGGAAGTTTTATTGCCACAACCCAAAAACTGAAAATGTTTAGAAGCTTTTGAAAATGAATGGGTTTAGAAGCTTTATTATGAAAATGTTTCATTTCAATTTCGAGTGTGTTATGAAATAGGGCATGTAATAAAAAATTGACCCAAGCGTTTAAAAAATAATAGAGGCCAGAAAAATAACTAGAGGCCGAAATGGTGGGAAGGAGCTCAAAGTGAACCTTATATGGTGTATAAAGAAGAAGAGACTCAGGGTAAGAAAGAAGAAAAAGACTACCTGAAAGAAATGTGTGCCAAATAAGATTCACCAAAGGAGATAAAAATCAATCACGAAGAAGTGCATGTCAATGAAGACCCTTTAGATTCAGTGATAGTGAAATCCCAAATGCAACAAAACCTTGTGAAATTTGGATCCCATTTTGAATCCTCAAGGAATAATTATGGAAAAAAAATTCTTGGACAGATTAGGCAAATGAGGAAGAACCTAAAGATAGAAACTCTTACTCACTGAAGGGTGATACATAGAATTTAGGAGAAATCATGCGTTGGATCCAAGTTGGGAAGAAGGGAAAAAATATTACGCCCAGGAAAACAAGAATCCAATAAAATTCAAACCAAAATGTATTAAAAATGGAATGTAAATGTATTTGGAACTTGAGAGTATTCTGGAAAATTTTTAGCTTGAAAGGGAATACAAATTTGTATCATGGGGCACTCACTTCAGGGTTTGGATTAAACCTCTATTCTCAATCTCAAACCCACAATGAATATTGTAGCTTTGATGAAATGTAACGATTCTAGATTGGGTCCTAGCTTTCTTTTTTAAATAAAACTCTCATATCTATTTCACTTGAAAATAAAATAATTGAATAACAAAATATGGAGGATAGAGGATAAGGTTAAAAGAGGTTAGGGGCCGATTAATAAATATAGGATTAGGAATGAGGGAGTGGGTAGGGATAAAAATAAATTAAACTTGTTTGAGATTAAAAATATGATTAAATTTAAATGGAGATGGGGGGGGAGGTTTAGAATTAATAAAGAATACAAGTAAGATGAAATGGGAATATTAATAAATGAAAATAAGAAAAAATGAAAGAAAGCATGGCAGAAGGATGAGGGGGGTGAGGGTGGGGAGTCGGGGGCACGAGTGGGAGGGATGATTAGAGATTAAGGTTATGAATGAAAAGTTTCCATACCAGTTCTTAACTTGTAGCCATCTTCACGATTAAATTTATTGGGATGCTTCTCGATTTTGAGGGCTTCTTGGATGATTTGAGTGGAATAGAAGGGAGTAGGTGCAATGATTATAACTTTATCAAAGCATATAAGGTGCTTATAGGAGTGATAAACAATGGTTGATTTTGAGAAACAATTATGAAATATATTTTCTATGTGCTCTTTCAGCCTAACTGAAAGAACCATTTTTACTATTGGGACCCTATTTGGAAAATTGGGGTTTGAAACCTTTTGGGGGTATTTTGAGGCATCAAATTGTATTTTTTGGGAGGTGAAAATTTTTCACTTTTGTGTCACACTTTTATCATCTATTATACACAAAAATATATTTCCAACAATGCAATAATCACCTCAATCAGAATCTGTATGCAAAAGTTATGCCACTTAGAAGTTGACCTTCCTTTTTTGACCACCATAATTCAAGAGGATGTCATGTTAGCAACTTTTACTCAAGAAAAATGGGCTAGCCACATGACCATGATGAATAATACTCTATAATAATCCATATTGTAACTCTATTTAAAATTTAATGAATTCAAACCTAACCACTAGTAGGTTATCGATCTATGTTATAACTGAGCCATTAGGAGGAAAATGAGTTTTTTGAGTGCATTTGTCCCATAAACGAGAAGAGTAGCCTAGATGAATATGGAGAGAGATAAAAAATAGGATTTGTGCACTATAGTATCCCATGGTACATATAAATTACCTATTAGTACTCATAGCCACTTTCTATTCAGAGAAAGAGAGCAAAGCGGCCTCATCTTCCAGTTGGGTTTTCTCCCGAAAGGATTTCCTGAGTTATACCTTGTGTCAATCATGGTTTGTGAGTTTTTATTTCACTATCATCTATTTTTTGCATACTTATAATTTTCATGCATATGCAATAAACAATCATTTACAAGTATATAAATCTAAAGAGGAAGCAACCATCCTAAGATTTCAAATATTTAAGTATAATTTATTAGATCTATTATGATGAATTTTCTAGTGGAATATCCATGGTACTTTACAGATCATAATAGTATAAAAATAGTTTTCTTAGGTAATATTGTGGATATTTTTAGGGGATCTAGGTCAAATAAGTCAATATCATATAACCCCAGTCGTGGCCAATGAATCTGTGAATAACCCTCGTGATCCTATAGAGGAGAGGTTTTTGCAACTAGAAGCACAAGTTGTAGATATAAACTGTAACTTGAATCTCCTCATGGTAGCCCTTACTAATAAGCTTGGTCTATTCAGAGAATATGGGGGTTATAACACAACGGTTTGATAATAGGGGAGATCAAAATATCGGGAAGAAACAGAGAACAAGCCAAAGAAAAGACCCAAAAAAGATCAACCTAGTTCGAGTGTCATGAACCATTCACAACCCCTATTAAAAATGTAAGTGAAGGTTGATATCAAGTTGTACCAAGGTGATATCGATGTTATGAAGCTAAATCATTAGTTGCAATAATTAGAATTTTATTTTAGTGTTCATCATATAGATGAAGAATAGATGATTTCGTTTGTGTGATTGAAATTAGAGGGCCATGCCCTAACCTGGTGGGAAAGTCACACTGAGAACTTGAGGTTGGAGGGAGATCATCTAGTGACTAATTCAGAGTAATTTAAAACCCTCATAAAGTCACGATTTAACCCTATCAAGTATGTATAGGACTAGTGGATATGGTTGCACTACTTCAGGAAGAAGTAGGTGCAAAGCATAGAGGAGCACAATATCGAATTTAGAAATATGGCCATAATGCTAGGTATCTCTCGAAAGAACCCAGATGTGCTCCTAAGGTATCTAGGGGGTCTACACAACCATATTTAGAAGCAAGTGATGTTGTTAAAGCCTAGATCAGGGAAAATTTTAGGGGCTAATATTTGCAGGTGGGCTAATTTTCCATGCTTTTTCCAAAAAAACTATTCGCCAATTTCCATTTTTTGAAAATTGATTCGCCTAAATTTTATAGTAAAAAATTATTTCACCAAAAAATCGCCAAAATTTTATATATACTAATATAAAATAACTATAAACCTAAATATTTTTACAAAAATGTAATAATTTTTTTTACAATTTACATATTGGGGATTAGTAAGATTCGCCAAGGTTTCTAAAGTTTAAGATAAACTTCCATCCTTATAATTTTCCCTGGCCTAGATCGATGGATGAGGCTTGTGTACATGCACAATACTTAGAGAACATAGGCCTGAAGAAAGAGAAATCAACAGGGAAAATTTTAAGAATGGAAAATTATTTTGAAGTTTAAAAAAATGGCGAATCTCACTAGTACCTCATATGAAAACTATAAAATGTGTATTGATGTATTTGTAAAATTATTGAAATTTATAACGATTTTATATATACTATCTATATAATTTTGGTGATTGTTAACATAAAATAATTTTATATTGTAAAATTTGGGCAAACCATTTTTATAAAAAATGGAAATTGGTGAATATTGTTTTTTGGAAAAATCATGGAAAATTAGCCCACCTGCAAATATTAGCCGCTAAAATTTTCCATGGAAATCAATTCGATCAATGTAGAAGGAGAACCATGATGCTTATAAGGAGGGGAAGAATAATTCGAAAAGGGGAAAGATAAAAAAATGTGTTAGTCACAACACAATAGTGAAAATATTTTCCACGAAAACCATTGTAACATTGACAATGATACAAAGGAGAAGTGTTGGAAGTTGGATCCAGAGCTTAACTTGAAGAACAAAAGGAAAGATAATAATAAGAAGAATCTCATTGTAATATTCCTACTTAGCCCAAGCTAAGAGGAATATACAACTTTGTTTCATTTGTTGTTGATTGAATAAATGAATAAAGGAGGACATGTAAAACTCCTAAAAATAATGAATAAATCAATGCCACATGTGAACATGGACAAATCTAGGCTATTTACATAAGCACACTTAGGTGTGAAAGAGACTGGAGCACTTGACCAAGTCAACCAGGACCAAATCAACAGCGCTGTCTAGATATAATGAATCTCCTAGAGGCACAACATAGTTTTAGTTGGAGGCTTCTCATATGAATGCAGCTAAATCATTGAGATGGTTTAGGGTTTGACAAGAATTTCATCCTATAAGAGGAAGAGGAGGACAACAGAAGAGGGTTGTTGATTATGCATATTTCTGAATATATTGTCTGTTTAGACGTATATCATTCTCTGCTGTTTAGTTGAGGATAGTGTTGTTTAGCACTAGGGTGTTCCTGTGCGGGAATCCCACCTCTTCCATTGAGGAGTTCTTGGAAGAGTCTTATTGATAACATCCACTATCAGGAATTTTTCCAAGCTCATCTTTCAACTAAAACGCAGATCATGTTGAGGGTTTGGTTTCCCTTTCAAGCTGCAACAAGTGGAGGCTAGATCTGCTCAGATCTAAGCCATTTCAGGGCCTCTTTTCACTAGGAAAGTCTTCTATCCCATGGGCAAGAGAGTTCTGAATCTTTGGAGTTGATATTTCAGATCTTGGCATCAGGCCAACCCAGTGCTTCAACCTATAGTGCAGTTTCTCTTCCAGGACTGCGTTATTTTCAAGAAGGAAGTTGCAAGGTGTTTTGACCCACTTTTTGAGGAGAGATCTCTGGTGCTGGGGTTTTCCCCTTCACTATGGTGATCCATGGATTAGCTTGCTAATCCATGTTCTATATAGATCTGATCTGCTACTATTGTAAACATCTTCAGAAATTTATGAATACTATTGTATATCTGCTACTTTAGATCTCAGATCTACTCTCTGTGCTGCATGATTTGATCAAAACCCTAAGGGGATCTTGTAAAGGAGCCTTTCTAGTGTACAGATCTGAAATAGATCTGATTTTTTGTACACGGATCTGCTCTAGATATAGAGTGTAATATACAGCTGTTGCAGCTCTTATAAATAACAATGTCAAGCTATTTTGCAGTCAATACATTTGTTGCAGCCCTCTTTCTTGAGGATTTTCTTCTATTCTTGTCTTCTACATTCTGTTGTATACTGTAAGGGCATCATTATGGATCTAATTTATTGATGTATATATAAAATTTGATCCCTCTTATTGGTCTCCTGATCATGCTCCCAAAATTTCATTATTTCTGAAGCAGTTTGTGGCATATAGCTGTAGCCCCTCTCTTTGGGTGTTTTCCAGCTATACTAGGTGGTGGGAGGCCTGATTACCTCACCTAGTTTGATTTTTTTTGCTCTCCTTATGGATCTAGACACTAGATCCACTGATCTAAGGGATCCAAGAGCTACAAACTCATTCCAGTGCACAGATTCATCAAGAGTGCATTATTCCAGCAGGTATTGTTGAGTATTCCCATTTGGGGATATTACAGTGGTATTGAAGAATCTTTCTTGGCACAACCTATGATTTCATTAAAGAGTCAAAGCCAAGATGAATTCAGGGGAAGATGAGCCTCGTCATGACAGAGAAAGGAGGTATCTGAATAGATGACAAAAGAAATTTGATTACACCAATGATGATCAAGACAAGGGTAAAGCCCCTGAAATTGGAAGTGACAAAGAAGGAGAAGAGTTTACAAGAACTCTTTTGGTAGCCATGAAAGATCTTGCTAAAGAGATCAAAGAAAAGAGACTAGACAGGCTCAAGGAATCTCCTAGGAGGTTTCATCCCGGTGAAAGCTCTGGCATGTCTCACCACTGGAATGATCAACCAGTGAACCAGCCACAAGCTCCACAATGCTCTACTATGCCTACTTTCTTGGATGTGGAGAATGAAGGACCTCATGAGAAAGCATCCCTTGAAGACTACTTTGAAGAGTATGAGTCCCAGAATCAAAGATTCAAGGACCACTTGAGTTTTCAAGAGTTTTGTCACCTCAAGGACAAAAGAAGACCAAGGCATCAATATAGAGATGGTGGATTCACTCAGAATCATGATCGACATCACTCTATGGGAAGATTCTTTTTACCCAATTTTGATGGGTCATCCACTAGTTCTACCAAATCATGGGTAGAAAAGATGGATATCTATTTTCAGTTGAACAAAGTCCCTGAGATGGAAGTTATCAAGATTGCAGCGCTGCACTTTGAAGGTGAAGCACACAACTGGTGGTTCAATGGGTTGTCTACATTGGGCCATACCAATGTGACTGCCTATTTTGAATTTACTAGAAGACTGGTGGAGAGGTTTGATAGAAAGGATCCAGAAGCACCTTTCATGAGCCTTGCAAAGTTGAAGCAGTCAGGTAATGCAGAATCTTATTTTTCTAAGTTTATGAGATTATCTGTTATGGTTCCTGATCTATTTGCAGCAAGGAGGGTGTACATGTTCATCGATGGCTTGGATGAACCTTTGCATGGGTTGGTTAAATCTACCAAGCCCATTACATTGCAGGATGTCATTAAGAGGGCTAGAGACCTTCAAGATGCCTTGCCAAAATAAAAGGCAAACTTCCAGAACAAGCCCTCTTACCTTTCTAAAGGGAAGTAAGAGAAAGATGCTCCTTCCAAGGAGAGCTCATTCAAGAAGCCTCTTGATATTGAAGTCTGGAGAGAGCTAAGGAAGAAGAGGCTATGTTTCACTTACCAAGAATCATGGGCACCGGGACATAGATGTGCTGCTGGAAAGGCACACTACATATAAATATTCTCAGATTTTGAGGAGGAAGATGAAGATGATGAACCAAGGAAAGGTCACAGTGCTAACAATGTTGAGGGAGATCCAACACCATCAGGAGATGGGAGTGGGGCTTTTGCTCCTATTGGAGGAACTCTTGCATCTTTGAGGGGAGTACCAAAGTACTTGACCTTAAGAGTTCATGTTTCAATCATGAATCAGAGGGTATCTATTCTTATTGACAGTGGGGCCACCCACAACTTTATTGATGGTCATCTTGTGCAAAGGAGGGCCATACCCACTGATACTTTTGAGGGATTCTCTGTTTTGGTCTCAGGAGATAGAACAATGCAATGCATGCATTATGTCCCATCACTTTCAGTTACCATGGGATCCTACACTTTGGTGGATCACTTATTTGTAGTTGACATACCAGACACCAATGTTATTTTGGGTGTTAAATGGCTGATAACATTGGGGAAAGTCACCACTGATTGGGAGGCTTTTCAAATGGAATGGGTGGACAAGAAGAGTGGTGCACCTCAAATGATCAGAGGTATGCATTATTACCCCTCACATAACACTTCCACATAGAAAAAAAAGATGTATTTTCATAGTGGAAGCAAGGACCTCACTATCCCTTCTCTCATGTTCATGAGATTCTTGCAAGGGACACTCTCATCTAGTGGAAAACCACTAGGGAGGCCACTTGATTTAGTTTTAGTGGGAGATATCTCACTAATTGATGCTCCAAAATCAGATCCAGGAGGGAAGGGAGCATTAGGAGACACAGCTACAATGCTGGAAGGCTTGAGCAAGCACAAGAAGGAGGGAGATTTTCCTCTCTCATTATCCTCACCATCCTTCATCCCTGATTCTACGGTGTTAGAGGAGGAAAAGGGAAGGTGTGTCTTTCCTACTTGTACCTTTGGCACAAGAAATTTCAAAGAAGAGATCAGCAACATGGCAAGCATTCCTATTGATGCATCATCAACGTTGTCTTTGTTGGGGAGTGTAGATCTATATTGGAAATCCCAGTTGTTGGTGGATTATTCCAAGGATCTCTACACTTGTATGATGCTTGATGACCAGGTGCATGAAGAGGGCTATCTAGTCCATTAGGGATTCATCTATCATCATGATAGGATCTTCTTACCTAGAGCCTCCAAGCTCAAGGATAGGATGCTACAAAGGGCCCCTAAGGAGTTCTATTTCAGCCCTACCTATTCTATGAAGATCTACAACACTATCATGAGATGCTTTGAGTGGGAAGGCTTTAGAGGGGAGCTACATCAGAATTTTATAGAATGCAAGATCTATGTGAATTTGGGGCCGCCAAAGGACTCTATGCAAGAGTCATTTCAGTTATTTCTTCCTTCTCTTGAAAAGGGGGGAAAATTTGTGCACAATTCCATGTATAGAAGGAACATTGATGGTGAAAAATCTGATCATGTAACACAAGCTTCATTTTCTGATTTGACACATTCTTTCACCATGTTGTTGCAGGCCATGACTCCCAATAGGAGTGTTGTATCATGTAAATATCATCGCAAGCATTGGGCCACTGTAATTTCTGAATTTGGCCACTCCCTTGCTATGCAAAGGGGGATTCTTTTTCATGATGGGTGCTTTCCAAAGGCACCAAACATATCTCACATTTTCAGCCATGGTGAGATAATTTGTGCAACAAGTAAGTGGTGGGGAAACCACTTACCATACCTTGATCTGATGCAGGCAGGAGATGCACTGTGATGGCACCATATGTGGGACTCTGACCCACCTCCTCATGCCCAAATTTTTGTTTGTGTATATGTAATTATGCTTCCATATTTGGATGATATAGTTGTACTTTTCATGGGATTATATGGAGGGAGGATGGGCAGTTTGTATGTACCACATGGAATGGAAACTCTCTATGTACCTTATGCTACATGCTTTAGAGAGAGTATTGGACCAACCATGTTTGTTTCTGTTGAGTTCTTGACTCCTTGTGGGATGGATTTTGTACATCTCATGATGACTTTGGAGGAACAATTCATGGAGGCTTGGATTGGTGAACACTTAGCTCATGATGAAATCTTGATCTTTGATGGTGTCACCAATGAAGAAGGAGAAGTGTTGCAGCACTCACCCTATCAGTTGCTTGAGGACAAGCAACATTTTGGAGGGGAGGACTGTAATATTCCTACTTAGCCCAAGCTAAGAGGAATATACAATTTTGTTTCATTTTCCGTTGATTGAATAAATGAATAAAGGAGGACATGTAAAACTCCTAAAAATAATGAATAAATCAATGCCACATGTGAAAATGGACAAATCTGGGCTATTTACATAAGCACACTTAGGTGTGAAAGATACTGGAGCACTTCACCAAGTCAACCAGGACCAAATCAACAACGCTGCCTAGATAGAGTTAATCTCCTAGAGGCACAATGTAGTTTTAGTTGGAGGCTTCTCATGTGAATGCAGCTAAATCATTGAGATGGTTTAGGGTTTGAAAAGACTTTCATCCTATAAGAGGAAGAGGAGGACAACAGAAGAGGGTTGTTGATTATGCATATTTCTTAATATATTGTATGTTCAAACATATATCATTCTCTGTTGTTTAGCTGAGGATAGTGCTGTTTAGCACTAGGGTGTTCCTATGCGGGAATCCCACCTCTTCAATTGAGGAGTTATTGGAAGAGTCTTGCTGATCTCATCCACTATCAGGCATTTATCCAAGCTCATATTTCAACTAAAATGTAGATCCTGTTGAGGGTTTGGTTGTCCTTGCAAGCTGTAGCAAGTGGAGGCTAGATCTGCTTAGATCTAAGCCATTTTAGGGCCTCTTTTCACTGGGAAAGTCTTCTATCCCATGGGCAAGAGAGTTCTGAACCTTTGGAGCTGATATTTCATATCTTGGCATCAAGCCAACCCAGTGCTTCAACCTACAGTGCAGTTTCCCTTCCAAGACTGTGTTATTTGCAAGAAGGAAGTTGCAGGGTGTTTTGACCCACTTTTTGAGGAGAGATCTCTGGTGCTGGGGTTTTGCCCTTCACTATGGTGATCCATGGATTAGCTTGATAATCCATGTTCTCTACAGATCTGATCTACTACTATTGTAAACATCTTCAAAAATTTCTGAATACTATTGCAGATCTGTTACTTTAGATCTCAGATCTACTCTCTGTGTTGCATGATTTGATCAAAACCCCAAGGGGATATTGTAAAGGAGCCTTTCTAGTGTACAGATCTGAAATAGATCTGATATTTTGTACGTAGATCTGCTCTAGATTTGTAGAGTAATATACAGCTTCTGCAACTCTTATAAATAATGATGTCAAGCTATTTTTCAGTCAATACATGTGTTGCAGCCCTCTTTCTTAAGAAGTTTATTCTATTCTTGTCTTCTACATTCTGTTGTATACTGTAAGGGAATCATTATGGATCTGATTTATTGTTGTATATATAAAATTGGATACCTCTTATTGTTCTCCTGCTCATGCTCTCAAAACTACGTTATTTCTAAAGCAGTTTGTTGCATATAGCTGCAGCCCCTCTCTTTGGGTGTTTTCCAGCTATACTAGGTGGTGGGAGGTCTATTTACCTCACCTAGTTTGATTTTTTTTTGCTCTCCTTTTGGATCTAGACACTATATCCACTGATATAATGGATCCAAAAGCTGTAAACTCATTTCAATGCACAGATTCCTCAGGAGTGCGTTATTCCAGCAGGTATTGCTGAGTATTCCCATTTGGGGATATTACACTCATGACAAATGATTCAAGAAACCAGGTTGAAATAATCTCATACATGGATGAGAAGATAAATTGTGACACAAGTGAAGAAGGAGGTGAATTTGTGTAGCCTTCAGTGATAGGAAGAGAACGAAAACACCAAGCTCTTCCATATAAAGATGCAGGTTAAAAATACAATGATTGATGCTTTGTTTGACTTGGGATCATTGGAAAATATCATTACAATAAATCTGGTCAAAAAATTGGGATTGGAATTTTGTGATCATCCAAGCCCATATCCATTGGGATGGGTAAAAAAGGATGCATAGATAAAGGTAAAAAAACAGTAGGAAATTAGGCTTGCTATCAATGTTGATTGTATTGATGAAGTAGAACTAGATGTCGTTCCCCTTGATGTTTGTGGAGTTGTGTTTGGAAGTCCCTACATGTACATGTGAGATTCTATATTGATGTGGATGTCCAACCAGTACCAATTCATCAAGGATATAAAATCATTCACCTTTAATGCACACAAGGATAAGTAAATTTTTTTTCTAGTAAGTGCCAACCAAGCAAAGAAACTGATCAGTTTTAGCAAGAAGCTTGTTTTACTATTTTTAAGGAAAAATAATTTTGTAGAAGATTCAGTGAGAGAAAAGGAATCCTTAGACGGGTGTACTATGAAATAGAAAGAATAGCTAGAATATTTTCTATAGGCATACATGTATGTGTTCTAGGAACCTAAAGGGCTACCACCCAAGACTCAAGAGGGAAGTGGAGCATCACATCCAACTATTTATAGACTCCTCATTTCCAAACATTAGGTTGTATAGACAGTTTATTATAGAGGAAAGTGAAGTGAAGAAACACTTTATTTGGCTACTGGAATAGGGTGTCATTCGTTCGAGTACATCACCATGTGGGTAACCCATCATCATTGGGTCAAAGAAGGATGGGAATTTCTGAATGTGTATAGATTACAGGGAATTGAACAAAATTGCACTCAAGAATAGGGCCCCCCTTCCCAAAATAGATGATCTTTTGGATTAGTTGTAGCAAGTGAAATACTTCACCAAGCTTGAATTAAAGTCTAGATATCACCAGGTTCAAGTCAAAGAAGAATATACCTAGAAGATCGCCTTAAAAACATGGCAATGTTTGTATCAATGGGTATTCATACCATTTGACCTATGTAATGCAATGTATAAGTTTATGAGGTTAATCAATGATACATTATGACCTTTTATATATTCATTTGTTATTGTCTATTTGGATGGTATATTGGTATATAGTTCTACCAGGGAGGAGCACATCTCACATTTGACATAGGTGTTGGAGACATTAAAGTATAAATAAGAACCCACTGCTAGAAAATATCAAGAAGTGCTAGTTTGCACAATAGTCTTTGGTGTATCTAGGGTATGTGATAGGTGGAGGAGAATTGAAGATAGATCCTACCAAGATGGAGGTTGTCATGAAATGTCCAGTGCCTACTAATTTTTATGAGGTTAGGATTTTTGTTAGGGTGGCACATACCTGAGGAAATTCATAGCCTCATTTTCAACAATAACAACACCACTCCATGCCATAACATCAAGTGGAAAGAGTTTTATGTGGGGAAATGGTGAGTAGAGGGCCTTTGAGGACCTAAAGAATAAGATCAATCAAACACTAGTTGTGACATTACCAAAATTATAGCAACCATTCAAAGTGGAGAAAAATGTGAGTGGGTATGTTATGGGATGATCTGAAATGACTGTATTAGTTTTTTTGTACTAATTTCTTTCATTTTTAAAAACATATGCATAATTGCCTCTTTAGTTTGAATAAGGATTAAGGAGTTTTTACATGATTTGTAGATGATTTTTAGTGAATTAGAAGCATAAAACAACCATTAATAACACCAAAAAGTATTGTAAAACAGATAAATAAGTCACCACATGAAATTTACATAGCAGGCATGATGAAGCAGTTCACCCCTTATGGGCTACATCTGCTGGTCCAACTCCCAATGGTTTGTCCCTCTTTCATTATGCTAAAAAGTTTACTATTACATGTAGTTACAGTTCTCTAGTGGTTTTTTTCTCTACACCAATGGCTCTAGAAAACTCCAATTAGTAAAAAATGATTCTTCATTTACTCAGAATGGGTGAAAAGTGAGTCTGAGTCTCCTACTCTTTTTCCCAATATCTCCTAGGAAAGCTCCACTAAAAGTGGAAAATTCCACTTAACTGGAGTCAAAATTGGCTTGGCTGCCAATTTAGGCAAGCCTGCTAAATGTTCCGCCATTTAAATCACGTATTTAATGTTGCGGTTTGGTGGTGGTGACATGTGCACCCCCAAACCGCGGATTATCATAATGGTTAGCGGAAACCATGTTATAAACTGCAGTTTAACTGTTTGGAACCGTGGTTGAGCTATCGTCGGGTTTGCATAGAATGTGTGGAGGAGTGTTAACGTTAACGTTTAACATTTCCATGTGACACAATATTGCGGGGACCACTGGCGGGTTGGGACTATCGGCGGTTCCCAACCCCCAAACTCCATTGCATTACACGTTAAATAAAACCCACGTCCTATAACTATTCAGAACCATCATGTAGAGTAGATGGTAAATGGTGTGCATGCTTGGAGGGAGGTCAGGGGGTCAAGCGTTGATGCCTCCCATAAAATTTTGATATGTGGTTGCAAGGCCACGTGGAGGCCTCAGGGTTGGCTATGTGGCAGCTTCTCATTGGACCCTCCAAACTGTACTACCAATAAAATTGTGACACTTGTCATCCATTGATTGGTCCTGTGAAATGAATATTCTGAGAAAGATTTTCTTTTTTTCTGACTGTACATCCACTTTGCTGACTGTGCATCCCAGTCAAACCCGGTCAAATTGTCACAATTTTACGTGTTTGGCATTTCGATCAGAACGCAATATCTTCCTCATACGACATCGATTTTTCAAACTTTTCACGGCACTGGAATCAAGAAGACGAGATCTACGCAACCATCCTAGTTTAAACCAAATCCTTTAACTTTGAATTTTGAGCAAAATTTATGAACTCCTAATCATTCCTCCCCATTGGGAAGATTTTGTACCCAAAAAATTTTATTACCTGTTCAGTAGATGAGGGTACATCTCCCTCACCTTTAAAACCTCCATCAATTTTTTCTTGATTGGTTTAGTGCCTTCGAGCCCAACTCGAAGGTAGTCAACACTTTCCCTCTTTGATGTTATTGTCCTCCTGTCAAGAATTGTATCTTCTTTGAGCTCATCTAGAAATTCTGGTGAGAAATATTCAATAGAAGGTAGTTGAACATCACTTCCTTGATCATCGATCAAAAGTGGCTCATACAAGCGTAAGTTTTCAACATTAAGAACTGAATACATTTGCATGTAAGAAGGAAAGTCAAGTTGGAATGCATTATTACCAACTTTTTTTATGATCTTGAAAGGACCATAGCGAAAGGGTTTGATCTTTTTACCTTCGCCTTGCATCCTTTCTTTGCTAATGTGCAACCATAACTCATCTCCCTCTTGAAACTTGTGATCAACCCGGTGTTTTTCATGCCTCTCTTTGTATTTGCTTAGACTTTTCTCAAGCTTTTCTTGAACTTGTTGATATATAATCTAAATTTTCTCAATGAACTTTCTAGCCTTATCAATATCACTATGGCCATCAATTGCAACATCCTTCCCAAAGATGAAGTCTAATGGTGATTTTGGAAAATACCCAAAGCATACTTCAAAAGGTGAGGTTTGTGTTGAAGAGTATTTTTCCCGGTTTTAAGCGTGTTGAATATAATGCAGTTGTTCATCCCGCAACTTAGGATGTTTGTTGCAATATCCTCTCATTAGATGCACAACTGTTATGTTCACCACCTCGGTTTGTCCATCTGTTTGTGGATGAAAAGTGGTACTCTTTTTCAACTTTGTATCTATCATTATCCATAGATTTGACCAAAAATTCCCAATGAACCTGGAATCCCTGTCACTAACAATAGAAGTGGGCAATCCAAAACGAACCCAAACATTTTGAAAATAAAGTTCAGCAGTTTGTTCAGCAATAATGGTTTTCTTACATGGCACAAGTATACACATTTTACTGAATCTATCCACAACTACATAAAGATAATCACGTTGCTTTCTTGACATAGGTAGACCTCCAACAAATTCCATGGAGACACTCTCCCATGGCCTTGATGGTACCAGTAGTGGTGTGTACAATCCAAGCTTCCTATTACTAGGCTTAATTGTTGCACACATAGAACAACCTCTTATAAAACATGACACACTATCTATCATGTGAGGCCAATAACAATACCTCTGTAGATGTGCCACTGTTTTGCTTACCCCAAAGTGTCCAAAAATAAGAGGAATGAGATTCTCTCATTACACTTAGCCTCTCTCCTTGTGGAATACATAACTTGCCCAAATGAAATAGCAAATTGTTATGCATGTGATAATATTTTTCTTCAACTTGATTCCCTTCACTCAAACTAGAATACACATCTTGGAAATCAATGTCATGTGCATATTGTTCTATTAACTCTCATGTACAACATAATAATTTTTTAGTAAAGTAGAAGCACTAATGATTGGTCTTGAAAGGATATATGCAAATTTATTGAATATACCTTTTTTGTACCTTATAACCAAGTGAAATTGTTGAAGAAATCCCATTCAACTGAAATGTCTTGGTTGCTGCAATTTTGTTTGCGACTGCAAGTACTGTAATGGTTGGCGATTATTGGTCACTTTAATTGTTTTAACAATTCAAGCACCATATAAAATGTCAACCCAGGAAGGTCTGTTTATTCCAAAGAAAATCACGCACTGGATATGCTCAATTCCAAAAGCAAAGAAATGTTGTAGTATAAATCACACAAATATCAATCATACAAATCCAGCTGTTCACACCTTCACTTTAACAAAGCTTAAGCCTACTTGTGTTACAGCAGAAACAAACCTCTATTGCAGTCCTTCATTAAAAGAATTCTAGGGAAAAATAATGAAAGTAAACCACCCTGCAGGAAAGGAGATCAATCAACTATAACAGAGAACAGGACCCTATTCCTCCAAACAGGAATCTTCAGCACCTGTTTCCTGATATTAATCACACTGTAGAAAAATATCAATCCAAGGAAAATAAGACCCTATTCCCTTGAACAGGAATCTTCAGCACCTGTTTCCTGATATCAATCACACTGCAGAAAAAGAGGATCAACCTACGGGGAACAGGACCTTATTCCTCCAAACAGGAATCTTCAGCACCTGTTTCCTGGTATCAATCACACATTCAAACAAATAATGGAAAAATATCTCTTGGCTTCTTAAGAATGAATGGTACAAAGCTAATGCATTGTTAAAGAAAACAGAGTGCTTAAAAAGAACTACAGAACTGTGTAAATGATTCTTCAGCAAACAAAGTTAAATTAAGGTGCGAATAACATAAAGAAGTTAAAAAACTATAGGAGCAATCGGGTGAATCTTGTGATGAAGGCGGGCCCTTTCCTTCTCACAAGATTCCCCAGAGGAAAGAATTTAAATTGAGGTGCTGAAAAGAAACCTTTATTCATTTATCAAAAGGAATGATACATTACAACGGAGTCTTGCTCCTTTCCGCTCAAAAAAATAATGTCTCTCCTGCAGTCTCTAACTCCTCCCCTCTAATGATGATGTCTCCTCTTTTTAAAGAGGAGACATCTATTACAGTTACATTAGAGAAATTCCATTTTTATCCAAATCTGATCTTCTATTTTAAAACAGGGTCTTTCTATTCTTCCATAGAAAAAATACTGTTACAACAGATACAAAAATACTGGTTTCAGAACAATCCGTGTAACAACTTTCCTTGCTTGTCTTCATCTTGTTGCCATTGTTCCTGAAATACTCTTTCGAAATCGCAAATCACGAGTAGTAACGGGATTTACGTGCCGCTGACTGTTTCAGCAACAGATTTGACTGTTTCAGCAACGAGGCGACTGTTTCAGCAACAACATGTTCCTTATCATAGATTATCTGCGATCTTTTAGACTTGTATTAGCAAATATCTACCGTCGATTAATGATAAAATATAAGAGTAATGTGGAATTATATGTAAAAAAAATTAAATATATAGTAAAGAGAAGGATTTCATATACCTTTGGATAAAATGGATGGAAATGATAATGTAACCTTTTTAAACATGGCTATAAAGAGTAAAGTGGTGTCAAAATGGTAAATTGTGAGGTCCTAACATCCCCCCTAGCTGAAAGGGTTGCATGTCCTCAGGCAACTTTTAGTCCGAGTCAGAGTCTAAGTACTGACTCTTTGCATGCAAGTTACTCAAGCAATAACTATGGAATGTAGCTTCTTTCGAAGATCTGAATCCCTGGTTACTTTGTAATTTCTGCCATGCTACTGCCTCGTCCCTGTTAGCCAATTTGTAGTGAGGCTAATATCGTTCTGCTGGCATCCATAAGACAGGGAAGTGAAAATGATAACCAATCCAATTCTTGGCACATTGCTGAATGCATCTGATATAGTTTGGTACTCTGGATAGTGCAGTTTGAAGAGTATCAGGGCTAAAAGGATTATACTCTTGTCTTTCCTTACAGGACTGTTGCCAGAACATGGTGTTGGCCTTCAAGGCAATAGTCTCTTTGTCCCTGATCAACTGATGACACTTTAAGAGTATTGAGGCTTGCAATTGCTGTATGTACCTGCACATTCCTGGCTTCTGCAAAAATTGATGATATTCTGCTACAAAAATGGTCGGATTTGAAGGTTCCGGTCTTATCCAAAGGAGGTGATTATCCTCATTGTGCCTAGTCGCGAGAAAAGAATTTTTCCATGTGATTTGATTGGCAAGAAATTAAACAAATGCCCTAATTTGTATATCACCAACAATTGGATTTAGGTTGACCTCTCTATTTTTAGGCATGGCCTCATTATGAAGATAAAGTTCACATAAAAAATTTTGATCACTAGCGGAGGCCTCAGCAAATGTTTTGACAAATTGTTCCGTTGTGAGCAACTCATGAGGTCTCCCATCCTTAATTGCTTTCAACTGAAAATAAACAAGGCGTTCAGAAAGAAACAAAGAATAATTCAAAGAAGGTTTCCTGGTGGCTAAAATTTTTTGTACTAATGAAAACATCAGGACCAGTTTGTCTTTTAACTCCTTGACTTATTTCTTAGAATCCTTAAGTTGCTGAAGTGTCTGCTCCCAGTTATCCCAGTTGGCATACATCTAGTTCTGCCAGGCCAACTTATGCTGTTGTAACATTTTATCTTTATCAATAACATACTTCTTCTTCCACTTATTCATTATTTCCAATTCTTTCCATGGTGGAGTTTGTGTCCCGGCATTATAAGTACTGGGTTGAGACATAGTCTAAGTAGCTGAGTTAACTAATACAGGGCAGGATATATGTGGCTTGATTTCTTTTTCTAGACTTTTTGAGGGCCCTACTGGTTCTTGTGTGGCAGTAGGGCATTCTTCTTTGACTGCAACTGATATGGATGCCTCAGGCACTGGGACTTTAACTATTTTGTATCCGGCCTGTTGGTAAATGTTTCCACATTCATGGCACATGTATTCTTTACATGGGTCATTCATTTGTACTGATGCTGTGTGTGCCAACATGTAGATATTTAATTCTTTATCAAAGGCTTCCCTTGCCATTACCAACTCTTTTTTGTAGGCCTCTAATTCTGACTTTAAAAATTCATTTTCCTCCAATAAAGATGCCATGGTGAGTGAACCCTGTGTGTTGGTTGCTTTTGCTGGAGTTGATTGTTGATCCGCAGCTGTAGCTGGTTCTTATGTTTCAGCTACAACTGGTTTCCTTATATTATCATGCTTGGTGTTTGATTTTTTCACTTCAGCAGCTGGGTCTTGTGTTTTAGCTGCTAAGTGAGTAACTGGTTCTTGTGGAGCAGTTACTGTTTGAGTATAAAATGATGTCATATTACCCTGGGCATCTGGTTCTTGTGGAGCAGTGCCACAGGACGAGACGGGTAATGATTCAGGAATTTGGAATGGTGATGAGGAATGAAGTTTTAGTAAAATATCTGCAGGGTCAGGGGAAATGGGAGTGACTTCAGATTCAACAGTCGTTTTCATTTTTCTCCTAGGTAGGCAAGCAGAAAAATCAGTGACTTTCCTTTTCTTTTTATGAGAAGATTCTTTTGTAGGGGAAGGGCTATCGGAAGAGGTGACATCTTGGGATGCGACCCTTACTTGCCTTTTTGAGGCAGAGACTGTTGCAATTCGTCTCTTTCTTTTATGATTAGGGGCTGATGGGGATGTTTCAGCTTGAGAGTCATTGCTAGGGATGTGGATGGTGGGATGGGATGACTCTGCTAAATGAGATGAACTTGGGGATAGGTCAACTGGCTCTGAAGATGGAATCAATGGAGGGTCAGGAATATCTTCCAGTTGCCGTTCATAAGAGCTTTCGGAGATTTCTTGAGGATTTCCAGCTTCTTGGGGTATTTCAGGGGCTTGCTGGAGAAATAAGGGTGGGTTATTTAGAGGGGGGTTTTGCTGAGAAAAACCCCTCTGAATTAATAATTGACATATGTGATGATGGGTAAGGGACAGTGATGGGAATCTTACCCGTCTACAGTAATATGACATATTTTTAATACATCCAAGAAGATAATAAGTAATGTTGACTAATCGACCATGCCGCAAATGGCTCATTAAAACAAAGTCGTGTTGATAAACTACCTGGTAACGCCCCTTGCAATTTAAATAGTGCTTGACAAATTCGGCTACACTTGGCCATGGGCAAGGTAATGAATGCAGACTTATGCCACGGCCTTTAATCTCAACCTGTTCCTCTGGAAGAAGGAATTCCTGTTGTGCATTTAAGATGACTTTTTTCCTGGTAAACAACCGAGCACCTGTGACCGAAAACCCTGAAACTTGTGCTATATCTTCCTCTGTGACTGAAATTCGGACCCCTTGGACTATGGAGTGATCTTCCTGAAAATTCTATGCAAACTCTAAAACTTGTTGAGGATCAAATTCTCCTAGCCTTTCGAAATATGTAATCCAACCAGCCTACTGAAAAATTTGGTAAGCCTCCAGAAATAATTCGAGAAGAGTTATCGAGCCAGGCTCATGTCTGATAGCCAAGCCTCCCATAGCTACTAACTTGAGTCAAATGCAGAGGCGCAGAGAACACAAACACAGGCTTGATCAAGCTAATCGTTGCGACTGAGGATATGGAGTATCAATGACGGCAGAAATGATGGATATGAAGAGTGACGGTGGATTGGATGGTGTGGAATGATGATTTTAATTTTCGAAATTCCCCCCTTACATGTGATGAAATGATGTTTAAGTGTGCGTGGATTGTAATCATAATGGGAAAGATCCTCTCTTTAAACTATTATTTAACTTTATTACATAAAAACAATCCGCATACCTTATATTTTTACCTTTGTTTTTATAATTCGAAGTATAGAGTGCTTCATAGTGTCTTAATAATGATGGAAGAATCTTTAAATTTCTTTGAAATGTAGAAATAGGAGCATATCAGGGTCTGCTCATTACTGGATAATATTCACCCAAGGGATCTGAAGAATAAAAGTGGGGTACTGGAAAACTTGTGTAGCAGAGGAAAGGAATGGTGTTTTAGCAATGGAAAAATAGACGATAAGTTGCTGAAAGTGGTGTTTCAGCAATGGAAAAATAAGGAAACTGGAATGTAATGATTTGGTACTAAGAAAATTTGGAAAGTACTTGCTGAGGAATGATTTCAGCAGTAGGGAATGGGAAATGCTGGCTAAAAGATGATGTTTCAAGAGTGGGTAGAAATAGGAAAAATGGAAAAAGGGAAAGATGGAGTAAAGGGATGAGTGATAAAAGGGACATTGCTGGGAGATGAATAAATGAGTTGTAATGAGGAAAACAAAGCTTCTGTGATTGAAGCTTTAGATCTTCTAGTGATGAAACTGTCCTCCTTAGTGAGTTCTTCCTTAATCTGCAAAATACAATTGTAACATGCCAACCCTTGACAGGGGTTATTAGTTTTAAATCTAATCTAATACTAGAAATATAGTGCAGAAAATTAAATGTTGTGAGGAGCAGAGGAATCCCCTAGAAAAAGATAATGTGTATCAGTCATGCAAGTAGCCTTGAAATCTTCTTTAGAAATAGGGCGCTAGTACAAACGAAGCCTATGACCATTTACTAGTAGAGGTGTTTTAGAATCATCAATTTTTAAAAGTCTTACTGTTCCATTAGGAAAAACAGCATCTACTTCATAAAGTCCCAGCCATCGTGTACGTAGCTTACCCTGAAAGTTTTCAAACTGAGAGTCGTACAATAGGGCCCAATTACCTTTTTGGAACTGCTTGTGTTTGATGATGTTATCATGCCACTTCATTCTTTGTTGTTGAATCATGGTTGTTTGGTGAATGGCATCTAATCTCTTTTCATCCAATTCAAGAAGCTGCTACAACCTAGTTGTCTGCACATTAGTCAAATCAAGGTTAACAGTTAAAGCAGTTCTTAAAGTTTTAATTTCAAATTCCATAGGAAAAACAACATTTTTACCATAAACCAATTCATAGGGAGAAAATCCTGTAGTATTTCTCCATGTAGTTCTGTAAGCCCATAGTGCTTCAAGGAGCCTTTGAGACCAATCCTTTTGGTTATCCTTCACTGTTTTAGTTAGAATGGCTTCTATTACTTTATTTGTGCTTTCCACCTGCCCATTGGCCTGGGGATGGTATGGTGTAGTCATTCTATGATGAATATGATATTTCTGAAGGATAGATTTAAAACCATGAGACTTGAATGGAGGTCCTCCATCTGTAACTAGCTCTCTAGGAATTCTAAATCTAGTAAATATCTCTTCAAATAAGAAAGCTAGGACAGCTTCTTCATTGGCTTTAATAAGTGCTTTGGCCTCCACCCATTTAGTCATATAATCTGTAGAAACTAATATATAAGTTCTTTGATTGGATGGAGGATTAATGGGTCCTATGAAATATAAGGTCCATCTTTCAAATGGTTCGAGTACTACCTGGGGGTTTAATGGCATTTGATCTCTATGATTAGGTTGGCCCATTCGCTGACAGCTGTCACAAGCCCGCACATATTTCTTTGCGTCTTTAAACAATGAGGGCCAATAGTAACCCATCCTCAAAATTTTGTGTGTTGTTCTTTTATCAGCAAAATGCCCTCTGCAGGGGCCATCATGGCAAGCTTTTAGTATGTTGTACACCTCATCCTCTCTAATGCATCTTCGGATTTCTTGATCAAGCCCTGTGTAGAAAAGACACCCGCTTATCCAGCTATACCTGGCACTTTGTTGAAAAATTCTTCTCTTTTCCCTATATGACAGGTGTGATGGTAACTTTCCTACAACCAAATAATTGGCAATGTCTTCATACCAAGGAGAGTGAGCAGAGACTGCAAATAAATACTCATCAGGAAAGGAATCATCTACTGGAATATCATTATCAGTTTTTAACCACGAAAGAAAGTCAGCCGCAACATTTTCTTTACCTGGCCGATCTACAATTGTAATATCAAACTCCTGTAGTAACAATAATCATCTGGTAACTCGAGCATTTGTGGCAGATTTGTTCATTAAATAATTAATAGCCGAGTGATTAGTGTGGAAAAAAGTAGGATAACCAGTGATGTAATGTCGAAATTTATTAATGGCATAAATTATTGCAAGAAATTCCTTTTCGGTAACTGTATAATTAAGCTCAGCAGGGGTCATATTCTTACTGATAAAATAGATAGCATAAGGAAGATGGTTTTCTTCTTGTCCCAAGACAGCTCCAATTGCAGTTTCTGAAGCATCAGAAGATATATGAAAGGGGAGTGCCCAATCAGGTCCTCTCAAAATAGGAGCAATAGATAAATGATGCTTGAGTTCTACAAAGGCTTTCTGACAAAGATTAGTCCACTTGAATTCAACATTTTTCATAAGAAATACAAATAATGGAGAATTTATCTTAGAAAAATATTTAATAAATCTTCTGTAGTATCCAGCATGTCCTAGAAAAATTCTCACATCAGTTTGTGTTTTAGGAATAGGAAGATTCTGAATGACCTGTATTTTGGATGGGTCTACCTGAATGCCTTGAGATGAAAAAAAATGTCCAAGCACTACTCCTTCACTCATCATCATATGACATTTTTCAGTACTTAGGGAGAGGTGAGCTTGTATACAACGTTTAAGTACCTTCTCAAGATTTTGTAATGCATCTTCAAAAGACACACCATAAGGAGTAAAATAATCCATAAATATTTCCATAGAGTCATTCAGCATATCAGAAAAGATTCCTATAACAACCCTCTGAAAAGTTGCTGGTGCATTACATAGTCCAAATGGAAGAACTCTATAGGCAAAAGTTCCCCAAGGACTAGTAAAAGTGGTCTTGTCTTGGTCTTGGGGTGCAATTCTAATTTGGTTATACCCGCTGAATCCATCTAAAAAGGAAAAGAATTTCTTTTTTGAAAGACTATCCAATACCTGATCAATGAAAGGTAAAGGAAAGTGGTCCTTTTGAGTAGCTTTGTTTAAGGCTCTGTAATCAACACACACTCTCCATTTCCCGTTTTTCTTAGGGACAATTACTAATGGGGAAACCCATTCACTGTCAGATATGGGGTATATAAATCCCGCATTAAGCAATTTCTGAAGTTCTTCTTTAACAATTTCTCTTAAATTAGGGTTCATTCGTCTTTGGGGTTGACAGACTGGTCGACAACCTTCTTTAATATAAATTCGGTGAGTACATAATTCAGGAGAGATTCCCTTCATATCCGTGTAATCCCATGCGAATGCTTCCTTATTTTCAAGTAATAACTTCATTAACTGTTGTGTTTCAGAAACTGTTAGATCAGGATTTATATTTAATGTTTTTCCAGGTTCGATTTCCACTATTATGCTTTTAGAAGAGATGGTGGTTAATGTCTGAGATAAATATTCAGATTCAATCTTTTCCTGGGTATCCGTTTCAAAAAGTGCAGTCAATTGATTGTGTGTTTCAAAAATTACAAAGGAAGGTTCGCAAATAAAATTATTAATTATTTCATCCTCTGTATTGTCTTTAAGAGTTAAGGCTTTTTCGACAGTTAAAATGGGCTGAATAACATTATCATCGTAATCCATCTACACAAAATTTTCGTTATTAATTATGGGTGTAGCATGAGGATAAAGAGTAAGTTGTTTAGTTTCATAACCATTAGAAATTTTCATCGAACCGGATCTGCAGCTGATAAAGGCATCGGCTGTGGCTAGCCATGGTCTTCCTAGAATTAAAGGGTGTCCCCCCAGCTTTGTTTTAGTTTGTAATACCACAAAATCAGCTGGGTAATTCTAGGATTCAACTGAGATAAGTAGATCTTCAACAATTCCTTCTGGTTTAATTGTAGAACGGTCAGCTAACTCTAGGATGGTTGGTGTATCTCTAATTGTGTTATTCAGCTGTAACAACTGTGAAGTTTCGAGAGTCATAATTTTTATTGCAGCACCTAAATCTACCAGAACTTGAGGAATTATCGTTTTACCAATTTGAACTGTCATAGTAGGATGGCCGGGGTCACCATATTTCACAGGAGGGGTTTTTCTGGACATTAATGTAGATAGATCACCCATAACATGAACTGTAAGGGGGTCTTTAGTCTTCCTACCAGGTTTCTTAACAAAAATGTCCCTCATGGTTCTGGCATAAATTGGTACATCTCTCAATGCCTGTAAAAGTGGAATTTTAACATACAATTTTTGCAATTCCCCTAAAAGATTAAAAGCAGGTATTTCAGGCATTTTAGTTAAAACTAAACGCTCGGGGAATGGTGGCTCTGTTATTTCAACACCCTTGTTAGAGGGTGGTTGTGATTTTTTATGTTTCTCAGTTTCATCTTTATCAGAATCAGAAGAGGTTGTATCATCGATGATAGGTTCTACTATTTTCCCAGATCTTAAATGAATATCATTACATTGCATAGTAGAAAATGCAGGCTGATTTTGAATATCAATGACTTGCACAACTTTATTATTGGGGTTAGGATTTGGTTGCACAGGTAGCTGGGGTCTCATTTGATTATTTGGTGGAGCACTTGATGGTAGAGGAAGTGGTTGTTGAAATTGAGGAAATTGATTTGGATACAGGAGTTGTTGGCTTCTCCAATTTGAATTCCATGGATTAAAAGAAGATGGCTGTTGTGGGGGCCAAGGAGTCCACATTGCAGGATCAACAAAGGGAGGGTTTGTTTGTTGCATGGGTGGGTAGTTCATCTAATTAAAGGGTGGGTATTGCATTTGGTTAAAGGGTGGGTAATTTGTCTAACTGAAATAAGGGTAATTATTCCAACGATTAGAAGATGTAAATGGCATGCTAGAATTCATACCTTGTCCTCTTGGTTGCCACTGTCTTCTTTGTGTTAGCAGATAAACTGCTTCAGCTTCTTCTTCTGTTGGTTGCAGTGCTGCCTTTATTCCCGGTAAAGAGGGACATTGTTGTGTTTCATGATCTTTCTCACAAAGGTTGCAGATTGGTATCTTGTCCAATGGGCATTCCCTTAGTGGATGTTTATCTCTGCATTTAGGGCAAAATACATCCAGAGCTGCTTCTGCTTCAGCCTGCTTCTTTTTAACTTGCAAGGTGTCAATTTGTGAAGCAAAAGAACTTAACATCTCAGTTTTAAATTCTTCAAGTACATTACCTATTTCAGCTCTTGTTGCTCTCCCACTGGCTGATTTCTGAACTCTTGAATAGGTGGGATCTCTGCTACTTGCTCTGTTCCCTGCAACTCCTCTTGAACATCTTTTACAGAGTTCAACAATCTCATCATATGATTCTTTAGATATATCTCCTTTACCAAGCATGTTTAACATGTCTAAACAATCATCCCTTAATCCTCTAAGTAATATTGTTTTACGAATTTATTTACTTACATTCAGATGATCAGATCTCTGCAGATTATACTACAGTCTTTACACGTAGTCCTCCAAATTCTCATTCAGCTTTTGTGCCATGTTGAATAGTTCCTCCCTCTTTTCTCTTGTCCGACAATAATCTTGATATTTAAGAAAAAAATTCTGTTTCATCTGTTCCCATGTTGTGATTACCTGGCTTCCAAGGCTTATGAACCATCTTAAAGCATTTCCCTTTAATGTTGCTGGAAACAGTTTCAATTTCTGAGCATTAGTAACATAATCATAACTTCTGCATAATATATCAAATTCAAAAAGAAATTCATCTAGATCTTCAGAGGATAAACCATGGAAGTTGGTTAGAGCTGACAATGGAATATTCTTCATAGGAGTTGTTCCTTTAGGGAGATCACTGATAGGAAATCCCAAGGTAGAGAGAGAATTTTCATCCCTTCCTTCTCCTTCAGGATCTACACGTCCTCCACCAAAGAATTCTTCGTTGTTTCCTTCCATTGGTTGTTCTCCTATTGCACTCGCTCGATCCTTGAAATCTTCTACTGGCTCCTCAATGTCTTCCACTGGTTGTCCGATATCTTTTGTTAATTCCTCAACGTTCTCTGCTAATTCCTTAGTGCTTTCTTCTGATTCTTCAACACTGGCTAATGGTTTTTTAATGTCTGTTACTAGTTCCTCTACGTTTTCAGGGCACACAAATTCTTTTGTTTTGTAATCTGATTGAGGGGAGCGTTGAGGTTTTGGTCTTCGAGAGCTTAATCTCTGTGATGATTCAGCCTTTGATACAATTTCACCAATAAAAGTCTTTCTTCCTCCCCTTCCTTTGCCCTTGCCACCTGTAGGGTTAGTTTTCTTTTGGGTTCCGCGTCCTCTCATACAATTTTCACATCTAGAAAGAAAACATCAATGCTTTTGAAATCTATAATTTCCTTCCCCGGCAACGGCCCCAAAATGTTGGTCGCTTTAATTGTTTTAACAATTCAAGCACCACATAAATTGTCAACCCAGGAAGGTCTGTTTATTCCAAAGACAATCACGCACTGGATATGCTCAATTCCAAAAGCAAAGAAATGTTGTAGTATAAATCACACAAATATCAATCATACAAATCCAACTGTTCACACCTTCACTTTAACAAAGCTTAAGCCTACTTGTGTTACAGCAGAAACAAACCCTCTATTGCAATCCTTCATTAAAAGAATTCTAGGGAAAAATAATTAAAGTAAACCACCCTGCAGGAAAGGAGATCAATCAACCATAACAGAGAACAGGACCCTATTCCTCCAAATAGGAATCTTCAGCACTTGTTTCCTGATATTAATCACACTGTAGAAAAAGATTAATCCAAGGAAAACAGGACCCTATTCCCTTGAACAGGAATCTTCAGCACCTGTTTCCTGATATCAATCACACTTCAGAAAAAGAGGATCAACCTATGGGGAACAAGACCCTATTCCTCCAAACAGGAATCTTCGGCACCTGTTTCCCGGTATCAATCACACATTCAAACAAATAATGGAAAAATATCTCTTGGCTTCTTAAGAACGAATGGTACAAAGCTAATGCAGTGTTAAAGAAAACAGAGTGCTTAAAAAGAACTACAGAACTGTGTAAATGATTCTTCAGCAAACAAAGTTAAATTAAGGTGTGAATAACATAAAGAAGTTAAAAAACTACAGGAGAAATCGGGTGAATCTTGTGATGAAGGCGGGCCCTTTCCTTCTCACAAGATTCCCCAGAGGAAAGAATTTAAATTGAGGTGCTCAAAAGAAACCTTTATTCATTTGTCAAAAGGAATGATACATTACAACGGAGTCTTGCTCCTTTCCGCTCAAAAAAATAATGTCTCTCCTGCAGTCTCTAACTCCTCCCCTCTAATGATGATGTCTCCTCTTTTTAAAGAGGAGACATCTATTACAGTTACATTAGAGAAATTCCATTTTTATCCAAATCTGATCTTCTATTTTAAAACAGGGTCTTTCTATTCTTCCATAGAAAAAATATTGTTACAACAGATACAAAAATAATGGTTTCAGAACAATCCGTGTAACAACTTTCCTTGCTTGTCTTCATCTTGTTGCCATTGTTCCTGAAATACTCTTTCGAAATCGCAAATCACGAGTAGTAACGGGATTTACGTGCCGCTGACTGTTTCAGCAACAGATTTGACTGTTTCAGCAATGGTCCGACTGTTTCAGCAACAGCACGTTCCTTATCATAGATTCTCTGAGATCTTTTAGACTTGTATTAGCAACTATCTACCTTCGATTAATGATAAAATATAAGAGTAATGTGGAATTATATGTAAAAAAAATTAAATATATAGTAAAGAGAAGGATTTCATATACCTTTGGATGAAATGGATTGAAATGATAATGTAACCTTTTTAAATATGGCTATAAAGAGTAAAGTGGTGTCAAAATGTATGGTCAAAATGGTACATTGTGAGGTCCTAACAGTGATCAGTATGTACAATAGTCTCTTTACCCATCAAGTAGTGTTTCCACTTCTTGACACTTTGTACCAATGCATATAGTTCTTTTTCATATGTAGGATAGTTATTCACAACACCATTAATAGTTTATGAATGAAAGGTGATAGGCTTACCATGTTGCAAAAGTACTGCACCCATGGCATAATCACTAGTATCGATTTGTATCTCGAATGGCTGTCTCAAATTTCGTAACGCAAGAACTAGAGCTGAACTGATCTTGTATTTTAAAGCTTCGAAAGCTTGCTGTTGTTTTCCTCCCTGTTGGAATCCTTTCTTCAAACTTGTCACTGCATGCATAGGAGTTGCGATGGAAGAAAAGTTAGCAATAAACTTCCTCCAATATTGAGCTGCACCTAAGAAAATTCTTACCTCGGTAACTGTTTTGGGTGTGGGACAATTCACAATGGCCTCCAATTTAGAAGGATTAATCCTCAGTTCTCCTCTCCTACAATATGTCCCAAATAGACCAAATAAGTCTTTCCAAACTCACATTTTGACATCTTAAGAAACAATTTCTCTTTCTTGAAAATATCAAGCACTCTATTCACATGCAAGACATGATATTATTTTGTTTTGATGAAAATAAAAATGTCATCTAAGTACACAATAAAAAATTCATCAAGGAATGGTCTCAAAACATTGTCCATAACTCGCATGAAAGTTTCCGGTGCATTACATAAACCAAAAGGCATAACTAGCCACTCAAAGAGTACTTGTTTGGTTTTGAATGCAGTTTTCCATAAATCACTTTCTGCAATTCTTACTTGATGATATCCACTTCGTAAATCTAAGTTAGTAAAAAAATTTGCTTATTTCAGATGATCAAGAAAATCATCTATTATTGGTAGTGGGTAATGTTTTTTTACCGTAATCTTGTTCAAAGCTCGAAAATCTACACACATGCGCCAAGTCTCATCTTTCTTTGGTATCAAGAATATGGGTGAACCACATGGAGAGGGGCTTTGCCTTATGATTCCTTTATCCAAAATCTCTTTGATTTGCCTCTTTATTTCAAAATTCTCCATTATCGACATGTGATACATACCAATGTTTGGAAGAGGACAATCCTGCTACAACTGAATCTCATGTTGAATTTCCCTTTTTGGAGGCAATCATGTTGGCTCCTGAAACATCTCATGACGTACATTAACCACATCATATAATTATGATTTCAACTTAGGATCACATCCCTCAAAATATTCAGGATTAATATCAGCTTTAGGCTTAAGCATAAGAAGAACAAAATTCTTACTTGAATTTACCAGCCTCTTTACCTGTCCAGCATTTACCAAAGCAATGTTTGTCTTCTTGCGACATGCTCTAACAATGAACTCCTTGACATATTTGAATAAATGATACTTTTTCTCATGGTGATGGAAGATCTCTTTCCTGTCATACAAGTAATGACTCCCTAATACAACACTATTTATGTCAAGCGGAACCACATCTAATTCAACTATGTCAACAAAGCTTGCAGTGATTGCAAACCTCAATATACATTTCTTTGTAACCTGTAAATTTTCATCCTTACAAATCCAACCCAATGGATATGGTTTTGGATGTGGTATGGTCTCAAGGTTAAGTTTCTTAACCAAATCTTCAGAGATTTATTTTTCTTGTGACCCATTTTCAAACAGTGTGTCAATCTTGGTATGCTTGGATATGACCCTCATATGAAATAGTTCTATTCTTTCTTCTTCATTTGGAGTGTTTATGTGAGAGTTTGATGTACTGGTACTGGGTTTAGTTTCAATTTCTTTTCCCTTCATGTTATTCAATCTCATGGCTATAATTTTAGTCTCATCACCTGAATGAGATCCTAAATCATGTTGAGCTGTAGCAGCAGTTTTATGTTTCCCTTTGTTATTGGATTTCTTTGGCCTCAATTCAGGATGTAATTTCCAACAATGAGTTTCATCATGGCCTTCTTTTGAACAATGTTTACAAGTCACTTTTTCTCCCTCTTTATTAATATATGCATTCTTTTTTTTTTTTACCTTTTGGGGTCATTTCCTTGGCTTTACCCTTAAAAGGATTCTTCCTACCCCCTTCAGAAATGTTCTTCCCTCTAGCTTCTAGATGTGTGGCATGAACACAAATTTCATCTAGACTGGTGGGGTTAAACATGAAAATAGTATGTTTTAGATAGCTATGTAAGCCTCCTATGTACTTTAGCAAAGTGTCTTGGCTCTGCAAATCCGCCCCTAATAAAAGAGCTCTTCTCCTAAATTATTGGGTGTCATCTTGCACATTTTGTCGCTTTAACTACCTAAATTTCTGCGAGTTCATGATGGCTTTTTGCATGTGAGATAATGGATAAAACTGTTATTTAATAGCAGTAATGAAATCTAACCATGATAGAATAATCTTACCATGTTTCTTGATTTCCTCCTTTGTCTTGGTTTCCCACCAAACAAGAGTTACATCTCCCATTCTCAAAGAAGATAATTGGATTTTGGTATCATCATCTTGAAGGTTATGTATTCTCAATTTTGGTATTTTGGTTAAAATTTGATTTTGGTATTTTGGTTAAAATTGGCCTGGCTGCCAATTTAGGTGTGCCCGCTAACTGTTCCGCCATTTAAACTGCATATTTAATGTTGCAGTTGGGTGGTGACCACATGCGCACCCCAAACCGCGGGTTATCATAATGGTTAGTGGAAACCACGTTATAAACTGCAGTTTAACTGTTTATAACCATGGTTGAGCTGTCGTCAGGTTTGCATAGACCGTGCAGAGGAGTGTTAACATTAACGTTTAATGTTTCCATGTGACACAATATTGCGGGGACAGTTGGCGGTTCCCAACCCTCAAACTCCATTGCATTACACGTTAAATAAAACCTAAATCCTATGACTATTAATAACCATCATGTAGAGAAAATGGTAAATGGTGCATGTGCCCAGAAGGAGGTCAGGAGTCGAGCCCTGTTGCCTCCCATAAAATTTTGATATGCGGTTTCAGGGCCATGTGGCGGCCTCAGGGATGGCCACGTGGCTACTTTTCATTGGACCCTCCAAACCATACTACCAATCAATTTTGACACTTGTCAACCATCGATTGGTCCTGAGAAAGGAATATTATGAGGAATATTCTCTTTTTTGCTGACTGTACATCCACTTTGCTGACTGTGCATCCCAGTCAAACCTGGTAAAACTGTTGCAATTTTATGTGTTTGGCATTTCGATCAGAACGCGATATCTTCCTTATACGACATGATTTTTTTGAACCATTCATGGCGCCAGAATCAGGAAGATGATATCTATGCAACCAACCTAGTTTCAACCCAATCCTGTAACTTCTCATTTTGAGAAATATTTATGAACTTCTCATCATGGGAGAAGTATTGATGTAGGGTGGAAGGCCTATATGCTACATTTATGAAGTATTTCATTGGGAAATTCTTAACTAATCTACCTATGACAAGGATCTCCATGCCTTGGTGCAAGATGTGAAGAGTGGAAATACTATTTGATGGGAAACAAGACTATAATCCACATAGATCATCGACAACTACTATACCTGTAGGCCCAAAGTAAGAAACAACAAACTAGGTATTATAAATGGATGGGGTTTCTACAACAATTTCATTTAGTGATCATGTACAAGAAGGGAAACAAAACAAGTTCGATGACATGCTTTCAAGGCCACTCACATGAAAGATCACAACTCTGGGAACTATGATGCATACAAAGAGTTATATTCAGAGGATGATGAATTTAAGCAGGTTATTTAGCAACTATAGATCTAGATTCATGTGCACAATGGTGATAGAACAATTAACTACAATCTCTAGGATACGCTGCTCTATAGGCTAGATAAGGTATATGTTCCTAAAGGTGAGTGATTTTATATGATTAGCGAAGTTCACACATCCAAGGTTGCAATTAAATTTGGTGTGGGGAAGATACTGGGAGACTTGTAGAGGTATGTGTATTGGCCTAAGTTGAAAGAATCAATAGCTAGGTTCATAAGAGGATACATGATTTGTTGCTAGAAAGCCTAGTAACATGAAACAAGGTCTATATAATCCCTTTCCTATACCCACTCGTCCCCAAGAAATAATTTTCATGGACATTATGGGAGGTGTACCAAAAACCATGAAGCGACATGAATATATGTTCTTGGTAGTTGGAATTTTCAATAATATTTGAGTTTTGATGCCCTATAAAAAGAACATCAGTGGAAATGAAGAATCAAACTTGTTCTTTGGACAATTTTGGGTGCAATTTGGGATACAAAGGAGCATCATTTTAGACATGGATACAATATTTCTAAGTGACTTTTGGAATACATTGTGGGAGTGCATGGATACAAATATGAAGAGGTCTACAAGATTCCATCCATAGACATATGGGCGGAGAAAAGTAGGAAACAAAACTTTGGTGAAACTTTTGAGGGGTTAAAATCAAAAGTATATGAAGACATGGGATGAAAATCTATTATATATAAAACAATATTATAACATAGAAATCCACACTTCTATGGGTAATTCTCCATTTCAAACTTGTTTCAGATATTTTCCAGCTTCACCTTTGGATATTGCATATGGAAAACAAGGAGGAGTGAGGGAGGAACTTATAATGGATTCCTTAAGGGCATAAATATTTGTAGAAAAGATCGGGAAAATCCATATATAGGTATAGGAGACACTTCAAAAGTCGTATAAAAAATACAAGGTGAAACATGATAAGCATAAAATAGAGAAGTCGTTCAAGGCGGGAGAAAAAGTGTGGTTATAATTGAACAAGGAGAGGCTATATGGTCCTGGTAAGAAAATCAAGGCTCTACATTATTGTACCTTTGAGACACTAGAAAATGTGGGATGTAACACCTATAGACTCAATCTAACCCCATACATGCACAATTACTCAATTGTGAATGTATAAAATATGAAACTCTATTAGCCTTTCATGCTAGATCAAGAAGATGAACAAGTCCTGTCTTTTATAGAGGATTTGGCACCATATCCTCAAGGAGAGTTGATAGAGGATAAAATTCTGCATAAAATATACAAAACTATAAGACAAGGGAAGCATGACATTTGGAAAATTGGGTTGAAAGGAAAAATTCCAGGAAACGCTAACTTGGTACACCTGGAGAAGGTGGAGGAAAATTTTCGTCGCCTCATTTAGTAGAATTTTTTTGGGACCAGAATCATCCCAAAGTGGGGATGTGTTATCTAAATTGTATGAATATATTGTTCTTCATCCATATTGATGCCCTTAGAGTGGAAAAAGTGGAGGAATAATTTCACAAGACCATTTTTATTGGTGAGACCTAATTTGGAAAATTGGGATCTGAAACCTTTCGTGATCCAAATTGGATCATTATATTTTTTTTCATCCATATCAATTTCTTCAGAGTAGAAAAGTTAGAGGAATAAAATCAAAGGACCATTTTTATTGGCGGGACCCAGTTTGGAAAATTGGCATCTGAAAAATATTCCATGATCATTTTGAGGCATCAAATGGATTTTTTTTGGGGTAAAATTTTGCCACATTGGCGCTGCATCTATGTTTCCTATTCTACACACAAATTCCTTTTCAACGATGCAATGATATCCTCAATTAGAGTTCGTATGCAAAATTTATGCCACTCAAAAGTTGACCTTCATGCTTCAACCACCATAATTTGAGAAGATGCCACATCAACCCCCATTACTCAAGGAAAATGGGATAGCCACATGACCATGATGAAGAATACTAGAATATTCCAACTTATAACTCTAGTTAAGAGTTCAGGGAGTCAAACCTAACCACTAGTAGGCTATCGAGCTATGTAATAACCGAGCCACTAAGAGGAAAAGGGGTTCCATCCTTTTTGAGTGCTCTTGTTCCATAGACTAGCAGAGTAGCCAAGAGGGATAAGGAGAGAGATTGTAGAGGGGATTTTCTAATTGTAGTATTCCATAGGAAAAAAGTTTTATTTATTTTTACTTGTAGCCATTTTCTATTTAGATAAAGAGAGCAAAGAGACCTCACCTTCTAGTTGGGTTTTCCCCGAAAGGGTTTCCCAAGTTATATCTTATGTCAATCATGGTTTGTGATTTTTTATATTTTTTGTTCTCTATTTTTTTTCATAATTATAATTTGAATGCATACAAAAGAAAATAATTTACATATCTATAAATTTAAGAGAAATAAACTCGCATAGTGTAGATTTCAAAATTTTAAGTATAATTTTATTAGATCTAGTTTGACAAATTGTCCAATGGAATATCCATGGAAGTTTGCAAATCAATATTACTATGTGTATTTTTTTAGTTCATAAATGAAACATAGACCCTTTTTCCATAATTGAATAATATCAAGAAGCATTAGCAAATAAAGTGTATTAATTTGCTTCTAAAGTCAATAAATTTGATCGAATTAGAATGATCTCTTAAACATTTTTTTCCAAAGAAAAAGACACCTGTAATTTGATTCATCCAAAAGAAAGACAAATTACATTTTGCATATGTTGAACACATTCAAGATATACGCCTAAAGGAATTGGAAGAGAATTGGGTATACATTAAAATCAGGTCCCCCAACAGATAAACTACAAAGATACAAAAAATGATGCCAAGGAACCATACAAAACCTTGAAAAGTCCAAAAACCTCGAAAAAAATAGTCCCGATGAAAGAAAAGCAGGGCCCAGAGAGCCCAAAAAACCCACACAAGATGAGCCCATAAATGGGAAAAAAACATTCACAAAGCAAGTCAAACACCCTTGCATCATTAACAAAAACGTTGTGTATAACACCAAAGCATGTAGCTATAAAATACGCCACCAACATAGGCATCAACAATAGAAAAATGAGCAATGGTAGCAATACGACCCACAGAAACTCCATGGAAAAATATGAGGTAGAAGAACACCATCTAAGCCCCTAAAATGTCGAACCCCAAAATCAAATACAAGCACCAAAGGTGGCAACAACAAACCACGGCTCCAAGAAGACACAGATAGCGCCACACCAGTCGACAGTGACAGACATACAATGACATCAACAAGTGAAGACTGGCGAGGTGGCGGAGAACCAGAGCTCCATGAAAGGAAACACGAAAAAAAGGTTTCTAATGGCTAGGATTCCAGTTGTCGGGCCCTCTCCCCTATCAATACCTCTCACCTTCCCAAGTGCCACTCATCATTTAAATGAAAAAGTTAAGTAATTTTATCTTATGGATGCAACGTTAGTACAAATATGTAGCTTCAAATTTCAAATGATCAAACTTGAATCAATATATTTGTATTAATACATGATATATAATAAGAAGAAAATAAAATAATTTGTGTAACATTCACTTTAGTTAATCTAAGTTAATCAATTTTATCTCATAATAGTAAGTAGTAACAATTTATAATAATATATATTGATTACTTAGTGGAAATCGTTGGGAATAGTTGGTTCTAAATATAGTAGATATCTTTAAGAATTATAAGTTTAAATTATTTAATCTACAAATTTTGAGTGTATTAAAGGTTTTTTAGGGTGCTAAATCCGTTTATGCATTAAAAAGTACATTTTAAACAACAAGAAATCAAAATATTTCCTGAAATTTAGAGCAAGAAAATCATTTCATCTATTAGTTAGATTACACTGATTTATAATTATATTTGATAATTTGCACTATACACATTGATTTCAGCGTAGTTGTTATTTATGTAGAAATTAGCTGAATAAATCACTTATTCAATGGAGATTAACCTGATCACACATCAATTTCGAATTGCATGCATAACACATAATCTCTTCTACAATTAATTGTCACATGCGGAAATAATAGAAGCAATCTCACATCAAATCATCACACACATTAACTTAGTATGTATGGGGAAAGCTTATAGCTGAAAACCCCCAGCTATAGTATATTATAAATGGAGAGAACATGCAGCAAATACATAGTACAAACTCCTCACAAGTACTCAGTACTATCTCCCAAAGCTGCACAAAAACTAGCTTGGTTTTGAACAAGTCACAGGTTCAAAACACACCCACTACTTCTCTGCTTCTATTGCGCAATCAAGGCTGGTCTAAATAGATATCCAGGTTTGAATCTCACTGGCTCCAACTGCGCAATTGTCATTGGTAATTTCCTCCAAGTGTGGTGCAAATCTCATGCACAACTGATCCTTCAACTGATAGCTTTACTCACCCTTTCATCTACCTCTTTCACTGGTCTCCACTGAACTGTCCATGCACTGAGTTAAACTGATGTGTTCTTTAGTTGAATAATGAGTTAATAATTAGTGAATTAAATAATATTTAATTCACACAACTCATCTCTAGTGTATTAGCCAGTTAAACTAAATACAACTAGTTCAACCAGTTAACCAGAACACCACCTCCATTAACTCCTCAATCAACTCCACCAAAACTCTGCCACATGAGTCTAACTGAAGTTCAACAGATGGAAAATGCCATCAAACCCTAGGAACCACGTGATTCCTAGTGCATGAGCCACCTCCAAGACTCGAACTGAGGTGCTCCAAGAGAGTAAACTGAAGTTTAGAGTCCAAATATTATTAAGGGTAAATAATATTTGACTTCCCTATTTTTAGGATAGGTAGTCTAAAAATAGACTTCGACCTATAGGTCCAAAAAATAGATGTCCATATATTTTTCCCAACATGACCAATCCTCCACGAATAACATACTGCAATCCCTAGATCATGCTCCATATGTCTAAAAATAGACATAGTCTAAAAATAGATTTTTCGACAAAAATCACATGTGTGGTCCCCACCTAGTTTAGGTGATCACTTTCCAACTAGGATCAAAAGATAAGCCAGAGGCTTCCCTTCACTGCTTGTTGCCCTGCTCTCAACAATCCCTCTCATTTTGGTGAAGGACTCATTTTGTATGCGACATGCAACCCCATGCATTCTCCCTCGCAACCTTCACAAGCGCCATGCAACTCCATGCATCTCGTTTGCAACATCTCCGAAACTGAATAGGCTCCAAACAACTCAATCAGTCTGATGCATCTATCATCAAAGTTTTCAACTTCTGCTAGTACCAACTGCACATGTCATCAAGAACCACTGCGCTGTTGAACTCTTGCACCCATGCACTTTGCACTTGTCGTCAACTTCCGATCCGCGCTCCGTGTGATCCGACACCGTCACTTTTATCTCGCTCTGTGATTACCCAAATGATCTTTTGTTATCGCCATGTCATAAGTACTGTAGAAATGTTCAACTAGAAGGAGATCCACACTATCTCATGAATCTGCCCAGAAATATCCTCATGGGATTAATCATGCATGTCGCCCCACCTCATACCTGGTGGTATAGCTGCATGCACTCCCTCTGCCCGTCTGGCACGAAATTTCTCTGCATGAGTGGTCTCTTCCACTCATGATCCTCTTGTGGCTGCTCCACATCCCGAGGTTCACTATCACCTGCATGCAAAACTTGCTCCCTCTCAAGCTCGGGGCTGCATGTCTTCTCCCGTCTCCCCAACAAGAGGGAAGCTCAGAGACATCCCATCTACTGTCCAGAGAGACCTTTTCGCCCGAATCCCAACTCTTCCTTTCGATTTCTGGTCTGTCTTCATGTGTCAAGGAAAAACGAACTTTCCTTTCTCTAAAGACAATCTCATACCTCTTTTATCATCCTCTAACATTGCAACTAAGATCAAATTATTTTATAGACCTGGTACATGCACACATCTTGTAAAAGAACCTCAGCATTCTACCCGCCACCTCTCGAGCGCTAGGTACTATTGTCGCTCGCATTGTATCGTCCAATTATGCCCAACTCACATGCATCCGGGAAATTTCTCCACCAAGTTTGCCCAAAGACTTATCTCCCGCTATGTGGAAGGGAAGAATTATCACTATCAATATACCACCCCGATCCCAATGCACCAGACAACATGATGAAATCAATGAGAAGTCCATCAAATTGCGAGGCAAGAGCCTCACCAGCTGCAGCTCCAGCATCCTGCTTGTTCTTCTTCTTTTGTGGACAATTCGTGGCGTAATGTCCATGATCGTGACAGTGAAAACACTTCACTTTGGACATGTCATGCTTTTTACCATCCGCACCGGATTGAGAAGCCTTCTCCTTGCCCTTCCCCTTCCTTGCTTTGGCAGCCAAAGCGCAGTCTTCTTCATCAGCTCCCTTTGACGAAGAACCATCTCTGGTATTTCGTCGGATCTCCTCTTGCACGAGATCAGACCACAGTCTTTCCCATCCCGGCAACTTTTCCCGACCATTGACACTATCTTGATATGCATGCCAACTCTTCGGCAAACCAAGAAGCGCCAAACTCACCAGATCCTCATCCACCACCGGCACACCAACACTTCCCATCTCATCCCGACATTGGGTGAACCTCGTGAGGTACTTCGGCATACTTTCCCCCTTCTCACACTTGATGTTCCTGAGTCTATCTTTGAGCGCCACTCTTTCCTTGGTCACTTTTTGCTTTAAGGTAGATCCGCTGTGCTTTCCACATCAAACATGGAGAAGCCTTTCCATGCAGTCTGGATACAATGTGATCCTTTACACCCTCCAACAGGATCCTTCGACATTTTGCTTGTTTCTTTTGCCATGCTTCCACAACAGCAGCATCAGTAGAAGTAGGCTTTGGAATCTCTTTCTCCATGAATTCCAACAGCCCATGATCATCTAATACAGCCTCCATGCGGTCCTTCCATGCAACATAATTCGAACTGCCTTCCAAGGCATATTCTAGTCGCAACCCGATGAAAGACATTTTCACTGCGGCACCAAGAACAAAAATATGCAAACTCGAATTTCACCACCAGCTGATAACTCAATCGCTTCCGATCTACACTTGAGAACAAATTATTTCCAAATCAGAGATTGACTGCATGGGCTTTTACCAGATCTTTCACTTTCCAAAGAAAGATGAATCCGGAGGCTATCTGGCCCGTATGCAGGCTCTGTCCGAGGAAATAAGTTTGCAATCACCGTAATAGATCTCGACAATTAATATAGCTTCGATACCATGTAGAAATTTTCTGAATAAATCACTTATTCAATGGAGATTAACCCGATCACACATCAATTTCGAATTGCATGCATAACACATAATCTCTTCTACAATTAATTGTCACATGCGGAAAAAATAGAAGCGATAGCACATCAAATCATCACACACATTAACACAGTATGTATGGGGAAAGCTTATAGCTGAAAACCCCGCAGCTATAGTATATTATAAATGGAGATAACATGCAGCAAATACATAGTACACACTCCTCACAAGTACTCAGTACTATCTCCCAAAGCTACACAAAAACTAGCTTGGTTTTGAACAAGTCACAGGTTCAAAACACACCCACTACTTCTCTTCCTCTATTGCGTAATCAAGGCTGGTCTAAATAGAGATCCAGGTTCGAATCTCACTGGCTTCAACTGCGCAATTGTCATTGGTAATTTCCTCCAAGTGTGGTGCAAATCTCATGCACAACTGATCCTCCAACTGATAGCTATACTCACCCTTTCATCTACCTCTTTCATTGGTCTCCACTGAACTGTCCATGCACTGAGTTAAACTGATGTGTTCTTTAGTTGAATAATGAGTTAATAATTAGTGAATTAAATAATATTTAATTCACACAACTCATCTCTAGTGTATTAGCCAGTTAAACTAAATACAACTAGTTCAACTAGTTAACCAGAACACCACCTCCATTAACTCCTCAATCAACTCCACCAAAACTCTTCCACATGAGTCTAACTGAAGTCTAACATGCAAGATGCCATCAAACCCTAGGAACCATGTGATTCCTCTGTCAGTTGCATGAGCCACCTCCATGACTCGAACTGAAGTGCTCCAAGAGAGTAAACTGCTGTTTATAGTCTAAATATTATTAAGGGTAAATAATATTTGACTTCCATATTTTTAGGAGATACAGTCTAAAAATAGCCTGGGACCTAAAAATAAGAGTCTCATCTATTTTTACCAACATGTCGCATGCTTCAAGAATCTCCAACTGGAATCCCCGAATCATGCTCCGTATGTCTAAAAATAGACATAGTCTAAAAATAGATTTTTCGACAAAAATCACATGTGTGGTCCCCACCTAGTTTAGGTGATCTCTTTCCAACTAGGATCAGGAAAGATGTTTCAGGAGGCCTCCTTCACTGTTTCTTGTTGCCATTTTCAACATGCTTTAACAACGTAACGAACTGCCCGGAGTGGGAAACCAGTTCTTTTAAGAAGAGTTTCACCGCCCTTGAGAGGGAAACCAGTGCATTGTTCCTTGCATACAACATAAAAAATCAAAAAGACTAGAGTAGCATGCAGCTGTTGCTGCTGTAGAAAACCAAAGAAAATCAGTATATCTCCCAAAACAGTAGAACGAATGTACCATGTTGAACCAAGGCAGACCGGAATTACTACGCGTGAGCTGGAGAAGGCAGCTCCTCCACTATGTGACACCAGTACTCGTCCTCCGGGTCTTCAACAACTCCCTTCTATTCGCCTTCTTTTCTTGTGATGCCCACATCCACCTGCATGGGTTGCTTACCCAGGTCGGGAGGTTCAGAATCTGGAGGCACAACTGGTCGTTCGGGAGAGTTCACAACCAGGGTGGGATTAATACCAAGGGGAGGGCGGGGTAGGACCGGGCATAGGAGGAAGATAGAAAGGTGTTTCTTCTCTCAGGGTGACAGTAAGAAAGGCAGTGACAATGGGCTGGTTGAAGGAGCATTCGAAGCGGAATTCTGCCCTCTGAGAGGTTTGACAGAGAGCGTGACTGTCAGAAGCACGAGAGGTAGGGGAGGTAGGTCTGGTCGAAACAGCAAAATGAGGCGAGGAGGGTTGAGCTTCGCGTGCAAAGCCAGGATGGCTAGCGCGGCCTCTGTGGCTACGGGTTTCTAGGTAACGCCCCCACTCAACGTCCTCATAGGAAGTCTCTGCGTCTGAACTGGTGGAGGGATGTGAGTGCACACACTGGCCTCGACTTGCACCCCGGCAACACCGCATTCGGTGATGGAGTCTTGGCATGGCGGGTGCAGTAGTATGAAACTGCCTGAGACAAGAAGAACAGGAAGGGGCCGGAGGAGACCTGCAGTGAATGCCAAAAGGAGACTGCAGACAAGAATTGGAGTAGAAGAAGGTGCTTTGGGAGAAATGACAACCAGATGTAGTTTCCAAATAGCTTAACAACGAGCAGCGTCACCCCATATGTGTGCGAGCGCTTGGCTCGGCACAAGCAGCAGGGCAAGCGCTCACAGGAGACGCAGAGATCGACACGCAGATCAAGAAAAATCCGGAATTCCCGAGATGAAGTCCATAGTTAACCCAATGAGCAGGACGGGAAGGAGAGAGTGCCGGCGAGGGAGAGTAAATGCAGATGGAGCTAGCGGAGTAATGACAAGGTTAATGGAGCCGCAAGGGGCCATATGGCCACCCCATGCAAGCCTCCTCGGGATGTGTCCAGGGACTGACATCCCATCAGGCCGCGCAACCATCCGCATTCGGAATCGAGTGATCATTGTGCACCAGCTTGATGAAATTCTGAAGAAGATCTCTGTCATGGATGATTTGAAGGGGGGCATGATTGAGAGTACTGATGCTATCTACTCCTATATTAGCTAGGAGATCAGCCACTTTGTTACCTTCCCTTTTGGTGTGGGTGAAGGAGATTGCCTGATTGTTTTTCAGCCAGTTGCTTATGCTTTCAATTCTGGTGGTCATTCGCCAGCTTGTGGCGACTTTCACTGAACAGGTGCCCTGAAGTAGCTGGTTGGCCATACTGATAAGAATCTGGGAGTCCCCTTCAACGATGGTAGGGGAGAAGTTGTAGAGATGAATTAAATTCAGCCCCTGCCAAAGCCCTTCCAATTTTGATGAGTTGTTGGTGTCCCATCCTATGGAGCCAAAGTAGATAGCAAGGACGTCTCCTTTGGAATTTTTGAAGATGCCACCAAATCCAGCTTGACCTGGATTGCCTTTTGAGGCACCATCAAAGTTCATTTTGATGATCCCTGGTGGTGGAGGAGTCCAGTGAAGCAGGAAATCAGGAGTCTTCTGACTGTTGGAGTTGGAAATGGTCAAGATTTTGAGCTGCCAGTTTTGCCATATGGCGATTTCCTTTGGCTATTTGGGAATGTCCTCTTCCTGCCAGGAATGGAGAGCAAGAGACTCTTGGAGATTATTACTGAAGTTGTTCCAAATGGTATCCAAAGGAGTGGTTTGATTTTTGAATATTCTCTTGTTTCTCTCTTTCCAAAGGGACCAAAAGAGAAGACCTGGAATGATTTGCCAAAGAGTATTAAGAAGAGAGCTGCTATAAGGATGCCTGGGCCAGTTGCGTATGATGTTATTTAAGTCCCCATTCAACTTTCTTGTTTGACACCTAAAAAAAATTTTCTCCCAGAGAGTGCTAGCTAGCTTGCATGAGATCATGAGGTGTTAAATTGTTTCGTTACTTTGTTTGCAGTTTGGACATTGTGAAGGTCCAAAGAATCCTCATTTGAGCAGGTTGTCCCAAGTGAGGATTCTTTTGTGACTAAGTAACCAGAGAAATGTTGAGACTATTTGCCAGGTACCAGGAGCCCAGAAAAATTTCCATAGCAGGTCACGGGGGAGAGGTACAGGATGCATGAGAGAGAAGGCCTCTTTTGTAGAGAACATGCCCCTAGTCTAGTATCCCCATCGTAGAATATCTAGGTCCTCTGAACATCTGATTTTTCTGCGTTGTAATTCCTCACTAAGTGCTTCCCATGTATCGTCCTAAGCGAGAGGAATGATATGAGTTGGGTGCTTCCATTGTCTGAATTCATTGCCGCTTGTGGGGAGCTAGAACTGGCTGACTTTGACTTCCTCAGGTCCAATGATTCTCTCGCCATTGGTGAGGGTGAGAGTATCAATCAGCTTTGGGTTTTGCTACCAGGAGTCTACCCAGAATATGGCTGTGTGCCCATTGCAAATTTCCCAAAAGCTATGTTGTTGTATGAGAGCAAAATGTTGTTTGGCAGCATTCTAGATAAGGGAGTCAACGTTTTCTGGGGAGAGCCTGATCAGATCTTCAGGAGGTCTATTATTGGCATACTTGGCTATCCAGAGTTTGGCCCAGGGCATGTGTGGGTTTGAAAGCCATTTCCACCAAATACGGGCTCCCATGACTTCGTTGTTGTGAAGAGGATCTCTGAGACCGAGTCCCCCTGCTTCCTTTGGGGAGCAAAACGTGTTCCAGTTGACTAAGGCCCATTTCCGATTTTGGCCTGAAGATCCCCAAAGGAATCTACGCTGCAAGATCTTGATCTGTTTGAGAACCCATTTCGGAGCTGCAAGAACAGAGAAGAGATAGAGGGGCATGGATTGCAACACCGCTTTGATGAGAATGAGCCTACTTTCCAAATTGAGAGCTCTAAAGGTCCAAGAAGAGAGCTTACCTTCCAATTTTTCCAAGAGAAGGTTCCAGGAAGAGTGTTTAATGGTAGTATCTATAAGAGGCGCACCCAAGTACTTGGCAAGGAGGGAAGTGATTGAGAAACCCAGAATTTGGGAAATGTTGGCTTGGGTTTGGGGAGGAGTGTTAAAGAAGAAGAGATGGGATTTGGCTTCATTAACAGACATACCTAAGGCTACAGAGAAAAGGTTCAAAATGGCTTTAAAGGAGTGAGCTTCTTGGGCAGAGGGGAATCCAAAGAGCATATTATCATCTACAATTTTTTGGTGGGTTGTAGTGGGAGAGTCATGAAGGGAGATGCCACGTAATTCTTGAGTTTGGAAATCATGATGGATAAGTCTGTTGAGGCCTTCAGCCATGAGAACAAAAATAAAGGGGGATAGAGGATCCCCTTGTCTAATGCCTCTAGACGGTGAAAAAGGAGCGGAGGGGATACCATTGAAAAGGATGGAATATAAGGGGGTCAAGATGAGGCTCATTATCCATCTTATCCACATCTGGTTGAAGCCAAAAGCACTCAGTATGTGATGAATGTAACGCCAAAATAATTTATCGAACACCTTAGGAAGATCAATTTTAAGGAGCATACCTGGCTTCTTGGCACTCTTTAAGGAATGGATGACTTCATGAGTTAGAATGATGCCATCCATTATTTGACGTCCCTCCACATATCCATTTTTCTCAGGCGATATTAGAAGTGGAAGAAGAGGCTTTAGTCGATTGGTAATGACTTTGGATATGACTTTGTAGATCACATTGCAGAGAGCGATGGGTCTATACTTTTCTGGAGTACTTGGGTGCTCTTCTTTTGGAACCAGCGCTATGAAAGTTGCATTTAGAGAGGGGAGAAGCCAATGTGAAGCTCTAGATTCCTCTACTAGCTGCCAGACTTCCATTTTGATGAGATCCTAGAAATGATGAAAAATTTTTGAGGTGAAACCATCAAGCCCAGGCGCCTTGCCTTCCTTAGATTGAGCCATCACTGTTTCAACCTCCTGAAGGGAAACTGGGCGCAATAACATCTGATTGTGCTTGGCATTGACTAGCTTGGGGATCAGCTGGGCGATTTTTTCGATGGCCGGTTGCCTGTCTATAGTGCACTCTTCTTGCTGTATGCTTTTAAAGTGATTCAGAAGCATTTGCTCAATCTCCTCATGTTGCTCCACTTATTCTCCTTGCTGATTGGTGATGTGGGTAATGCGATTTTGCATTCTTCTTTGAACTATAGATCTGTGGAAGAATTTTGTGTTTCTTTCACCTTCTTTTAACCAGCGTATTCTAGATTTTTGTCTCCACAAGATTTCCTCTTGCTTGTGCCTCTCTTCCAGCTGCTTCTGTAGGTCCTGTTCTTTGGAAGCCAGGAAATATGTTCTTCCTTCATGGACGATTTTTTGCTGAATTTCTTCCATTTTTTTCTCGAGTATGTTTATCTCCTAGAATATGTTCCCAAAGACTGAGGAGTTCCAATTTTTGATGAGGAATTTGAGATGTTTAAGCTTTTGCTGGAACTGGAACATTTTCGATCCCTCTGGTGGAGTGTAGTTGTTCCAAACAGCAGTGACCATGGATTTGAATGAGGGATGAGAGAGCCAGAAGGCATCAAATTTGGAAGGCCTTTTGAATTGGGTGCCAATATTTTGCCAATGAAGCAAAATAGGCCAATGGTCCGAGCCTGCCAGCGGAAGTATCGAAGCCGAAAGGTCCCCCCCCCCAAATAGATGGCATTGTTCGAAATGAGAAAGAGATCTAGTTTTGAGGTGATTTGCTGATTACCTGTCCTCCTGTTGTTCCAAGTGAAGGATCCATTTGAGAAAGGAAGGTCTATTAGCTAGCTGTTGTTTATAAAATATTTGAAGTGGGAGCATTCTGGATCCAGTCTTGGCCTTCCTCCAGTATTTTCTTCCAGCTTGGTAATCATGTTGAAATCCCCTCCGAAAATCCAAAGAGGATAAGTTCTATTAGTATTAAGGACTTCCATGGTGTTTAAAAGCACTATTTTCTTGGTCTGGTCCTGGGGAAAATAGACATTTGAAAGGTGCCCATGTATATTTGTTCCAATAGGATGGAAAGTGGCCTGAATAAGATTATGCGCTGCATGAAAGTTTGCTAGCATTATGGACTGAGTATCCCAATCTATCGCAAGTCCTCCTGAAGAACCTGAGGCATAAACTGCTACCGAGTTACAGCTAGGCCATGCTTTGGATAAGATTGAGCCTAGTGCTTCACTATTACATTTTGTTTCTTGAAGAAAGAGAATATTAGGTCTTTCTTTCTGAATCATGTTTTTGATCATTTTGTACTTCATAGAGCTATTGAGCCCTCTAACATTCCATGAGATGAGCTTCATGGGGAACTGTTTGCAAGAGGTTTGAAAAACCGTGTTAACTTGGGGTATCGTCCTGAGTTCACCAACATTTCCCCTAAAGTGATGGTGCGCTACCAATCTAGTTTTAGACCTCTCTTCTTGGATTCCTTTATGAATTTTAGGCTATCCCAGTGGCTCCCCAGCTGAATGCCTAATTTATTTTGTTGTTGGACTTTGGTTAAGACCATTTCAAGTTTGTTAATTTAACGTGGATTGATTTTGTCAAAGTCCTTTTGTCTACAAGCATATTCTAACCCTAGAATGTCAATCTCCCCAAGATCGAAGCCTTCTGAGTCCTCTTCCATGAGACTCGGTTGAGTGCCTCCGAGGTTTTCCTCATTTGCTGTTTTAGGACTAGCTTTTGGATCGTCAATGTCCATGATGATGGGGTTCCAGGTCAGGAGTTTGGTTGTAGGGGAGGATTTGGGCTCGGAGGCTTCACTTGAATGCTTCTCATTCTGAGTAGGCATGGGGATAGAATGATCAGGAATGCCTGAAGGAACAGAGGGTTTGATGGAGGGATCAGGGGAGATATGGATAGTCTCAGAAGATGGATCCGAGTTGGAGAGAGCGGAAAAACTATTACTGGTGGATGGAATATTAGAGGAGGGGTTAGGTTTCTTCCCTGCCACTGAGGGTTTCTTACCGTGCTTTCTGTGAGAGGGAACCTTGGTGAAGCCATCTGGTTCCGATTTATCTTCGGCTTCCTTATTCCGGGGTTGAGATTTGAGGGGGAAATATCTGAACAAATGCCCATGAGCATGACACCTACGACATTTGAATGGAACATGTTCATAGTATAAAGGCTGAATCCATTCGAAATCATCATGATATAAACTTACCGCATCGGGCAGGGCGTTGTCCAAATGCATGTAGACACAAATTCTTGCATTGAAGGTGTATCTACGTAGTTTTTTCTCTTCTGCTATCTTGGTAAACTCTCCTAATCCTTTACCAATTTCTCGGAGTGAGTCTTCATCCTAGTATTCAAGCGGCAACGAGTATAGGCGAATCCATACTGGTGCCCAGTTGAAATTTTCTTTATCTTGGTTGAATCATTCAACCCAGTTTCTTAGATACAACCCTGCTGAGTTGAAGAAGTAGGGTCCTTAGTCCATGACCTTATTTCGGTCCTCAATGTATTTGAATATAGTGGTGAAGAAGCCTTTCAGTCCAAGCTGGAGAGTAATGTGTCCCTTGGGCTTCCATTTGGACGCAATCCATCCTTGAAAATCTTTTTCAGTTGGCCAGAAGCCGATAAATTTTCCTATGAGGGCATGATCCCTCATGTACTAGATCCGAGCATTTATGCGATGGCTTGGTAAGTCGATATTGGGTCTTTCTGGAGTGATGGGCTTGCATGTGGAGGATGTGGGAGCTGCCGCGTCCTGCCGATTCTGCGTAGTCAGCGTCTGAGGTGCTGTCGTCCCCTACTCTTTGTCAGTGGCTTAAACGTTTTGGTTAGTATTAACACGGATTTCTTCATTGTTTGTAGGGGGGGGTTGGCCCTCCCCCCCCGAGCTTGTTTCCATGGCTGGTCACCAGTTGCTATGCACGGTTCAGATTTACGTTGTCAAGGCTAAGCAGGTCTGCAAGGATGTTAGGGTTTTTGCATATCGGTGGGAGAGTAAACCCTAGCAGAGCATATCCATCATCCCAGATTTTTCAACGTTGTCCCCTTTTAAAAAAAATTTTGATCTTTACCTTTCATCTGATACACTTTTTTTAACTAATAGTCTTTGACTGCTGATACAATCTGTTTTACTAATGCAGTAAAAACATCAACTCTGTTTTTATATTTTCTTTGATCTTCCTCACTGCAATTGGGTTTTATAGTAAATCTGTTAATTTCTCCCAGAACTCAGCTTCTGGCACTTTGATATTCTTTAGTTTTCTAAATTTTTCATCAACTTCAGTGTATCTTACAAATGTTGGATTCACCACAAAAATGTGTTTTACTTCATGCTGGAAGTAAAACAAATTTTCAATACTCTTGTGCAAAACTTTCCTTGTTGGTATCCCTTGCCGATCTGAATTGTTTACCTGTTCTTTGGAAAATTCCCTTAATATTTTTGTTATAATATTCTTGTTTGATCAATTTATCATTGATTAGTAGAATATTTGGAAGTCCTTTTTGCCTCAGAATGTCAAATTTTACCATGAATCTTGTAATTTCTATATCCATGTTTTGGCACTTTTCTTCCAATTGTTTCATCAAGTTTTTCTTGGAAATTACCTTTTACCTCAAGTATAGTGTTTTTTCTGTCAGTTATTCCAATTTCATATAATTCTTGCTTGTTTTTGAAATTGAGGAATTTAATAATTTCCAATGCCTCTTCAGGTTTTGTACCTAGTTCCTCTTTGGTCCTTTGTATTTCTTCTCTTGCTACTTTCAATAAATCTTTCTGTTCATAAATCACTTGTATTGATGGCCAAGTATCATTGACTGATTCAATGATATTGGACCATAATTGATTTTTAATATGTGCCATGGGTTCTTTCAAAGTCAACTCTGTTTCTAATTTCTTTAGTTGTTCACTCAATCTTTTAGCTTTTTGTTCTTCAGTCTTAGCATTAATTTGTGCAAGATTTTTGGCATCTTCAAGATTCTTAATTTTCTCCTTCAACCTATTTATTTCATTGTTTTGTATCGACATGTCCTCCATTTCCTTTATCAATTTGTTGGTCTCATCTAATTTCTGGACTGTTGTAGTAGAAGACTCAGTGGCAGAAGTGGTTGATGAAGTTACTGGTACTGTTGTTGCCAATGGAACCTTTGGAGCTAATTCTTCTGCTAGATTAGATGGCATTGCTGTTGTTACCATATGAATTATAGTAGCAGATATTTCCTGAGATTAGGTGGCTTCTTTTTATTGGACCAATTTGTCCATCTCAATCTCCATTTCTTTTATTTGTGCTATCATCTGCAATATGAGATTCATCATCTCATCTTTTTGATTTGATTCCTGTAAAATATCCTTGGCCCATGGATGCTTTGTAGGAGGTAATTTCAACTATTTTCTAAGTGCTACAATATCAACATTTTTCTTTTTTATGAGTTCTTTTGTAGCTTTTACATTAGTAGGATCATAACCCACTTCGATTCCTAACTCCTCCAAGGATTTGATTCTGGTATCCTTGGCATATGAAGAAGATTTTTCAACTTTGAGTTTATCTTTGACATTTATCAAAGTATTCTGGAGCTTTTGAACACTCATTTCTTTTTTAGTCTTTGTAGAATATATCATCTCTGAATTTTGTTTATGGAATTCAATTTGGGCCAAGGGATGAATGTCTTGGACTGGTACTTCAAAATCAAGCATTTTGTCATCAGATGTTGTTTTGGGAGTTGGCACTATGGGTTGAAGTACTGTCATAAAAAATTTGTCATTTTGATAATCAAAGGCTGAAAGAAGCCTGTTTTGTATGCCAGGAGTCTGCTTTATGTATTGAGAATAAATTTTATTCTTAATTTCCTCATTTTTGGCTTTAATCTCTTTATACTTTTCCTTAATGTCCATATCTTTGTCCTCTAGCTGTTTTGATAATGATACTTCCACACTCTGTTGTTTCTGGATCAATTTTGTATTAGAAGTTGCAGGTTACTGTTCATTTAAAATCATTGTGGAAGTCACAATGTCTTTATCTCGAATCTCTATATCTATAATCTCCATTGTCTCTTTTTCTTTATCTGCAGGATGGATCTTTGGTTTCTTGTTGTACCTGAGTTTAATCTTGGTTTCTGTGGTAGTTTCAGCAATGTAAGAGCCTTCTTCCCTATTTATTTTTATACCTCTGTCTTCCTGAGCTGGAGTCTGCAAAATGTGACTAGTATCACTTTGCTTATCAGCTTCTACCAGTGTATTTTATAACCATTTAAATTGGTTAGAAAATTTATCAATTTCAGTCTTATTTTCATGAATGTAGGGATTTAATTTACACTTCACTCTCATTTTTCTTATTATACCATAAGGATCATAGTGCCAGAGAAAACTTTGGCTGAATTTTTACTCTGACAACTGCTTTTCTACCTCTATACTTGCTTCTTTGTTATTTCATAGAAATGGATCCACTTAGTTCTTCAATTTAAACTGGGTTTTCTTCTTAGCAGCCAAGAAATTCATAGAATCTAAATTCAAAATATGGCTTATATATTCTAAAGAAAACAACCTCATTGGTAAATATTTTGGCAACTTGGAAGGAATTAGGGTTGTCCCATAAACCCTGATCTCAGTGTGATTTTGGTATAAATACTAATCACCTGTCCTGCTCTGTTCTGACAACTGTAAAACCCTCTTGATTTCATCACTGATTCTAGATTGCACACTGTTTTTAAGAATTTTTACCAATGGATGGATGAAACAATCTGTAATGTCTGAATATGTAAAATCTTTTGACTCCTTTCTAATCATGGAGGTCCAGAAAATAATAGACTATGCATTTCCTTCTACATCCATCTTTTGAAGAGTTATTACAAAATTTTCTGACTGAAAGTAAAGGAACATATGGAAAATAAATGAGGTATACCTAAAGACACCTTCAGTAGGTAATTTAACAAGCTGTTCATGGATGTTATTAGCAATATACTTAGCAAAATTGTAGATAACTGCAGGGGGATAACCAGGCACAAAAATGGACAGAAAACCAAGTATAGATGCATTAGTATGTTCATCTGTGAAGTAACCAAGGATAAAAGACATCATATAGATAATGTGTCTGGTTCCTTCTGGGAATTTGGAAGAGGAATATGGAGGGTTGAGCTTAGGTATTTCTACATAGGAGGGCATGAATGTTTGAAATATTTGGAATCTTTTGGGAAAATCCAACTCCAAATAGAACTTTGTGAGGGCTTGAATGGACAAAGGGACTGCATTGGGATCAGGCTGCAACTGAAGCATCTGGTTTATGGATTCAGTTGTTATGGTAAACAATAATTCCTTTTCAGAATTGACAATGGCTCTTTGATCTGGAGAATAATGAGATTGGCATAATCTGATGGCTTCTGGGCATTGATGGGTGTGAGGAACAACATACTTAGGCAAATTAGACTCCCAAGTAAGCACATCATCTACTTGGTCCAAGAATTTCTCTTGGCTCCAGCAGTGGAGCTCAAGGAGGTTAAATTCAGTTACAGGATCTATGATTTGGTAGTCTGCATCAACCAAGGGAGTATGTTCCACATCTACAACAGGAATTTGTAGTGGATTGCTTACAATTGTGCTTTTGGATGCCATTGATATGTTTTTTTTAACAATTTTAACCACTCTTGATCTTTAAAACTTTGTTTTTAGGTTTGTAACACACTTCTGTAAGATTAAACTGTTTACAGAAGGACTTTAAGTATGACAAAGGGTTTATCTTGGACTGCAAAAGGTATAATTTAGGTAATTATGAATCAAAATATCAATTCTATATCAAAAACCAATTTCTTGACCTTTACAGACTCAAGAAAAGATATAAAGGGTTTTTCTGCAAATTTCTTTGATGAAAAAAATCCTAAAACTTCCAACCTTATGAAAAAGGGCTTCTGAGTATTGAAAAAAGGCTTTGGATAACTCAGAGGGCTTCTTAAGTTTGTAGATGCCTAAAATCAATCAGATTTTCTTTTAAAAACAGATTTCAATTTCAGAAACTATGGAAATGCTTAGGTTTACAACAAGGATGAATTTTTGAGGCAATATGGCTATTCCTTAGGCATACAGGCTTAAAAAGGCTTCAATTCAACAGTATACTTCTTTCAGATGTATGGATAGGTATTTTTCTGAGGAATACCTGTGCTTTTTAGGAAATTTGCTGCGGAAAAGGGTTTGATGTGTATTGAGAGCTTTCAAAATATTTTTCTGGACTTTAAATGCAGTCTGGAGTATTTTAAGTGATCACAACAATGAATTTGGTTGAATTCTATTGGTTTATGCACTAAAATAAGGGCGACAATGTATTCTTCTCGTTCTGGAGAGGATTATGAACAAAAAGGGAACATAAAACTTAAAATAAGCGCATTTAGTTGTTTTTATAATGAATTTCAGTTTAAACAGTAATTACATTAACTGCAGGTCAATTCAAATCATCGGCAGTTTGGGTGTGGGGGGAATAATTACCGTTGAGCAGTTTTCACAAAGTTTAAAAGGTGGTAATGGTATTTGTGGAATGGATGTGATCCAATACAAATAAGATGTATGGAGGAGATAGAAGATGCCAAAACAAATTTTATCGCAAATTTTATTTTGGTTAACGATCGTGCTATGAGATTTGCAATGGGAGATATACGTCATTGGATTTAGCGGACAGAAGTGAACAGTCAGGATTAAGTGATGAAGCTGCTGGGGTAATGGGCGTGGGGCTCAAAAGTTCTTTATACGACGAGAGCGGATTTATATATTAAAACATAATTCTAATATAAAGCTTATATATGAAATGTGATAGGAGGGTAGAGGTTTTACAAAGAAAAAGGAATATTTGTACATGTAATGTTTGCATTGCGGGTTATTTGTATAAAGGGATAATTTTAACTTATGGGGAGTGGGATAATATTCATGTGGGGAAAATAAACTTAGGTTAAAAAGTAAAATATGGGTTGGATTATTTAATATAAAATGAATTAATATACTACGGGATAAAGGGCATTTTGGGGAGCTAATACGTTATATTAGTATGTTAATAATGAAATGAATGCGGGAAATAAAATACACTTAGTATAGTGTTAAAACATGATTTTAGGCAAGATTTTCATAGTGGGGGGCCAATATTAACATTTTACACTTGAAAACTTAGGATAAGTGCATTTTTAGGAGTTTTTTACTTTTCCAAAGGTGAATATGCATTTTGACTTAGGAAAAGGAGTTTTAGTAGGAAAAATGAGTGATGTTAAGGGAAAAGGGTTTTTTATGAAGGGGAAGCGTTTTAATGAGGTAGAATCCAATACCTTGGTGCCAATCAGTCATTTAAGATGTGGGTCTGGTCCCACCAAAAGTCAGAGAAATGCTCTGAGTCTTTATGATTGAAGGATTTAGTACTAGAACACATTGTGGGGAGGGAAATTAGTAATATGCCAAATGATGTTTATCCATGCCTTGTAAAACTGATTTCTTCTACCCATGATTTATTCTACCATTTTTTCCTTTATTTACATAGGTGCATTTGAGCTTGCAAACCCTTATTCATTTTTCTTTTAAAACAAGAAACTATCTAATTCTAAGCTTATTTCATCCAAGGGCTCAGATTAAACTATTGAGCTCCTCATTTATTCTCTACCTAAATACTGATCTGCCAAGATTAAATTTTTTGGCAAGATCTTTATTCTCTATCTATCAGCATGAAAAAGTCAAGATTAAACTATTTAACTCATCATGGATTATGGCATTTTGAACAAGCTGCACATAATCATTTATTTTGCAGTAAAAGGTAACTAGTAGCGGCATTTTGACTTGCATCACTTTCATGTCTTTATTCTTATCTCTTTTTTGTTTGGGGTCCATTTTTCTACTCTTTTTGATATTTTTCTTTTAAGTCCTTTGATTTTTCTTTTAGGACTTTTACCCTCTTACATTTTTTATTTTCTAATATGGGAAAACAATTTGCAGAAAGAAAAGTATGTACATATTACAAGACTCATTAAAGTCAATTAAAAAATTATGAATCATATTATTATAGGACCCTAACACCTACCATAATGCTTATGCATCCAAGGGGCTGAGGTTCCTACTTTAGGTATATCCTTGATCAAGACAGTAAAAGTTACAAAAGAAGTAATTTTATTTTAAAATACACTTTGCAAACTTATGTATTTGCTAAATCATGTAGTTTCGTAGCATCTCAGTTATAAGAATATATATATGGTTTAAAAGAGCCAACCTGTTTGATCCAAGTATCTGGAGATTATTCCTCATGTCCAACTCTATAATCCAAGACTAGTCGATAATATCCTGATTAAATACAAATGATCCAAGTCATATCTATGGACATAATGTTTCTCATTCCTGAAATATTACCTTGATGCAATTTTACCAGCTCTCCTATATTAGATTGTTCATAAAAGGCTTTTACAAGGACCAATCCATGAGTTTAAAGATTGATTGTATATGAATGATGGCTTAATGACATCTAAGTTGACTTTGTACATTCCATTGTTGATTTTGGGTAGCATCGGATGTGCTCTAAGTCTCAAAATTTGTGGAGAGGATTAGACAGATGTATTCCAGATATCCCCGAAATTGTTTTGGGAAATTCCACCCAAAGACAGTTTTATTTAATAAATAAATTATTTTTAATGAGATCCTAAGTCTAAACTTAGGAAATTGAAATAATTAATGGGTATTAATCTAAATTGTGGGTGTAACTTATAGAAAAAGCAGATCAAGTCAAAATGTAATCTTAGATGTTGATTGGAGATCTAATCTTAGCCATTGAAGTCTTAACGTGAAGACTATAAAGAGGATGTTAGTATGAATATTTTGTTGATAAAAGACCACTTTAGCTACGCATAAAAAATAGCCCTAACATCAATTATGGCTTCCAATATCTTCAAATCTGCAGTTAGTTGATCCAAATAAAGCTGCACAAATCCAGATCTATGCATAAAAAGACATTAAGCAGTAAAAATGAAATGTTGCTCCATGCATCCAATAGACAAGACAAGAACAATATTTTTGAGAGAATTTTTATATTAAAGGGGCACCTGAGAGGAAAACAAGAAAGGTGTTTCCAATTCTCCTCAATGGGATGGGTTCTTGAAAGTCCTCAGCATTTCAGATCTAATATTTCTCTCTCTTGTTGGTGTAGAAAACCCAGACAAACATAGAACTCAAAGGGAGCTCACAAAGCAAAATGATGGAGAACGTGACAATGATAATGGCTCAAAATTAGACCAAGAGTATAGATCTAGAGTGATCTAATGCAAAATGAAAGGTGACAAATGAATGGGAAAACCCTTCTATTTATAACAAAATATTAGGGTATTCTAGAACTTGGTGTATGAATAAAATATTATTAATCAAATTCTAGAACCACCTTTTAGGAATATCTTATTATATTTATTGGAGGGAAAAGGGTTTTTGACTTGGGTCAAATCCTTTATTTATAAATAATAAATAAATAAATGATTTATTTATTATTTTAAGGAAATGGTGAAAATATAATTAAATAAATAATGATTTATTAATTATTTATAAATGATTTAAATATATTTTAATTAGGAATATTATTTAAATAAGGATTAAATAACTTATTCCTAGGAAATAATCAAATAAATAAGGATTTATTTAATCTATTTCCTTTTTTTGGGTTAAATATGACTAGGAATAATAATTGAATTGATGTTTAGCTAATTATTCCTTGAGGAAATATAAAAATATATATATTTTTTTATTATTTCCTTTTGGGGTTTCCTGTTTAGACCATAAACAACTTAATAAAGGTGTTTTAATAAGTTATGTCACATATTAAAAGCAATTTTACTTGGGGTAAAATTGGTCTTACATGGTGTACTTGGGTCCATCTAATGATAATAGGTTAGATGACCAAAAAATGGTGTAACAGATTGCCCCCCAGCGTGCGAGCATTAAGAGCTAATCGTATGACAAAAGTACGTTATAAGAACTCAATCACTAGACATCGAAGGGGAATTCAAAGAGAGAGAAGTATAAGGTAGACCAAAGCACTGAAATGACTAGACCCTGAGGAGGCGAGACTTACAAGTGCAACAAGTCTCTTTGATGTGTGAGTACCTGTGCTATAGGTGGCGGGGGAGGCATACCTATGCCCGCCAGACAGGCACAAAGAATAAAAGGTCCAAGAACAAGAACCTGAATCCAGAAGTACATAAGTCACAAATTGAGTCGTATTAAAAGATAGAAGAATGAATCCCACATACATGTTGTGCCTGGGATAACAACCAGGAATTATACAATAATATATGAGTATATGAGATACAAATACAACCCAAATGCCCCCTATAAACGGGGAAGGGCTCACAAAATCCGACTGATACATGCAAATCAAAAAGGCGTTGCAAGCGGCTAAGGCTGACATCATCAAATATAAGGAGTTGCATCAAAATTTGAAATGAAGAGGTCATCCGAGCATGTGGGGGACTACCTGCAGGGCCACCCCCTCATGAGGGTTGAGAAATCTCACACACACCCGGGAATCACCAATAGCTGCTGCTGCATCACTAGACCATCAAGTATACAGATCTCGATCATGCTGAAAGGAGTTGGAGCTGAGAAGAAATCAAGTCAAAGGGTAATGAGAAATCCCCTTTTTCCTGATCTGAGGCACCTAACAAGTGTAGAAGCTGGAACCAAGGCATACCGCCCTCTAGACTTGTCTTCTGGAATGAATGAGCTGATGTCGACAGAAGTAGGTCTGCCATAGGGAGGTGATAAGGGATCCTCAACTACGGTACGAGAGAAAATAGTAGAGCGACTGATAGACTAACACTGATGATGATAATGGAATGGGGGATACTGAGTAGCGAATGGATGACTTCCCTTGTTAGAGCATAAAGGGCATGGATGACTTGGCAGTGACTGATACTATATCATGAGGGATAGGGAACAGTGGGGCTGGAGGTCATAATGTGTGACATGAGAGAGGAACCAAGTAATGAAGTATGGAGGACTATGATGGGATACAAAGGGACTTAGGAGAGACTCCATGAATGCGGTGATAACTCAACTCAGATGCTCTAAACAAGGGCGACTCAATGGTGCTGCCACACAGTAAAGATCTAAATGGGGGACCATAAATACATGAGTACAAGGGGGTATCTCATGACAAAAATCGACATGAACAAGGACCAGTAAGGAGGCAAAGTGGTGCCCCAAGTACAAGTGTTGAAAGTGAGGAAATTCGATTTAGAGGGGAGGTGAAGAGACCCTTCGAGGACAAAATGTGTCCTGGTGAAGTATCAAATCCTAAAAAACTAACAGATACCCATTTGAGTACTCGGTGAGAGCTTTCCAATGGTGCAGACGGTTAGTCAAATGGGGCTACGGTTTGGTCGCAGCGTGCGAAAGAAAAATCAGGGGTTTCTCTTCTAATAAGGCATTTTCCCTCCAAATTTATTCATTTTCTTGTGTAGCTATGGTGAATGTGGAGAGGAGAGAAGGCCCTAAATCTTGCGGTGATCGTAGCGAACAAAACGATTGTTGGAATCGAGATCCAACAGTTTCAGGTAAGAGGCCTAATCCTACCCTTTCTTTTTGATGGATTGAAAGTTTAGATTAGGGTCCCAAATCTCAGGAACAGACCCTCCTTCATCTTCACAGCCGGGTCGCACTATTTGGGCCAAAAACTGCGACCTGGGAAGCAGGATTTGGCCAAAAAAGTGCGACCTGTCCCAAGATTTGGCCAAAAAGTGCGACCTGTCAGAAGGAGGTGATTTCAGTGCTGTTGTGGGTTGAGAGTCAAGTTTTGTGTAATTGAATACAGTTTTTGGTCTGTATACTAACAAAGATGATGTTTTTGTGAAGATATGGCAGACATACGGATCAAGTAGAGAGAGAGAGAGACTTGGGTACATTACGGTTAGAAATCCAAGCGGATCAGGGTGTCCATTAGGTGTTGGCCAAGTTTGGGGTTCCGAAATTTGTGGAGAACCCTCTTATGAGAGCTAGGGAGCCCTTATTGGCCCAGATTGTCAGTTATTGGGATCTAGATCATGAGGTCTTCATAGTGCAAGGGCACAGGATCGAGTTGACAGTCCAGGATCTGTATTTCATGACTGGTCTCCCACCATTAGGGATGGTGGGAAACACACAGCTAGTGTTACCGTGGGGGCATCACATCATGGAGTTTGTAGAGCGACATTGTCAACCAGGCCTCCGAGTAAAAGGGACTCAGATACCGATTGGGGATCTAGAGAGGTTAGAGACCCGTGCAGTGGCGGTAGAAATGTTGCGGATCCTGGGCAGCCAGGTGCTCCATCACATCATTCGAGGGCAGATGATGATTGTGGAGAGGGTGTTGAGTGGGACCTATTATGGGTGGGCCCAGATGATGTTGGTGTCGTTGAAACGACAGTTGTCACTTTGCAAGAGGCAAGTGAACCATGATTTTGCGTATGGGACCGTATTGTGCTCCTTATTTTTTGAGAGGATCCCAACCTTACAACCTCATGTACAACTTCCAGATGGCGGTCCGAGAGAACCCAGGATGCACTGGTGAGGACGACTACTAAGTAGAGGAGGAGGAGGGGCAGTCGAAGAGGTGTTCCGACCGGATTTCTTTGCCCATTAGGATCAGATGTCGTTGTACATAGACGACTATCTCTATAGTGGGATGAGTTATTGGGGAGATTTGGACTTGCCACTTCAGCCTAGTCGAGTATGGGGGCCTGATGGTAAGTGACAAGTGGCTAATCTTGTATGTGCATTGTAAATTTTGTGAATAGTATATATGGTACTGATTCTAACACTTTTGGTACGCATATATAGCTCCGGTAAAATCGACCGGATATATGGGACGACCTGTAGTATCAGGACCGACAGGTGCTAGTTGATCGAGAATGGCACAAAATGAGGACATGGCCATCCTCCTGGAGGACATCAGTCGTAGATGTGAAGGGCTGCTAACCGGTGTGTCGGAGCGAGGTTGGCAAGACGACCAGTACATAGAGCTATGTATTGGGCTGCCCTCGGAATGGCGAGGGGTCATGCAGTGCATGGCGATGGCCGGTCAGACTGTGCGTGATCCGTGAGCTGCGGGGGTAGAGCCATTGGCATGGGATCCTCTAGAGAGTGATTAGATGTAGGGTAGGTGGTGCCCCCTAGTGGGTATGTAGGGGCAAGTGGTGCCCCTCAGTTTTGATTTTTGTTTATTGTAACATGCTATGGGCATGTCAGATGTATCAGAGTAGATGGACTCTAAAAACATGTTATATGATATATATTATGAATATGTATTTTTGATGATTTTGAATGTTATTGTCTTGTGTGTGATAAATGCCAATCTAGAACATGGTTTGCAATGCTATCTAAGTAGTGATTTTGTCCTCTAGGTACATGATTGAAAGTAAAGAATTGAAATTCCCATATCAAAAGTTTCACTCGTAAATATCGTCTAAACAGGATAGGATTATACACACGATAGACACCATTGAGTTGTAAGACAAGAAGCAGGGAATATAAACGAACGTGCAGATGGAGGATGCAATGGGAGAGGGCATCGGCTAAGAGGCCACGTACTGCGTCATATTTGGCCTGATTATTGGTGGCATTACCAATGTAGACCCCATTAGAGAGAACGAGGGTATGCAATGGGGTAAAGATGGCCCAAGCGACTGAGGCCAGATTCCAGGAATAGCAACTTGCTCCATCGGCATAGCTAATATAATGTGTGGACGGGCGGTCCTACAAAATAGTGTCACAAGACAAGAAATGGGAGGAGGAAGAACAATGATGGCAGCATGAGTGAAGGGTAGACAGCAAATGACAACTATGGGAGGTACTAGTCTGGATAGGATGGCTATGACTCGTAGACCAACTAGAAGGTGATGTATGAGGGCTAAGGGAGGAATGGCTGGGGCTCATGCTGCGAAGAACATCATAGATATGGATGGTATCATCCTGGTTATGGGTGGGAGAGAAAAGGTTGGGGAAACCACATGAGGCCGCAAAGCTACCTAAATCATCAGCATGGGAAGAAAGGCTCACATACGAATCATCATGGGGGATGATAGAAGAACAAGTTAAAAAATGGTCAAAATATGTGGAGCCCAAGAATGTTGTTGAAGGGAGATCAAGCAAAACAGACGGAGTGGAATCAGATGGAATGTACTCCGAGGGTCGCATAGATGATGATAGGTATAGGAGGGGAGCATCAGGTTCCGTCATCTCAACATCATGGGGAGGAATGTCAATGGTAGTAGGGGGATCCTCGAGTTGGCTTGACGCATACTGCGCAAGGATGGGAGAGGCGGATTGATTTTGTTCAACCTCATACTCGCGAATGACCTCTAAAGAGGCTCGGTAATGCGTGAGGTGAGGGAAATGGTGAGAATAATGGCCATGGACACCACACAGAGCACAGGGTTTGTTGGTGCGAAGAGTCTTGGGTTCTTGGGTGTGGACGAGGAAGCAACAGAGGGTTCAGGGACCGTAGACTCAGGGAACACGACTTTAACCATGGGTTTAATACGGGGCAACTCAGGGCAAGTATGGGTGGCATGACCGATGACATCACACAAGGCACAAGGCTTTGCAGGTGGAGGAGGGGCAGGTTCAGTCGGGGTGACCTTGTCTTTGGATGCCCACTTGCGAGCTTTTCCTTTCTTTCCCATAGCGGTCACAACAGGAGAAGGCTCCTGTTGAGGTGCGGGTGGCACTGTAGTGACGGAAACAACTAAGGGAATTGGTTGAACCAGTGTTAAAGCAAGGTATGGTTGGGGGTGACCTGGTGGGGTAGCAGCGGGAGGGTCAAGGTACCAAACGGGAATTCCCAGGGTCAGATTAGGGAGGGAAAGGGTGGCCATGATGGGGACCGAATAGACTCCGAGAGGAGGAGCAAGAAAAGGTATCTGACTAGCGGGGTAATGGCCAGGAGGGACGGTGCCAAGATGGTTGAGACTTGGGGGAACCGACCCAGGAGGGTAGAGAGGTACATGGGTACTAGCTGTGAGGGAAGGGCCAGAAGGAAGAGGTCCGGTTGGCGGGGGCGAAGGGCTAGGAGCAGGTTGCGATAGGCGAGGTTAAGGTTGCTGACTAGCCGAAGCAGGCCGCTTGAGGTCAGCCCAAGATGATTGCATCATGCAAACATTCGCTGAGCTAGGATCAGAGACAAGAGGAGGAGGAAGACCAGGGAAGGTTCCAAGCAAGGAGGAGTCTTTGTAGACACCGGGGGAGACACTGGTCACAGAATCGACGATGTGCTTATTGGTTATAGAAGAGATGATCGACTCAGGGGAGGTCTGAGATTTTGGCTCGTGATATGTCAACTGGTCAATAGTGACTATCTTTCCATTATGAGAGAAAAACATCTTGCGATGAACCGCGGATGGGACAGCAAACATGGCATAGGTGTAGCTACACCCCAAAAGAATGTTATAATCAAGAGGGGCATCGATGACTTCAACGTCAACGCAAACCATCTTGCCCGCAAGAGTGATAGGGCAATTACGGAAGAGGCCAATGGGCTGGGAGGCATGGCCATCCCATGCACGAAGGGTGATGGTGGAAGGGGCCATCTCAGAAGATTTGAGTTTTTTCCAAACCAAAGCAGACATCACACAGGTAGATTCCCCCTTGTCAATAATACACAGAGCTACGTTAGTGTTTCGAATTTTGACTGGGATTTGGAAGGCAACGGAAGTAGGAAGAGGAGGATGATCTGATTGGAGGGCGTTGAAAAAAATCAATTGGTCATCAACATGATCTATAGTGCCCATGGCAGATAGTAGAGCCTTCTTTTGAGAAGGACATGACTGGAGGAGTTCCAGTGTTGAAATGGCAGCAGGAGACTATGCCAAATCATCTACTATGCTATACGAATGAGCAGCTCGACCAGAAGCAGCATTTCGGCGTAATGGGCCTTTAGGAACCTTCATAGGGACCTAAAATTTGGGTTGAGGGATCTGAAAGGGACCATTTGGTGTCGAAAGAGGCTCTATAGGACCTCAAGAAGGTGACTCGGGGACAGATGGAGCGCGAGGCATGGGTTACTGACGAGACCAAGTTTGAAGGTTAAGGTCGACGGTGAGAGGTTGGTCAGAAGTCATCATGAGAATCTGGTAATCAGAGGAACCAGAAGGGGAAGGTTGAGTGGTTACCGAGGCATGAGGTGGTTGAGTAGCCACAAATCCTTGTTGAGGAAAAGGATCAGTAAACACGGCTGGTTGAGAAATAACCGCATTGGGGGGAACAGTAGGGGAGGTATGTTGTCTCGGCAATGTAACCTGAGACTCCCACATCTGCCGCATCTGTGGTAATAGGGGACAATCGTGAGTGTAATGACCATAAACACCGCAACACGAACAAGGCTTATTGGTGCGAAGAGGCCTGTCCGGCTTGGGCTGAGAGCCCTGTGGCTGTTTAGTAGTGTTAGAATCAAGACTTGGAGGATTGGATCCACGATTACCAGGGGCAGATTGATTTTGATTGCCTTTCCGCTTTCTTTGAGAAGAAGGAGGATTAGTCGTGCCCTGCTGTGAAAATACTTGCCCTGGAGGGGGTAGTAGTTGTTGTTGCGGGGGTTGAGAAGGCAAGGGATTTGGAGGTCCAAATGCTGGAGGAGCTGGGACACCAGGCTGTGGGTAAGGATAAGGGTTAGGATGGGAAACATTGAGGTAAGAAGGAGGGTGGGCAAAAGGAGGAGGCATGCCGTATCCTGGATACATGCTACTTGGAGGGGGGAAAGTGTTGGAGGTGCTGGCCCCTCCCAGAGGGAAACCATAGCCCATAGGAGGTTGAGCGTAGGTATGTGAAAGAGCTCCGACGATACCGTTAGCAGAGTGAGATGCCCCTAGGGCGTTAGTGCCACCAGATTTGGGGAGGTCAGGAAGGACGGTATAAACATAACCAGATTGAGCATAGATGAGGTCATGTTTCAAGGCTATTTGGAGGGCGGCTTCTTCGATTTGAGGGAACTGGGATGCGACATCTTTGTCGATGGCAGTTAAGAGAGAGTGAAGGAACCAGTCCATATAGACCCGATCTTCAAAGGTGGGAGCTCGACATAAGCTCCTTCTTCTCCGCCATTCCTGAACATGGGCGGAAAGGTGGGTCAAAGATGATTGACGGAAAGCAGTCAAGAGCTCGGTACCAGTGTCGTATCGGAGAGGGAGCTGGAAATAAGATAAGAAGGCTTGGGAAATGGTCGCAAAGGTGGTATGGGAAGAGGCGGTCTGATAAAAATACCATTTAGAAGCTTCACCGGTAAGCGTGCATTGGAACAATCTAAGATGGATAGAATCATCAGTAATGGAGTTGGAGGAACACCACATGTGGAAAGATCGGATATGGTTGGAGGGATCTTCACTAGCAAGGCCTTCGAACTTGGGAATGTCGGAGGGGAGCTTGGTTGGCATAGCAGGCCAACTAACATCGTGGCGGATAGGATCGTTGATCGACTTATTGAAATCGGGGAGACTGAGACCAGCCATATAAGGGAGCAAAGGGACAGTCGAGGTAGTTCCCGTGGTGGTTCCGCTAGTAACAGACCCAGCAGTAGGACTGGGGTTGCTAGTGTTAGGTCCCGAACTAGACATGGTGAAGGGAATAGGGGAGAACCAAAAGTAGGGGGAGAACACGAACAATCAGAAGAAGAGTCAGAGTGCGGACTCGGGGGAGGACTAACTCAACGACGGTGGGAGAGAGTAAGTCGACCAACTGGAAACTGAGGGTGAAGTCCAAGAAGTCTCCGGGATAAACGCCTTGGAGGCGTAATGATGACGGGAAGAAGAATAACCGATAAAGGCAAGGAGGTGCAGAATCAAGTGAGACAATGTCGAAACAAGGGCAGAGAGGTGCAGTGTCAATTGATTTTAAAGTCTTTGTCAGGCGGTGTTAACCAAGCTCTTCTTCACTTAGGGTCAGTGTGTGGCGTGTGTTGATTTTAATTTTTAAACCCAGGCGTTTTGAGAGTAAAAGAAAAAGTGTGTTGCGTAACTGAAAATAAATCTGCAGAGAATAGTAAATAAGGCTGAAATAACAGAAAATTAACAGCTAACAATGCATCGATCTAACCCAAGAAGGTGAGTCTCTCAAAACTAGTCTAAAAGAGGGAAAAAATCTAATCAAAACACACAAAAAAGAGGCCAATAGATCTAAGGTCAGGAGGGATAGAGATCTATAGGAGAATTCTGCTGAAACGAGGTGCAGAAAATAGCAAAGAGACAAAGGCAAGGTTGTTGCAACAAAGGAGGAAATCAGCTAAAGGCAGAAGGGACAAAGAGGTGACCCTAGAGGCAAACCCAAACAAAACTATATGAGGTGTTTTCAAATGGAGAAGAGCTGATCTAAAAGGGATCTGAAAATGAGGTATCAGAGCTGAAAAGAAGAAGGCTGAAACTCTAAAAAATTAGACGTCTGAAACAGCTAAAACTCTTCCACAAAAAGTGGAGGGTACTAGAGCCCTAAGGGGTGAGTTTCCCACTTAGTTGAGTAGAACAGATTAGAGACAGGTCTAAACAGGCGGAGACAGAGGCTGGAAAACCCTGACAGAAGCTTCAGACAAACCCAGAAAAATTGCTAGAAAAGAGCAGAAAAAAGTGCAGGTCGCAGGTTCTAACCTGTTTTCAGTCCAGGTCGTAGTTTTGGGGCAGAAAAGTGCACCCTCTAGACCAAATCGCAGGTTTTGGGCCGATAAGTGCGACCTGTAGATCCGGGTCTCTCGGCGGCAGATTTCAGAAGAATTTGTCGTCTAAGCTACGGCTGATGTCTGTTACCTGCGCAATAGGGCCAGAAACACACGGAAGTTAAAAATTTTAATGTTTGAGGGTTTTAGAGGTGAAAAACACCATAAAAATAGGAAAAATAAAAAATTGAAGAGAAACCCAAGGGTCTGAAATAGCTGGATATGCAGGAATATATAAAACGACAGCGGTCGCAAAATAAAACCCGTGTGGAGTTGCCAATTGTTAGTATGAATCTTTTGTCGAAAAAAAACCACTTTAGCTACGCATAACAAATAGCCCTAACATCAATTATGGCTACCAATATCTTCAAATCTGTAGTTAGTTGATCCAAATAAAGCTGCACAAATCTAGATCTATGCATAAAAAGACATTAAGCAGTAAAGATGAAATGTTTCTCCATGCATCCAATAGATAAGACAAGAACAATATTTTTGAAAGAATTTTTATATTAAACAGGCACCTAAGAGGAAAACAAGAAAGGTGTTTCCAATTCTCCTCAATGGGATGGGTTCTTGAAAGTCCTCAGCATTTCAGATCTAATATTTCTCTCTCTTGTTGGTGTAGAAAACCCACACAAACATAGAACTCAAAGGGAGCTCACAAAGCAAATGATGGAGAATGTGACAATGATAATGGCTCAAAGTCAGAACAAGAGTATAGATCTAGAGTGATCTAATGCAAATGAAAGGTGACAAATGAATGGGAAAACCCTTCTATTTATAACAAAATATTAGGGTATTCTAGAACTTGGTGTATGAATAAAATATTATTAACCAAATTCTAGAACCACCTTTTAGGAATATTTTATTATATTTATTGGAGGGAAAAGGGTTTTTGACTTGTGTCAAATCCTTTATTTATAAATAATAAATAAATAAATTATTTATTTATTATTTTAAGGAAATGGTGAAAATATTATTAAATATATATGATTTATTTAATTATTTATAAATGATTTAGTCATATTTAACTAGGAATATTATTTAAATAAGGACTAAATAACTTATTCCTAGGAAATAATCAAATAAATAAGGATTTATTTAATTGATTTCCTTGTTTTGGGTTAAATATGACCAGGAATAATAATTGAATTGATGTTTAACTAATCATTCCTTGAGGAAATATAAACAAATATAGATTTGTTTATTATTTCCTTTTGGGGTTTCCTGTTTAGACCATAAACAACTTAATAAAGGTGTTTTACTAAGTTATTTCACATAGTGAAAGCAATTTTACTTAGGGTAAAATTGGTCTTACATGTTGTACTTGGGTTCATCTAATGACAATAGGTTAGATGACCAAAAAATGGTGTAACACTTTCCCATTGGTTGAACCCCTTTGGAGAGGCTTTTTTCTGATCTGGAAAATGGATGAGAGTAACCTCATCCTCTCCATATTTGTTATCCTCTTCTTTGTATTCTCTGGGTGGATCTGAAATCCATAGGCTGCCAAGATAGCTACTCCTCGCTCTTCTCTTTAGTTTTCTGAAAGCTTGATCTCACGGGCAGTGCCAGAGATCATGCTCTAATACCACTATAATGTCCTGTTTTCAGAAAAATCACAAGTTTGTGCCAGAGATGGACCGCTGATGCATTTACTGGTTATGTCTCCTTCCAAATAAGGGAGAGAACCAGAGGCTACTTGGCCCTTTGCAGTCTCTCTCTACAGATATGTAATTATTCCTATTCAGGAATTGTTGCAGCAAACTCCTTAGGGACGTTGTATAAGGAAGCAGATGTGAAAATAAGGCCTCCCACTACTGGAATACCTTAGAACATATATATTTCTTCCTCCTTGAAGAATGTAAGCTCAAAGAAATAACCTTAAGCAGGTTATTCAGATCTCCCACAGTGAACTAGTTGAAAATGGCAGCAACATGTAAGCACAAAATAGCTGTCTCCAGAAAATAACTTTGTATGAGTGAGAAATGGGACTGAAGTCCCTTATATGACTCAATTTATGACTCACTTACTGAATCAGAGGTAAAACAAATGAATCTAACTCATATAAACAGATCTCCCAAAACAATATGCCTCAATGTAGCTCAAAACCCCATAGTCTAGCTCATGCAGAAAGGACTGAAACAAGAACAATGTTATTCCTACTAGGGTTTCTACAGTAAATAAGTGACACATAATATCTGAAATGAACAAGCATCCAATGGCTAAGAAAATTTGATTCCTTTCCTCTTTATACACAATAAATATCACCCACAAGGGGGTTCATGGGAATACAAAGTGTACAAGTGCAGATCTGCAAATATATGTAGCTAGAAAACGCAGTAACTGCAACACTGAACATAAATATGTCTGAAATATGAAAATACAGAAGAGGAATGGAATATATAGCTTCCCGGGAGAAGGGTTGGCCCTTTCTCCAAAGAATAAGCCCTCAAGCAAGGGATCAAACCCCGCAGCTGCTGCTCTCACAAAAATAACGCAGTTTACCCAGTGAACTACACTGTCATGGATGGAACATAAGTTGGCCACATGCTAAGATCTGAAATGAGCTCTTAAATCTCCTACGCAACTCCCTCAATGCAAGAGAGACTCCCTCCACTGAATAGAAATGCACAAGAGAAGATGAAACAACCCTCCCACTGCACTGCCCAGCAACATTGCATCCTCTGCTACATAAATAATGTTGTAGGTGTGGGAAATGCTTGGCCTACAATCCAGATGTGGGAGAAATGAAGCACAGCCCCTTCAAGAGATCACTCAATGAAGGAGGGGAATTCCTAAACAGGAATTCCTCCAAACTCTGCTAAGCAGTAGGAGTTTGCAGAAAATGTCTAAGCAGACATGAAATTGAAATACACAAGCTAAGATCAAAATGCTGCCCTTCTCCTCCTTATGAAGTTGTGAGCTCCTTCACCTTGGGTCCCACCTCTTAGGGTTTCCATCTTCATTTGAATCTCTTCCCTCCAAAACTGCGTTGTCTTCTTAGGCAAGCTACTCCTCCTTATGCTGCGCCGGTTGACTTGGTCAACCTAACCTTGTCCTCATACACTTGACCCTTTTCACACTAGGAGGTGTAAATTAAGCTGCTAAAAATCCCCCTTTTACATTAGGAGGGGTTTTATTCATATTAAAAAGGCTTCCTCTTCCTTTTTATTCACCTACTATACAATATGAGCAAAAATTAATGTCCCAATTTATTCATGAAAATTTTGGGACATTACAATGTGGCACACCTGGAGTGGGGCCATGTGGAGTGTGACATCATCTCGGTGTCAAGGGTCGCTGACATCACCTCGATACCCTATCCCCGATGATTTCCAATGGATTTGGGTGAAACTCTACCGTGATTTAATCCATGGAGTGATGTGGCACAATGGAACCCACCTACACATGCACGAAAAAACGTGACCGTGCAATTGGTTAGAACTTAGTGGAGGTGGCGAAATTAGATAGCCATGTGGACGCCAAGTGCGGACCACATGGATGCAATGTAGAAGGTCAAGATGTTGTGGCACTATATGATAGGCTAATATTTGAATGGCCATACATTTCGATCTAGGAGTCAGATTGAGAAAAATTGTATATCGTCAGAAAGGTCTTGATGTGATTAACACAACAATTTCATCCATTTTAAGTTCTAAAAAAGTAAAAAAGATCGAAAAATTTAGACCTCATTTCCATAAGTGGACTTTGTAGGTTGGGTCAACTTAGTAACTGCCTCCTTTTACCATTAATTGTGCCTAGGGATAGTAGGGGGTACATTACAAGTTTTTATTTTATTTTTTCATTTATTTATTTTTTGTATTAAGTTTTTTTATAATGGTTTTTTATTTTATTCTTCTTTCTTTTTATTTTTAAAGTTTCTAATTTAAAAAAAAAACTATGTTATGTCTTTTTTAATGTGTTTTTTTGTCCCTTAAAAGAAATTGTTTACGATGTTTTTTTCTCAATATAATATTTTTAATGAAATTAAAATAATAATAATAATAATAATAATAATAATAATAAATATTTTTTCAAGTAATATTATTTGAGAGTCGATTTTAACAATTTTTTCTGCATTGATATCAATTACCAAGGTGATAGTTTCAATAAATTTGTATGTTAACTCCAAAAATAAAATCAATGATACTGGTAGCTCCAATTTTTTATTTGAGGGTATATTTTCAACAATGGTGTTGCTTGTAAAAGCCACAATTTCAAAGAAGTCACAATTTTAACCACCCTCCCAAAAAAGGGTGCTACTAGTAGTGTTGATTTTTAACTTTAGGGTAAAAGTAGTCAAATCTTGCAATAAAGAGTATAGTATGTTGATGCATGCCATTATGGAGTTTTTCAAATGCCCAAATATTACATTAAAAAATTTCCCAACTAAATCCTTATATACCATAAAATATATTCAAACATTGTGAGTTCTATATATAGTATAATAAAAAGAGCCAACATGTTCAATTTAAACATAACCAAAATTAACATGATAAACATAATAACCAAGAAAAATAGAAGTAGCAGCATCAATGGTGTGTGTATTGGTAGCATGACTAAAACCAGGTGTTGGAGATGGATTTTTACTACTAACCTTCCTTCCTAACATTGAGGGTGAGTGCTAACACAATTTGTGTTGTCTTGGGTATGGTTCAACTTTTTGTTCCCATAGTAGACTTTCTTCCAATTAAGTAAGTTGCTTGACCTTTTCTTCCAATGTTTTCAGAAGACTAAGCTACTACAACAACGAAGCCATTTCTAATTCCATCCTAAGATTGATATTTCATCCCTACAATGCTAAGGAATCTAGAAAGGCCTTGAAGAGAGAGCTCAAGGTGGCAATCGATTCCTCTTCTTTATGAAATGTTTGACACAATTCCTTAATTTTCTATTCATCCCAGCTATTATGCTATGACTATCAACATTTAAAGTGTGGGAGTATAGAAGAAAGAGTGGTAACCAAGAGGAAAGAGCCAACAAATTGAAATAAAATTGTCCAAGCAAGACACATAAAGTGAAATTAGGGGAAAAAGTTGAGAGAGGAATTATAATGTTCAAACTCGGGTGACAGCCATCAAAATCCTAGATTTAGAGATGAAAAATTCGAAATAATGGCGTATGTTATGAACAAAGTTGAAACCCCTCTCTTATGACCAAAGGGAGGTGGAAAATTATTTTAGAAATGGAAAAGTCATTGTCTCACCAAGACACTAGATATTCAAATGGAGACATTCTTTAGTTGTAGTGTGTATTGATGAAATCATGAGTGGAAAGTGATTATGTCTTATTCCTGTGATTAAAAATTTCTGTGAAGGGTGTATCAAACTTACTGTCATTTTCCTTAATGAGGTGTTGATGTGAGGTGAGATATGAGATTTGAATATCGTAGATGAGGTTATTGATAAGTATTATACATCCTTTTCTTCTACCCACACAGATGGATTTGGAGTTAGCTAGGGAATTATGGTTACCAAGGACATGAAACCAATTGGCATTTTCAATATCACTCCTAGCTTGCTTGATCCAATCCAATATAGAAGAAAAATGAGAATCTATAGGTTTTGAGTTATGTACCATGTACTTTATGATGAAATAGGAATCCCCCGGAACCATAAGATTTTTGATATGGATCCCAACTAATTGAGTGATAACTTATAGAAGAACACATGCATCAATTCCATTGTTTTTCATGAGGCCCAGGCTCCATTCGAAAGTGTTAACAATTTCCCACCTAGGGCCAATAATAACCTCTTGTATACATGTCTCCATAGGAATTTATGGTTTAGTTGTTATGTGAATGAATTTGTAATTATTTTAACCCACATTCTCACTTTTATGGCTACAAATACTAGGTAGCATCCCAAATTGTTTAGAATGAGGAATTTAAAATCACTAAAAGATGTAATAATCAACATTATAAATTTATAATTGTTGATGTCATATTCTCACCATTAATTAACTACTTGATACATCTTGCTTCAATGTTTTCATTCAATATTTCCTCTCATTCAACATTTCTAATCTACTTCTCATTCTCATGGGGATGTGGGTGCGGGAAAGGAGAGGGAAAGAATGGGGGACGAAGGCAGAGAGGGAAGGGAGCCACATGGGACCAGGGGAGAGGGAGCACACGGGAAGTGATGGTTTGAGATCACAACCAATAGATCTTTGCAGTCATGAAAAATGGCATGTCCCTTATAATTGAATGTATAGGGTTAGTGATCGAGTACTTCACCTCACTTAAAATATAGTCCTCTGATAACGTCCCTTTATTTTATTCTACTATTTTGTCAAAGTTTTCCCTTTGGTATTATGCATCCTCCAAAAATTGGCAATAATATTGTTTTCATATTGCTAAATGCTTCCCCATTGCATGATATGGATGAGTTGGGTGGGAGGAGGATGCTCTACCTAACTATCCATGGCCTATCCCCTTCTTCCTAGCTCTTCCCTACCCACACTTCATACCATTCCACCCTGAGGACTAGGAAACCAACCACCAAAATTACATTGAAGCCCCTTGGTCTCTACCACCACTGGGAATGAGTACAAATAGGTAATCTTTCTAGAAAGAGGAAACCCCTACCTAGTACCTTAGGCACCTATTGTCTTTGAAAATATAAGGCCTTAGTTCCACTCCATCAAAATTCAATGTCCTTAGACCTCACAAGAAAGGAAGCTATTAAACTGAAAATAAGGAGCACACTACCATAAAATTCAACAATTGACTAGGGTTTAGGAACATTCATACCTTCACAATAGAGCCATCATGTCCATGAGAAGCCTTCCTTCCTTGTTCTAGACCTTGTCACATACTCCTCTAGTGCACCTCACCCTACTATCATATCCTAGACTATAGGAAATTTTCTGCATCTTCGACTTCCTGTGATTGTGAATAATCAAAACCAAGTGCTTATCAACCCGTCTTATGGATTCTTCCATATGTCATATGAGGTTAATAGCCATCGGGGGAGAGTTCACACTCCTCCCCATTACTTCTTTATGTAGCCAAACTAGATTTGTCACTGCTACCCATCTGGCATATGATGGCTCGATGTTGTCAATCAAGAAAGCAAACAAGCAGCGCATAAAGGCAATCACATCCCTTCTTATGTCATAGTCTCTATCAAATAACACCCTATCTAAGTGCACCTTTAACTTTATTACTTGATTAATCCCCTTAAAAGTTCAATTAGTTCAAAACACTAATTATAATTTCTCTTGCTTTTACCTCTTTCATAATAATCCAGATTTATTTTTCAAAATTCTAAAAAAAAAATATTTAGAGTTATCCATTATTTTGAATTTCCATACTTTATTAAAAAAATGTAATTTTATAAAATTGAAATAAATTAATAACTATTACCTCAACAATTTTAACATATTTTCTATATTTATAATTTATTTTTATTAATTAATTAATATAAATTAATTTTAACATTATAATTATTAAATATTCAAATATATATATATATATAACTAAAATTCACAATGTTAAAAATATATCGATAACTTTTTATTTTATTTTTTATTTTAAAAAAAAAATCGCATAAATACTACATCTAATTTCATTTTTGTCCATCTGCATTACATGCATCACACCAACATCTCTTACATCCATGTTGTAAACCATAGCATAGTACAATTAAACTAAAGAAATAATCACTTATAAAAATAAAATAAAATTAATTATTCATAGACAATCTTTGACTTGTATGAACTTGTATTATAACAATGATCAAGATTTATGGGTCAAAAAACTAGAAGAAGTTTTATGAAATTGTGTTATAACAACGGTTCAAGATTTATGAGATAGGAATCTAGAAGTACTAGAATTCAAACAATGAAAAATTAAAAATAATATAGAAGTACTAGAATTCAAACAATGAAAAATTAAAAATAATATAGAAGTACTAGAATTCAAACAATGAAAAATTAAAAATAATATAGAAGTACTAGAATTCAAACAATGAAAAATTAAAAATAATATAGATGAGATATTGCTAAATATATTTAATATGAGTATAAGATTTGCAATTATTATTAATATTATATAAAAATAAAAATAATGTATTATATATTTAAATTGTGAATTATATTATTATTAAATAAAAATATGTAATTAAATTATTTTTTTTGTTGTGTAGTGTTATATTATTTTAACATATTGATTTTTTTTAAGTATTTAGAGAAATGGGTAGTTGGGTTTAATTTGTACTTTTATAATACAATGTTGATTTCGACCATTAGCATTATGATCTTTGGTGAATTTATATGTCACTGATATATGGCTTGCATTGGAATCTTGAACTTCAAATTTATACAATATCTTCATATCACAATTATCAATAAAACCACTTATAAAAACTATTTTAGTATAATATTGTTTTTTATTAATGAATTTACAAAAATATATATCATTTTAATATAATTAAATTTTTTTATTAGAAATAATATTTTTAATTAAATTTAAAAATCAAAACTATTTATTTATATCAATAGATTAACCAAGTAGTTCAAGTTCTAATAATCTTGTAAAAATAAAGAAAATTAAATAAATTAGTTATAATTTTCAACTATTTTTTTGAAATTGTTAAGTTATTTACAGCTAACAACTAAACTAATTTGTTGTTATTATTTAATGCATTCAAATTGGAAAAACTATGGACCCTTGTCTCAATAGAGTCATGCTAGAACTATCATTCAAAACTCAATAATAGATGTATCCAATCAAAACTCAATAAGAGATGTATCCAATCTTGTCTCTTGTCATTCAAAACTCAATAATAGATGTATCCAATCTTGATAACCATAGATATCTGATCACAAATTCTTTACGATTGAGACTTTACACCACTAGTTGCATTTGCATTGCGCCCAATGAATTGTAGAGGACAAACTTTTCCCAAAAAATTGTTATTATAATGAATCCGTTGATGGTATTTTTTCTATTGATAATGAATTTTCAGCTTTTACATGAATTTTTAACTTTTTCTATTGATAAATAAAAAATAAAGAGAAAGAAGGCATTGGTTCACGACCTTCTAGATGGCATCCAACTTTTTCCCTTTCAGTGATGAGATAGGAGTACCTCCTCTCTCTTTCAAAATCACAGATGACCATGTGCTTTCTTTCATGACAATAGACCAATCACAATCACACTGATACTACGAGGTGAAATAAACCAAAAATAACAAATCTCAAAAATCACCAACAATGATCCAACGAATTTTGGAGACAAACTTTTTGAATATATGATCCCTCTAGCATAATTATTATAGAGTGATCCATCTATGATCCCTGTAGGTGACAACTAATTTCTAACTTTAATAGATCCATCTATGAATTTTATATATTTTAAACAAATTTCACACGTTTCTTAGATTTTTGTAAGAACCAAAGTTTTAGCTTGACCAAAGTTTAAAGGTAATAATTTGAATTAAAGTGATAATTTTATTTAAAAAGAATTAGCTCGTCTTTTAGATAAGTATTAAAATATATGATTGGAATAAAAATGGGTGTGGTTTATTATTTTATATTTTGGAGTTTTTTTTGCTGGAATTTGGCAAAACAAATTTTGGTCAAATCTTAATATTTTGCTATTTAAACTGAGTTTTTGACTACATATATGGATTCAACATCTTGAAAACTCTATGAAATTCTGAGATTATGGGGAGTTTACAACTCAAACTTGTGATTCCAACAAAGCATTGTCGAATTCTAAACAAATTTGATCAAAAAAATGCCGGAAAAAATATCCAATACTTATAACAAGTAGACTATGGCGTAAAAATGTATGATTTTATTAGTTTTTGTTAAAAAACTTAGTGCGACCTATAAATATGTTTTAGGTTTGTTTTTTCATTATATATATATATATATATATATATATATATATATATATATATATATATAGTCCGTGAGTAATTTGGGCAATGTTCAAGATCAAACCTAGTTGCCGCCACTATAACACCAAGAGTATATCCAATATCCCATATGCTAGAGATATCCTGAATTTATGACATATCAAGAGTCAAGACTCCATAAGGGTGGGGTATCCTACTCCTTGAGCCTTATCACATGTCAAATATCTCCACTCATTGAATTTGAAACCAGGTGAAAGGGATAACATATCATTGTGCCAACTACTCGATCATCCTATAAAAAGACCAATCAATTCAATTTTAATATTGCTATTATACATTTTGTAATAATATAAATTTGAATATCTCATATCAATTAAGATTGAAGATACTTAAATATTCTAATTTACTTTTGGAACTCAAAGATAAAAAAATTAACCTAAATATATTAAAATTCGACCATCAAAATTTCAAACAAAATTCCTCAAAGGAAAGATAATTGTTTTAATGACTATACTTGATATTTATTTAAGTATGTTGTTCTTGAAACCATTTCAATATGGTTTATGATGCTCAAAGCTAAATCAATAAGAGATTATGTTGTTTTAGATTCATTTTTAAAATGTTCAATATAATATGTTCTTTTCACAAATTCATATTTTGTCTTACTATATGAATGTGAAATTTGGTAAACTATAATTTTATAATAAACATGGTGTTTGACGAGACCAAACAAACATATGGGATAATTTTCTTTTACATTTTTGTGTCAATGGTAAAACTTACATAATAATGTAAGAAATTATGATATTTAGAGTTAGCGGTGAAGTAGAAGGCCCATATCATGGATTTTGGCATATTCAATTGAGTCGAGTCCCTTATTTTTATATGAAAAGCTAAATCTCTTGTTTGCTTTATTGTCTCTAGTCCCTTCTTTCTATATGAAAGGCTAAATTTCTTGTTGGCTTTATCGTCAACGATTTTTGTATTGTTATTCTCATTTTTTTTGCTAACCTTGTTGCATTTCTTACTAATTTTTTTGAAACACTAATTCCCAATCTCCAATACACAAATTAGACCTCTATAAATTAGACTTCTACTTTTTTCATGATATATTGCACAATGTGGACAAAGTGTTGCTTATTTTTTGTCTCCCCATTTCCACATACATGACATAACCTTTCTACATGGTTACTATGGTTGTTCCTATCTCCTTGTTTCACATCTCAACCCATGTGAGCTCATTCTTAGTTTTGCTATTACCTATTTATCATGCCATGAAATGTAAAGTTTCAAGTGGTTTTTCACTTTGGTCTCCTCATGTTTGTTGAAGTTATCTATGTAGTATTATTTTCTAATTTGGCATGCTTTCATTATCTCTATTTTGTAGCATCGTGTACATGAATTTCCAATGCCCTCTTATTTTATCGTGATTTTTCTTCTTATATACCCCACTCTTCAAACCATTTCCTTCATGACTGTAAGTCTCGTGTTTTTCATTGTTTTTGTTCATTTTGGTTGATTTGAGTAGAATCCTACCATTTTCCATGGCCACCATTTTCTCTTTGAATGAAATCAATATCTTTAATACCTCCAATTTTATTGAGTATAGCCTCAGTTTGGCTAGGAGTATCTTGTAAGGGGTTTTGTTGTTGTTTTTGTAATATTAGACAAATTGTTACCAAGTGTTTTTTTTGTTCTCAATCTAGCATAGTAATTTGCGAGAGCCCTTATTTACAGTCTTTTTAAAATCTTTCATGCGATTATTTTTGTATAGTTTGCAGTCTAACTTCTTATCACTATGTAATTGCTTCACATTATTTCCCTCATGAACTAGGTCAATTACTTAACCAAAAATTCTATTATTGTTAATTAGAGGTATCGTGTTCTCATGCTTTAGTTCTTTGTGCATCTAATCAAGCAACAGTTATAGACACTCTTGGTATCTAAATATTACAACTCATTTTCACACTCATGGCTTGAATATTGACAATTTTTACCCTCACATGCCCCAATCTTTGATTGAATGGTATCTAAAGGGGTTATGATTAGGTTTATATAAGGTTGGTTCATAAAACACACTTGAGACACATTGTTGTGAAACCAGCTCCAAAAATATAAGAAAAGAGATATCAACGCCCTAGAAATCAGCCACTTCAAGGGGGAAACCTCCAATACATTACATAAATGAACAATTCTTGGATGATACAAATGAAAAAACCTCATTTCTATATATAGGAGTCCATGGGGCCACAATGTAATCCTAGCTTACCTAACAATAATAATGTAAGGGCACAATAATAACAATATGGGGGTTATAGGGGTACAACAATAACAATAAGGGGGTTATACTAACAACAATAAGGGACTATACTAGTAATATAGGGACCTAACATTCTCCTCTCCTTCAAAAAAGTGTTGTCCTCAACGCTTGAGTAGCTCCGAGTTCTTTTGTATAAAATTATCATCCTCCCATGTAGAATCTTCAGTGGTAAGTTCTTCCATTTGATGAGATATCCTGAAATTGATCGATTTCATAGCTGTCGAGTTCTTGTTTCCGTGACTACTTTTCTAGTATGGTTTTTCCTTCCTCATAAAGTTTTGGAAATATTGTTTGAACTGGAAGTTTGTCCCCTATAACCTTTATTAAGCATGAAACATGGAAAACTAGATGCACTTGCGAAGAAGCAGGAAGCTCCAATTTGTATGCCATAGTACCAATATTTTGCAACACCTTGTAAGGACCATAATACTTTGGCGATAATTTATTATCCTTCTTAGCTTGCTTGAGGGACATTTGTTTGTATGGTTGTAGCTGTAAAAATACCCAGTCTCCCACATCAAAACTTCTCTCACTGTGATGTTGATATGCCTATTGTTTCATTCGATTTTGTCCCAAATTTAGGTTATCCTTTAAGAGTTGGAGAACTTCTTGTTGATGCTCGATGTGATCCTCCACTGCTTGAACCCTAGAATTTTCCCTTAAAGAAGATGTGATGGACAGTGGATGATATCCGTAAAGTGCCATAAACGGGGTCATTTTTGCTGTAGTGTGGAAGGAAGTGTTATACCACCATTCAGCGAGAGGTAACCACTTGACCCATTGTGCTTGCTTATCAAATACAAAACAACGACAATATCCTTCCAAACATTTATTCACTATCTATGTTTGACCATCGAATTGAGGATGATAAGATGAGCTATGAGCTAGTTGAGTACCCAAACAAGAAAATAATTCCGTCCAAAAATTTCCTGTAAAAATGGGATCTCTGTCACTTACAATAATCTTTGGGTTTCCATGTAGATTTTGAAATGTTTCCATAAATGAAGTAGCAGTTGTACTTGCTTTACATGGATGAGATAATGCACAAAAGTGTGCATGCTTGGTAAGTCTATCAACTACTACCATGATGACACTCTTTCCATCGGACTTAGGTAAACCTATGATAAAATCCTTTCAAATATCCTCCAAACATTGACTCGGAATGGATAAAGGTTGTATAAGATTGGGGGTCTTAATTGTCTCAACTTTATTTTACTCGCAAACCAAACATTCTGCCACCAAATTTTAAATATCAGATTTAAGGCCATCCCAAAAAAAGTCTTTCGTCGCCTTGTGGTAAGTTTTTAAAAATCCTGAGTGGCCTCCTAAAGGAGAAGTGTGCAACTCCAAAAGAATATTTTTCTTTATTTGGGAATTTTGCAAATATATGTTTTATCTGCACTACTAAGGAAACATTTTTACAACTAAATGTGTCAAATGTGCTAGGATCTTGCTACAACTTTTGAATGAGTGTCCACACTTCTTCGTCCTTATTCTATTCATCCCTTGCTTTGGTTATCCAATCTGGTTGGATAATAGAAATGGCACAAAGTGATGCTTCCACCTCTTCATCCTTTCTGGAGAGTGCATCTGCAACAAAATTTAGCTTCCCTTTTTTGTAGATTATTTCAAAGTCATAGCCCAACATCTTTATGACCCATTTTTGTTGCTCCTTTGAAGATAGTCTTTGTTCCAAAAAGTGTTTAAGGCTATCATGATTAGTTTTTACCTTGAAGTGTCTTCCCATTAGGTAAGGTCACCATTTCTCAGTGCATGTAGTATTTCCAACATTTCCTTCTCATAAATAGCTTTCTATAAATACTTTCCTTTGATTGGAAGACTTTCAAAAGCAATGGGTCTTCCTTCTTGCATTAAAACAACACCAATTCCATTTCCTGAGGCATCACATTCCACAATAAAGGTTTTTGTGAAGTTTGGCGTAGCTAAGACCGGTGCTAGGCATATTGCCTCTTTAAGATGTTCAAAGGCCTTAGTTGCTTTAGGAGTCCATGAAAATGCATCTTTCTTCAAGGAGCTGTTATTCTCCCAAAATTCTTAACAAACTTGCGATAATACCCTGTTAACTCGAGAAATCCACACAATTTTTTTATGTTTGTGGGGAATTTCCATTCCTTAATGGATTTAATTTTGTTAGGGTCTACCTTAACACCCTCGTGAGATACAATATGACCCAGATATTCCACCTCTTGTACTCCAAAGAAAAATTTGGATGTTTTTGCATATAATTGCTTCTCCTGCAATAGTTTGAGCACCCTATCAACATGTTGAACATGGTCCTTCCAAGACCTGTTGTAGATTAGTATATCATCAAAAACTACTAGCACAAATTTTCTAAGGAAGGGTTTGAAAATGGAATTCATCAACCCTTGAAATGTAGAAGGTGCATTGGTAAGGCCAAAAGGCATGACCAAAAATTCATAATGACCCTCATGAGTTCGAAATGTTGTTTTCCGAATATCTTCAGCCTTCATTCTAATTTAATTATATCCTGAAGGAAGATCCAACTTGGTAAAATAAATTTCTCCATGTAATTCATCCAATAATTCATCAATCACAGGAATGGGAAATTTATCTTTAATAGTGAGCTTATTTAGCTCCCTATAATCCGGACACATGTGCCATGATCCATCTTTCTTGTGCACCAATAATACTGGAGAAGAGAAAGAACTTTGACTAGGTTGAATTATACTAGCCTCTAACATTTCTGCAATCATACGTTCAATTTCGCTCTTTTGGACATAAGGATATCTGTAAGGCTTGATGTTTGGACAAAAATTTCCTGGAATAAAATGAATAGCATGATCATGATCACGAATAGGTGGGAGTCCTTTGGGAGTATCAAACACCTTGGAATGATTGTCTAAGACTTTTTGGAGATCTTGAGAAATAGATGATTTTGATGTTGGAACTTCTAGTGAGCATAATTGTGCAATTACGCTTTGTTGTTCTTTCTTTAGAAGCTTTGTCATGACATTGGAGCTTATTATCTTTCCCGGCTTCCTTGCGATACCTCGTAGTTCAACTTCCTTTCCTTCCGAAAAAAATTTCAATAAAAGTTCTTGAAAATTAAAAACTACTATCCGCAAAGATTGTAACCATTGTACTCCTAGTACAACATCAACACCTCCTATTGGAATGGAAAGCATTGGACTATTCAATACATATTCGGCATGGTTAGCTTTATATTATGGCATTTTCTAGAGCAATTTTATAGTTCCTCAATTTGCAACCATCACTTGACATTCTAGTGCTGGGTATAGGAAGAAATTCAATTCCTTGGCCATCTTACAATGAATAAAATTATGGGTACTACCTTAATCAATCAACACTATTACCTTTTTCTTCTTGATATGTCCTTCTATTTTGAGAGTTTGAGGAGTGGTATTTCCTGCCAATGCATTACATGATATGGTTGGACTCACTTATTCTTCTTCTAGGGTTGTTTCCTGGTGTATATCCTCTTCTTTTGAAGTTTCTTGTTCATTTTCTTCCTCCTCTTCACAATCTATGTAAAATAATTTCCTCTCAGCACACTTATGACCTTTAGTGTATTTTCTATCAAAACTATAGCAAAGCATTTTTTCTCTTTTTTCTTCCAATTTTTGTGGTGTCACCCTTGTAGGTTGTGGAAGTCTAGGAGTAGCAACATTTCCATCATTATAGATGTGAGTGGTAGGCTTCCTTGTCGCCATAATTTTACATTCAATTTTTCTTGCCAACCTAAATGCCTTCTCCAATGAATCAGGTTCCCAAACGTGAACTTCATGTTGGATGTTATCCTTTAAAGTCCCTATGAAGACATCAATATTGTGTTCCTCTGGAATATCAGTTACCCTTATATTCAATTTTTGGAAGTCCTCAATGTGCTCCACCACTAAACCCTTTTTTTTTAGATTTATCAATTGGCTAAAGAAGGTGTTGCTCTTTGTATCCTCACAATGTGCTATCATTTCCTCCATAAAAATTGACCAAGTTTTTTTACGGGAGTAATGCCATTGATACCATACAAATGTATTATGTTCTAAATTTAAATTTGCAATGCATACCTTTTGTGTGTTTTGCACATTATTGAGATAAAAATATTGCTCCATTTGTAGTATCCATGTTACGGGATCCTTCCCATCAAACTTTCTCATATCCATCTTTGGAATATGGTGGTTCTTCCATCCAACATTAGAGTTTATGAAATCACGATTAACATCTATTTGGTTCTCATCATGAGTTTCTTCTACTATCTTTTCGTCATTAGGAATAATTTCTTGTATCAAATTTGTCAAACCTTCCATGTCTGATTTTAGATCATTCTTCATGTTTTCCATGTTGTATTTCATTTTTTCTTCCATGTCCTCCATATTGGCTTCCACGCCTATCCATCTTAGCTTTCCACGTTTTCTTCCAAACCATACCTGCTATTATTCTTTCAAACCATGTGTTCTGGACATTCTACTTCATCATTGTTTGAGAAGGCAAGGTTTTCATCTTGCAGTTCATAGGCAGCATCTTCAGCAGAGTCATCGGCTGGGCCATCCAGGTATAATGGGTGTGGCACTTGATCTTGTTGCTCCTTTGCTTCTCTTGGCAATATTTGCAGGGGTGGCTTTCTATACTGAGGATTGTAACCTCTGTTTGGAGCATTCTGGAAGTTCTTGGAGACTGAATTCTTGGTCTCCAATTCAAGCTTGACCAATTTGTTAGAAAGATTCTTAATCATTTTGTTCATTTCTTCAATTCTATCTGAGTCCTTATCCTGATTAGAAGTAGATACTTCCTCTTTGCCCCTTCTTCTGGTATCCTGTTCAACTTTCCCTCTTAATTTTCCAGTGGAAGCAAAATTTGCTTCCAACTCAAGAGCATATGACTGAGCATCATCTAGGGTGGCAGGCTTTCTTTCCCTGAGAGAGAAACCAAAATCTGAGTCAAAGGCTGCTATGAAAACAACTTTGGCAACATTTTGATGAGGCTTCATATCTACAGGAAGGCTTAGATATAACTTATTAAATCTTTTGATAAATTCTGACACCCCTTCATTATGTTTCTTCTTGAGTGTACTGAACTCAGTAAGACACTGTCCATGATCTTTATTTTCTCCCCATTTCCTGAGAAAGGTATTTTCCATATCGTCCCAAGTGGTTATGGAACGGTTTCCTAATGTTTTGAACCATTTTCTGGCTTCACCGTCCAGGGATTGCACAAATAGTCTTAAGACTACATCCAAATGTTCTACATTAAAGTTCTCTGCAAAAGAGAAAAAAGTCTCAAGATGTTTCTGAGCATCAATTTAATTTTCCCCAGTGAATCTAGGCAAGATCTTCAAATAATCCTGTGGCATATCATTCAGCACTTGAGGTAATGCCAGGGGAGCATATTTATTCAACAAAAAGGCTGGAACATTAGCCATTGGAGGAGGTGGGGGTTGTGAAACAATCTGATGTACAAATGGAGGAAGAGGAGGAGGTGGAAGTGGAGTATGAATAACAATAGGAATATATTGTACATTAGCCTGAGGTGTAGGTGGGAATAGTTCACGGTTAACAGTAGCTACTTCGGTGACTTCTTTGACTACTTCAGCCTCAGGAGTAGGGTGAAAGTTCTCTTTAGCTTTGACACCTCCTCTAGGTGGGCTATCTGAATAGTATTCTGTATCTCCCACAGTGGAGTCGGGATTTTCTATTGGGATTTCTTGAGAAGAAGAGGACGGATAATCTTCTATAGAAAGCTCAGGGATTTCAGCACGGGTTGCCCTCTTCTCTTTCCAAATTATTCTATGTATGATCTTTTCTGGGTCAGACACTGAGGGGGTCTTTGGCTGAGACGTATCTGACCTCAAATGTGGCTTACGAGGAGCCAGGGCTACAAATAGATTTATCAAATAAACAACAATGGAGTCGCCAAGGTGAGAGATATACAACTCTTCAACTCTCTATGCTCACCTGATTAGAGAGTGAAACAAGGAAATTAATTTAAATGGGACCAGAACTTACAGAAACTGCAACAGGGAAAGTAATGTTGCAGAGACAAGATGCAAAGTTCCAACACAAAAGCATCAAACAATTAACAGACAATTTACTGTAAAGAGGGCCGATTCAAGTAATATGCCACAGAAATCAAATATCATAAGGTGTATGCGGTGAAAGAAATATAAGAAGATATTAGTTATCTTTGGTCTGATACCAAGATACACAACAGAACCATATATGGGCTTATCAATCTAAGAATCCATACATGACAATGGCGTTTTAAAAGCACCCTCCCAAAGAAACTAATATAGCAGAAAGATGGATGAAATGAACATGAAACAGTATATCATGCCTGAGCCATATTTAAAGCGCTTGACTGATCTAAGTATGGGTATCAAGTAGGATAAATCCTTACCTAAAATCAGTGAGCCACTCGCATTCCAGTACATGATACAAGAAGATGGATAAAATGAAATGTTGTATTAAACACATAAAAGGAAGTTACATACTGTGGGATACCAAAGACCATAATCCTCTAATACAGATAGAACTCCTCCTCACTGAAACCCTACGGGCTCTGAGCCTTCATACAAGAGCTTTTACAAGATGTATACAAAAAATTCCTTTCACTGCACAATTCTCTGATAAGAATCTGGAACCATTACAATGTCTTTCTTCTCGGTTTTTATAGGAGAAGAAGAAAAGAAACTAACAAAAGAAGTTGGTGAAAACAATTAATTGTTTCAATAAAACAAAAATGGTGGAAAAATTCGCGCCCATACTATTTGCTGGCTATGAAATGCTGAATGTACTTGACAATCCGCTTGCAGAAATAAATGCACTGAGTAGAAAATCTCTTCAGGAACCCAGTATAGAGATACATCCACCTGAACATTCTGCCCTTTCTTGAAGAAAATCCGGTTGAAATAAAACCTTGAAAGCATAGCTTTTTGTGCTTTTGTACTTTCTGCCTTCTGAACCATGAATTAGGATTTAAAATCCTCAATGCCGGAAGCTGAATCCCTTGATTTTCAACTGATACTCTTTGCCGCGACATAAATGTTTTCATATACTAAAATCTACCTTTTGAATTACTCTGAGGGGTTTGACAGATTCACATCCTACTTCATTAATGGAAGCCATGTCACAGCAACTACCCAGGGCTTTTCTTCATAAATTCTGCCTTCGCAATCTGATCCCTCGGTGTGTCTTCGATTTCTGTAATGGAGGCGATAATTAACTGGCAATTTTCCATCGCCGCAAACCTGCAAAACCCACAATCATATTAAAGAAAACCAGGCACAAGGGTGGTGGATGTGGTAGTGACCACTGAATAGTGATGTAGACTGGGAGAAATGATGAGAAGATGCAGGGTGGCGGAAAACGCAGATAAATAGCGGAGGAATGAAGGGTGGAAATGAAAAATACAGTGGAACGACGATGAATGAACGAGGCGGAGGTACATAACATAAGCACTGAAATATGACACATAACGAAATATATGAATGGGGGAGGAAACGAAAATGACACGTGGGCGTACAAAAGGCTAAGCGGAAGGGACGACGTGGAGGCGGACTTGGTCAATCAGTGGGATGCGTAAATAATCATGGGCCATGCGATCCAAAAATGAAATCAACGGTTAAAACTTCACCGGAGGGCGATGGACTGCAGGCCCGGAGCACCGTATACTTAAGTTAAAACTCGTGCAGTTGCAGAAAACAACCGTCGTTGGATGAAGGCTTATAGATCTGACGGCTAACATAAATTTCGTCGCGTGTCCTGGATCAAGCGTTAATGCTCGGGAGAGGGCGGTATTGAGGCCGTACTCTAGGACACTTGTCACGCAATGTATGGAATCTCTGGCCCAATGAGGAATACTGCCTGCCCTGGATAAGTGGTGCGGAAAAAACAGGCTGGTTTTTGCAATGGGTGCAGGCGCGGGGACCACAGGGCACGGACAGGCTACAGACCGTTGATCTCTGGTTTGATCGGACGTTTGAGAATACGCCTGATGGCTTTACGCGGTAAGCACCTTTGGGTTTGGCGTTTGGTCTCGGTCTGCAGTCACATGGGGAACGGAAAAAAGGGGCTATAATTGAAAGGGGCTGGGTTCTAAATATGTTTTCAAATGCGAATTTTCAGTCACCTTAGTGCATTTTTGGGATTAATGAGAGAGTAACGATAGGTAGAAAAACGGATGATTAGACTAGACAAAGGGGTTGCGGATGGCTCAAGAGGAGTGATTATCAGAATTTAGGCATGATGCTGATATGATCAATAGACACAATGTAAATAAATCATCTGCAGTATAGTTTTGTACGAAAATTCCTTTCAGACAAGAGACTCGGAGCACTTCTCTGACTTTTGGTGGGATTTGACCCACATCTCTAATCCTGATTGAAAATCTAGTACAAAATCTGCTTGTCCAATGGTCGGATATGTTCAATGTGCATTGATGAAAAATGTTACTTGTCTTGGATAGATGTGTTCTAGAATGCACAGTTAATTGTTCCAAGTAGTTTTTCTATGTGCATTGATGAAAAACTAGTTGGATTTTTTGGTAAAAAGTTTCAACAATGTAAATAAATCGACAAGGCTACCTATTTGACAAAAATGTTACTTGTCTTGGATAGATATGTTCTAGAATGCACAATTAATTGTTCCAAGTAGTTTTTCTATGTGCATTGATGAAAAACTAGTTGGATTTTTTGGTAAAAATTTTCAACAATGTAAATAAATCGACAAGGCTACCTATTTGAGTGCATTAACGACATTGACCCAAATTCAACAAACATATATATGTACTAGAGACTTATATTTCCAATCAAAATTAAAGGGATAATTTGTACATATATCTACTTATTTAAACTCTTTTTTCAATTAGAGCTCAATTGATACATGGTTAGTTGCATTGAAAAGCTATGTTTTTCCTATTGGAAATTTTTTCATTCAAACAAAACTACATGGAGAGATCCAAAGCAATCTTAAAATTCCAAATGTACTTCAACCATCCAAATGTGCCAAATGTAGATTGAAACCATCCAAAACTTTAAAATTTTAAAATTTTTTGATAATATATCGTGCAACATTAAAACATTAAACATCACATGCGAAATGTAGATTGAAACCATTCAAAACTTGAGTTTAAAAAACTTTAAATTATATATAGATCGTTACTTCACATGCCATGCCAATTATAGTTCAACTATATCCAATAGAAACATTTAACATTATATACCACATGTGCAAATGTAGATTGAAACCATCCAAAACTTTAAGTTGTAGATTGAAACCATCCAAAACTTTAAGTTTTAAAACCCTTTTGATTATATATTGTGCAACATTAAAACATTAAACATTTAAAGTTCATTAAATATCACATGTAAAATGTAGATTGAAACCATCCAAAACTTGAGTTTTAAAAACTTCACATGCCATGCCAATTATAATTCAACTATCCAATAAAAACATTTAACATTAAATATCACATGCCAAATGTAGATTGAAACCATCCAAAACTTTTAACTTTTAATTTAACAAAAATATATAGATCACAACATTACTTCACATGCCAAATGTACTCCAAGCATCCAAAACTTAAATTTTAAAAACAAAACAAATTATAACACATGTCATTACATAACATGCCAAATGTAGTTCAGAGGACAACATTAATTTATAGATGAAAACATTACTTCACATTCACATGCCAAAAGTACTAAAACCATCCAAAAATTAAATAAAACAAATTATATAATAACAATGTAATAAAATATGTCCAAAAATTGTAAATCTCACAAGTATCAAACTGTATCAAGTTTAACAAATTTTAAAACCATCTAAATTTTGAAATCAAATCTACTGTAAATCATGTCCATCAAATGGAGGATCTATCATCTTCCCTACTAGGGTCTCAATCCGCCCCTATCTTGTGAATGGGAAACCTACATACACAATGCACATGTACTTGAACATTAAAATTTGAAGTTTTAAAAATGAATGAGAATATATGTATCTAGAACTTCATGTAAAAAACAAAATATAACAAAAAAATCATGCAATACCTCATAAGGTTCCCTCTCCATTTGATGAACAGGTTCTCCTATAGGAACATCTGCAGTGGTAAACTGTACAATATACATGTACAGTTATATATATATATTAAAAACTTTCAAATGAAAATGCACGTGTACATATATAAACTTATTTTCAATAATATTAAAAAAAGGAACTAAAGACAACTTGTTCAAATGTTGTGGATGTTCCTATCTCTGTCGCTAGAGTCCACGGATTAAAGAAATCTTCTATAGGAAGCTAAATTCAAAAAATTTTAAATAACTCAAAATATAGATCTCTCTCTCTCTCTATATATATATATATCTCAATTTTTAATGGAAATTTTTGAGGTAGAATATATATATATATATATATATATATATATATATATAACTTTTAAACATAAATTTTAAACTTGTGAAAAATTGTCCATACTTGTGGCTCATCTCCCAAGGAAGTAGAAGGTACATCTCCTAAGGAAGAAGAAGGTACTGCCATCCCAAAAACATCAGACGGAATCGGTACCTGTTAAAACATTTTATCAAATTATATATATACATACATGTACATGTGTGGCAAAAATTATTTATTTTAGAGTCACTTAAAAAACACTAACATTTGCCAACATATCATGATGGTCAGACCCATCTGCATCATTTGAACCAGAGGTCCCAAACGTGATATTAACATTTTCGTCACGCATCATGCTTGAGAACTGCAAATGGTGTTTTAACATATAATCATACATTTTTGTTAGATTAATGTACACATACAAATAAATGTATACATGTACATACACATGTATTTATTACAAATTGAACACATGTATATGTAAAAATAATTTCAAACCCTAAGGTCACTAACACATACCGTTCTGGTGCCCTCTTCCTCATGAAAAATTAGGTCTTGCAAACCATTGCGACAATTTATTGCATATGTTCGGAGATCTTCAACATTCATGTTGTAAATCTCCTCATCTGTACAATAAAAAAAATTGGCACGTGCATTTTCACGTGCTCTTTGTCGATTTAAACAAAGATCGACTCCACTCAATCCGCTATGAACATTGTCGATCATAACATCCCTTGCTTCTCGACTTATTTGAGAAGTCACATCCATCTTTGATCACAGAGTTTCGACTCGAAACGGTCGACTCACCAATGACGGCTCAGGGCGAGGCAACTCCACATCTCGCTTAGCGCCCTTACAGTCATATAATCGACCTTTCCCCGGGCCAAAAAATTCTGAAGGAAGGTCTTGTAGTTGGGTTTCATACCCAAAAACAATTTTGCATAAAACATTTGTGCAAAATAAACAGGAACCTCATCGTTCCATGGAAGCCTTCCAAACGCCGCAAGATGCCGATCATACAAATAACGAGCTTTGTCTGGGTGCTTGAAATACTGCACCTTCAACATTTTTCTTTTTGGCCCTTCTTTATAATTAAACATTGACTTGGCCACTTCTCTTGTAACTTTTTGTTTTACGTCCTCCCATTTATCGGGACCCATCACTGTTTCTTTTCTCTTTCTCATCAATTCTACAAATGAATCATTCATTGGCCCAAGATTTTTGTACACATTTCATTTCACCCAATGAATGTGTAACTATTTCAAGGCTTTGTCGACTCTCAACAGGTAGAGACAAAGCCACGAGATATCTTTGCAATTTTGCATGAAGGCTTTCACACCTTTGTAAGGTGCATTCCGCCATGTTGGTTTCCCATGGTATATCAGTAATCTCGGCCAGATAAGTTGTGCTGGGTTGACAGCCTTCTTCTTGAATGTAGCGGGTTGCCCTGCGTCTATTTGACCACTAGCTCGAACATTTTCAGCCTCTGCATCAATATATATAAAATTTCGTATATTAGAAAAAACACGTGTAAAAAAAGTTGTACAAATTTAATGAAAAAATATTGAAATTGATGGCAACCTTGATGTTGTTGGTTAACATCTTCCCCAACATGACCCTGCTGAGAACCAGACCCAGAATGACACTGCTGAGAACCAGACCCACAATGACCCTGTTGAGAACCAGCAGTCGTTGATTGGCCTTCGGGGGAATAAATATCACCCCCTTCCTGCAACCTGCTACCACTCATACCTCGATCGGTTGAACCTTGGCCACGCTCCATGGATGGAGTAGAAACCCTTCTCCTCTTTCCTCCTAAAAATTAAAATATGAAACTTATTAACAACTAATTTAACTCACAAAGTTAATAAAAAATCAATTCCATATGTACACACATGTATGGAGATTTAAGATTATATTTAAATACCGTGAACATCCCCCGATCCCTGAACCTCCATATGGGATTCGGCTGATCTTTGTCGTTCATCCTCCATGATATATATCTATTGGTCGACATTTACACAAAATAGATTTCAAAAAATCAATTTGTAATTTAGTGTACACAAATTATGTAGAACACAACTTTCAAAGCAATAATTGATCATGTGTGAAATTAAATTTAATCAAAAAAGAAATTATAAAAATGATAAGTTCACCAAATTGCGCTTTACATGGTGGGAGCACACTTGGTATAAAATTTACCACTTATACACTTTAGTTTGTGGGAAAAATGACACATGTACATAGTTTACCTTAAAGTTGTTGTGTTTTATGGATATTAAAATGAAGAACTTCTATTTAGATCCATTCCAGAGATTGACTATAGGGGCATTTACTAGATATGTCACCTTTAATAAAAGATGAGATCCAGAGGCTACCTGGCCCTTTACAGACTCTATCTATAGAACTTGTAAAAGTAAACACTAGAGGCATTAACAATATCAAATAACGTTTTCATGCTCAGACATGGGAATGTGTCTCTTTCCCTACGCAAAAAAAATAGTTCAAGGTAGTTAATCTTCATAGACACGTCATCAAGCAGGTCAATGTGATCATCCCCAACTTAATTTTCATGAAATTAGGCTTGGAATCCTCTACAACCTGGTGGATGGAGTTGAATGGGAACTAGGTTAAGGCCTTTACAAAATACATGCTAGTGAATAACACTTACTAGGTTATGCCAACAAATAAAGTGGGAGAAATGTTTTCTCCTCGAGGTTGTCCAATTGGGTGTGTAATACCAACTTCACCCATTTCCTAACAAGTTTCTCTCTTAGGTTACAAATGTCTTCCACCTTATTAGTTATATATTTTTCAATTTCCCGTGGATTCCTTGAATTCTTTCTCCTACCATCTCCCTCTCTCACTCCCCAAATTATTGTCATCAAACATGCCCCATTGAGGATCTGGAGCAATGTTTGCACCATACTTAGAATTGTCATTGCTGCTAATTGAAATTGGAGTCATGTATACTAGATTGCTTGCTTAAGTGGCTCTTACTTGGACAATATCATGAGATAGTTTGACATGATGGTCATATGAGGTTGGAAGCTACTTGGTGTAATTTTCCTTAAATCTTCAAAAAAACAGAGCAAAAATGTCATTTTCGATCATTTTTATAAGCTTTTGCATACAGTAAATGTTATCACAATTGCAACACAATCATGTTCCATGAGCATGAATTATGAATGTCGCAAGCCAAATTGCAAGGAAATTTGCATTCATTTTAGGCAAAAGAAGGCTATGACATTAAGGTCCATGCTAGAAAAAATTATGCAAATAAGTTTGCTAAGTCTTGATACTTACCATGTGTTTCAAAGCCATAATGAAGGTTGGCTTTGAGAGTGTCCTCCCAAAGCCCTGTCTTGAGATGAAATTTAATTCAATGTCTCTTAGAGTTGCAAGGTGGAATTGATAGAACTACTTGATTTCTTTACCATAGATGGATATCTCCTTTCATCTATACCTTTCTCTACCATCTTATTTCCAAGTGAAATGGGAATTTTCACATTTTGAATGCCATTACCATGTAATTTGGTAGTCTACTAGCTAGACCTATCACAAGTAAGGTTGTCATACCAAACTATTTCTCTTGCTCAACTCAGTGACCATGACTCTCTTCTCACACTCCTTACCATATAAGATCTTCAATTGTACATGTCACGCAAAGTTGGGGGTTCTAGGTCTACACCTATTAGGTAAAGTTACATATTTTATGTCATTGTGGTCCTTAAATTTGGAGGTGTTCCACCTGAAAAAGTAGGCATTAAATATGGATGAAAAGGCTTTGTTTTAACTTTGATAGAGTTTCCTCGTGGAATTACTAAATTTCTCGACGACATCATGCTAGCTTTGCTTAGAGAAGAAGGTTTTGGAGGAGAAATTGAATTCTTTCGACTTATTTTTGGCATTGAAGTTTGAAATAGTAGTTTTGATGACTCCATTGATGACCTTGTTGAGGAATTTGATGAACACAATATTGACTTTGAAGATGGTTTAGAAGATGTTGAAGAAGTTGTAGATTTTGGTGTTGTCACCGAATGTTTCTTTGTTGTTGGACTTGATCAAGACATGTAATTTAACTTTACGAGCAGATTGAAGACCTTGAAGAGGTTTTAGATTTTGTTGTTCTCACTAAAGGTTTTTGTCTAGTTTTGTTTCTTAAACCATCATTTCCATAGGACATTTTTGGTGAATAGATTATTGACCTTGATGAGAGGATATGATACCTTGAAGAGGCTACATCTTTTGGTGACGTCACTAATTGTTTCTCTATTATTATGTTTGTTAAACATCTCACTTAGGGCGAGGCAACTCCACATATATTGTACAGTTTATGGGACAGAAATCAATATGTAGAAATATTCACTTGGTTTTTATAATTGGATAGAAAAATGACTTAAAATGACCTTGTATGTCTTCTCATTTTAGAGCTCAAATTTTTAGGAAGGATTTAAGTATCCACCTTTCAAGAATCACTAGAAGAGGTTGATAAAGAATATAGGAAGACAAAACTAACCAATGGTGTACTAAATGGATTTCTTGGGAGGTATATTGGCATATGGACTTTTGGTAGCTAGAACTTTTCCAAATAAGTGAATGTATTTGAAAACCAAACCTCTAGTTTATTTTGGTTTAGACAAGGTCTAGAATTTGAAAAGTGAATTCCCTCTTTCTTCCTCTTACATGTCCAATGATTGGAATCTGGATTGAGGGAAAAAAATTTCCTAAATAAAAATTTTGCATTTTATTTGTTGTACACATGAGTTTTTAAAAGCTAATTAACTCATAAATTTCTCACAAAATACACTTAAAGCTTGACACATAAACCCCTTCCCAATTGGCTAACTTTAGACGATCCTAAACACATTTTTATTTAACTAATGAGGGAGATAGCCGAACAAAAATAGTTTGTCCATATTCAAATCAAGTTGGTATCAAAGTACAATTTAGCTCATTTTAGTCAAGGTTAGTTATAAGAATTAGCTATTGGTTTCCGTCTTCAATTTCCTCTCAAAATGAATGTGTATGTGCTTTTGAGAGACACACTAGAGGAATAAGCTCCAATTTTTTGTTGAAAATGTGCTATGAAAGTAAAGGGTTAATGGAAAACATGTACAAGGCATAGTTGAGTACAAGGCATATTTGAGCCAAATGTTGTTGAGGAAGGGCCTAATTATTTGGGTCTTGGTTATGGAAAACATGATGGAGAATGCTCCAAAGCCAAGGAGGCACATGAAGTTGTTCCAAGAAGGAATTTTATTTCATGTTCATTACCTCAAGCTTGTGAAGCTTGTGTTCATGATGAATGGAAAAGTTTGACACCCACTTTGCAAGAAGATGTTAATAATCATGTAGCTAATGAGAATGTAGAAGAAGAGGATGTTGAAAGCTCTATCTAGTCATTGAATTCATTGCTAGTATTTAGAGGAGAGCCACTACCTCATCAAATTCACCTCCTCAAGAAGGCGACAATGGTGAATGTTCAAGGTATAAATTTTCCTTTAATCAAATTGATTTTGATTATGATAAACATGGTAAATATTCACATAAGATATATAAAAGAACTTGCACATGTTCCTTTTGTGGTTTGAATAATCATAATGTTTATAGATGTTGGAAGAAGATATCCATGCACATTGAAAATTTCTAAATAAATGAGGCAAAAAGTCAAAGGCCCATTGGACAAGGAAAATGATGTTGAAAATAAGATGCAATTGTTTATTACTCATTGCCATAAGAAAGGTCACCTTGTGGACAAGTGTTCGACTTTGTATCCAACAAGTCATCCACAACATTTGAATAAGGTGGAAAGAGATAACGACAAGAATGGAAAAGAGGATTCCATAATCGATGAGGGTCAAGATGATTCACATGATGAAGTGCAGCTAAAAGAAGCACCATTGAAATGGTTTGCTAACAGATGGTTAAATTTCTTATCCTATTAAGGCCTTGCATGTATTTTGATGTTTCATGAATTTCTTTGCATTTACTCAAAGTATGGTGCATGTTGCATGAAGCAAGATGTTGAAAGTAGAGTTATGTTGACACACTTAAATGCAACAAATATGTAAATTTGTACATGAGCTCTATTATTTGACTTGAGAGTCAGTTGTTTGAAGAGGCATGTTTTGTCGACTTGTGTTTGGTTGATGGTTTTGTACACCAATATGTAAGAGTACATGGAGATATTCACATGATGTAAATTTTTTTTCTTTGAAGGAGAAAAATGATATGTCAGCGAGCTATGTTTCTTGCATGATGTGTTTTTCAGTTTGATGGTTTTGTTTGTGACAAGACGTCACAAGATTTTGGGAAGGTCCACTCTTGAGCAAGAGCCTCATGATTACAACCTAATCATGAGAATAAAATGGGAGTGCATCCTTATTTTGAAAACAAATAGGATTCTAAGCTACCTAGGACTCAAACCATTATTTTTAAATTTGAAATATCATGGTGTGCTGTTTCAATGCCTGAATCCACAACCCTAACATAAATTGTTTTATTCTTTTTTTGCAGGATTTAGTTGGTTATATTAAAATTCAGTTGAATTTAAAATTCTTGGCTTAGTGGCATGAACCAAACATATTTTACATATTAAATGAGGAATTTCTCTCTCCCAATCATTTCTAAATCACCCATATCACCAAGAAAACATGTTTTAAAAGAACATACTTTGGTATGGGAAAGACCTTAGGTTTCAAATATTATAAGAAGTTTTTTGATATGGTTGAGAGAATGTGGAAAATAGAATCCATAAAAAAATTATTTTTCAAAACGTATTACTTTCAAAGTATCAACAAGGTCTAAAATCACAAACCTCGTTAATGGTTGACAAAGTCAAATCTTACACCTAGTTGGCTATCACGCTATGTTAAATACTTGGCCACTAGGAGGAATAAGAGTTCCATTTTGTGTTATTGTATTTTGTTCCATAGTTTAAAATACAACTAGGAGTGTGAAGTTAGAGAGAAAAATGTATGAAGTTAAGTTTTTATAGCAACCTTACACGCTAAAAGTCTTAGCTAACTCTAGAGAGATTACCTCTTTCTTTGTACTCACATATTTTCCATACCACAAAAGAGAGAGTAGAGCATGTTTACATTTTAGTGTTGTTTTTCTCCCATAAGGATTTCCTAAGGAAAAAGGAGTCTAGAGCATCATTACTTTTTAGGGTTGCTTGTCTCCCATAAGGATTCATAGGAAAATAATTGTATTGATTGTCTAGAGATATATGTATGTGTTTGTTTCATTATGTTCTCTATTTCTTACGTTGTTTTTCATTATGTTTTATATTTCTTACATTTCTGCCCTCCTATTTTTCTTTCCAATCAAGGTTTATAAAATAACATGAGAAGCAACATGAGACTTGGAACAGTCATTTTCATTATCTATATGGAAGGCAAGAAGGATTATATCCCCTTAAGCTTAAGCTTATGTAGTTTGTCAATTTTTATCATATATTTTTTGGTAAGGGTAAATGTTTTTTTATCTATAGTACAAGTCATGAGTTCCCCAATTTTACCTCATGTAAAGCACGATTCTAGGATTACTACAATTTGTACTTGGTTTTTTATTGTGATGATGCCCTGTCTCAATCACTTGGCCATCTCTTGATGGGTAGTTAAATCTTTATAACAATACTTAATTAAAATTTATCTATTTGTATTATGTGAAATTATGTAAAAAATGGTATACTAATTTTCATAAAATTGGGTTGAGTTTATCATATATTTCAATGAAAGTTGATTAAATATGTTTTCTTTAAAAGGATCTAACAATTTTGTTAAGGTATGAATTTGCAATTTTTTGTGGCTCTCTATCAACCTTCACTTCCTCATTTCTAGAAAAAATCTACTTGCTCATTCATATACCCACTTTCTATTCAAATGCATGAGTTTTGAACTCTCGGTAACTATGTTTTTCCACGCAGGAAAATTATGTCACATTTTATACTAACTCTAAATATTATTTTGAAGTTTGGATTATTGTTATTCTTTTATATAATTTAACATTAGATATAAGTTTAAATTGAAAGCTACTTAGATGAAATATAGCTTAGATATGGAATTTGCAAATTATTATCTATTTATTGAACTAAAGGACATAATTATTACACATGTTTAATTTACATTCAAATGCTTCTTTGATTTATTTCCTATAGCTTAATGTAATGCTAGATATATAATTTAAGTTGAAGGCCCATGAGATAAATATGACTTCTATGTGACATTTGTATTGAATCATCTATTTGTTGTGTTATATGAACATAATTGGTACGCATATCTAATTTGCATTACTAATATGTCATGCTTCTTTAATTTATCTTTTATAGATGACCAGAGCATCCCTTTTTA